>CM045768.1:96079573-96679573 GCA_025200525.1 Camellia lanceoleosa
GGACATATTTTGTGAATGACAACACATGGCTAAGGTGATGGCGAAGTGTCAGCCGAGGTGTGGTTTGGTCATGCACGAGGTGATCTTGGCTACGCTCGAGGTTATCTCTGCGAAGATATCAAATCCAAGATGAGCAAATAAAGGACATGAGTCCTTGAACAGGGGAGGATCTCAGTCTGGACAGAGATAAGGCTCAAGAAGAGTTTGTCTCTATCTATATGAAGGTCCAGAATGAACATTGAGTTGAGTCCATTGAAGTAAGGCTTCTAATGAGATCAGGTCACTACTGGTTATAAAAGCAAGGCACCTTCGTAGGTCTAAGGTAAGTTTTTTCTTGTGAGTTTAAGCATAATTTGTTATCTTTAAGAGGTATTGATTACTGATTTGATCATAGGAGTGCCCTGAGTAGACGAACTACCGTCGGATTCTCATCTTCTTGTGCAGGTTATTGGGTTTAATCTATTCTATCGGTGCTCTCGGTGAGTTCCCCATTTGGTTATGCGGTCGAAATCAACACCCACAATTTGGCGCCATTTGTGGGAAACTTAAGAGAATAGATAGCCAACAAGCGGCGGGGAGAAAAAGATTGGGGCGATGTTCCAGCGAGTGGTAAACATGCCGATCCTAAAATCGAGAGAAAACCATAATGAAGGAGCACGGAATCGAGAATCCCAAGGATAAGGATGTTGGCAAAGAGGAGGCACCTCGAAGAAAGCAAGCGAGATGAGTATTACAAGCGACCTCCAAGTATGGAAGAACAAATGCCTCGGGAGGCGATAAGATGAAGAGGATGGCAAACAAGTTGGCGGACCTTTATAATCAATTGTCAACTTCATGATGTAGAACAACGTAATGCAACCATTATACCCATTGCGGAGATAGGTTGATACCAATGGCCAAGACCGACACCCAAAAGGAGGACGAAAACAATCCTAGTAGTTCCTCGGCATGACAAGGAAAATGAAGCGTTTATCGACCTTCACGGGATGTTGGCGGCGAGTCAATGAGAGGTAAGTCTCGAGAGGACATCTTATACCAAGGGAACTTATGTCAAAGAACATCGGCACGTCTAGGGAAAGGGACTTTGCTTTGATATAGTGAATGAGGAAAAATCAAGAGGACACACTCTGACCGGAGCAGACGCCAAAGAGTCTGAAAGTCTGGCGATGGCAGCTCTGGGCCAGTGAAAGAGAACTTGAGGAATACCTCCAAAAGCGACAACACGCCAAGGTCACATCTCCGTCAAGTCGAGAATGCCGTTCTCAATGGAGTTGGATAGGTTTGAGGCCCCAAAGAGGTTCCATATGCCTAGGTTCGGTTATGACTATAAGTCCGATCCAAACTTTCATGTTGGCTTATATCTGAATTTAATGGCTTGGTATACCAAGAATGAGCTGGCCAGAGATGTTTGTGTCCAAGTTTATTCTGAACAAGTTCTGACCATTAAGGGTAAACTCACGATGGCTCACGAAAATTGGCGATGAGAGCCTCAAGGCATATATGTAGACACCCACTTTTGACCGACCTTAAGACTCGAGAGGTCACCTGGCCTTCGGTGATGTTGCATATTGTACTCGTTACGAAGTTGTGGAGTCTCGGTGCGAGCCTTGCCTCGGACTTCGGACTCTTTTGTGCCTCGGTTTGCAAACCGGGTCCCATTTTCTCTGTTTCTCTTCCCAGAAGAGGTCTCGTAGATCATCTCTCGATTGGCCGTGAAGGCTACGCGTTTAAATCGTGAGCCATTTTTCCGTTGGAGCCGGTTGATTTTTGGAGCCTCCGTTTGCTCGGTTTTGGCATACACCTTATTTCCTCCTTTTGAGGACCTGTGGCCGAAGACCAACTTCATGGTCGACGCCACCTCACAGTGCTTAATCTTGTTTTAGGCCCCAGCCACGTTTTTTAACCCGAACCGTTTTGCATCGGTTTGGGCTCATTTTTGGTGGAGACCTTATTTTTATTGTTAGAAAGGTTGTAAGAAGGGTGGGAGGCTAGCAATTGTTCTGAAGACTAGTTTTATTCCTTCATCGCTCTTCATCGCCCGTTTTTCTCACTAGAAAGCTGACTTTTTCAATTCCCGGGCCACTTTTTCTGACTTTCCACCACACCATTGTGTTGTACACATCTGGGAGGCCACCAATATGGATAGGCCGGCCATAAACTCTTCCTGACCCTTTTGAACCCCTCTAAAAAGTTGGTTTTTCTCTCTCCTGGTTCACTTTTTTTAGTTTTTGACCATACAGCTGTGTTGTACACACAGAGCCACCTTTTTGGGTGGCGGCCACTAATTTGTTGACCCTTTTGACCCTTGGTGGTGGCCAAGGAGGTGTGAAGTGAACCTCTTGGCGGCCAAATTCTCTCTCTCTGGTGCATGCCGGTTGTGCAATTATTTTGCAGACCCTGCAGGATTTGCCCTTTTGGGAGAAAATTTGAATTTGTTTTCCCCCTTTGTTTCACTCTCTCCTCTATATAACTAGTTAAGGGTTACAAAAAATGAGGCATATTCATACAACTCCCTCTATATCTCATCAAGCTTCAAATCCCTTTGGTTCTTGCCATTTACCACTACAACCCATAGCCCACACCTCCACCATCCATTCCAACACCTTGAAGCTGATTTTTGAGAGGTTGAGAGCTCACAATCTTGGACCAAAAGCTGCTGGAAAGTTGTGCTACAAGGGTAAGTCCTCTTTTCCCTCTTTTGGTCTTTTCTTATTCATCTAGCCATATTTTCTTACATTTTTGGGCTCCGACCCAAACTGAAAATAGTCTTATTTTGAGCTCATCTTCATGTTTGATCAAGGACTTTTCTCTGTTTGAGGCCATCTGTTACCCTTTCCTTTATCTCTCTTTTAGGGCTATTTCTTGCATGATATATTAGCCCTATTTGTAAGCATTTTTGGGCTTCTAGTCAAACTGTAAAGTGCTTTATTTTGAGCCCCTCTTCAACTTTGTTGAAGGGCTCTTCACTTTTGAGGCCAGCTCGCCTCTTGCTCTCTATCTCTCTTTTAGGGCCATTTTTGCATCATATTTTAGCCTTACTTGTGAGCATATTTGAGATTTCATAAACTGTAAAGTATCTTTTTTGAGCCCCTCTTCAACTTTGTTGAAGGGCTCTTTCTGTTTGAGGCCTTTTCTACCTGTTTGTTCAATCTCTCTTTTAGGGCTTTTTTGCATGATATTAGCCTATTTGTGAGCCTTTTGGACCTTGACCTAAACTGAAAAAGTCTTGTTTTGACATCATCTTCATGTTTGATTAAGGTCTATTCTCTGTTTGGGGTCATCTTCCCTATGCATGCTTCATTCTTTCATGATTAGGGCTATGCATTAGAGCACTTGCATTGGCCATGGTTTGGCCTCTTAGCCACTGAAATCCAATGGATTTTTAGTGGCTTTGATGCATTTTGAAGCCTCAAAATCGGAGGGTGACCCCTCTCACCTATTTTGTTTGATGGTCTTTTGGCCTTCCAAAGAGGCCCTATCTTGCATGCTTTGTTGGTGATTTTGGGCCAATTTGATGAGTTTTAGGACTATCATATTTGATTTCGAGTTTATTTGGCTATGCTAAGTGTCCTTGATGCATGTGTATAACCCTTTGTATGCCCTCTAAAAGAACCCATCATTTGTGCATGTGTTGGTTGCATTTGAGAGGTTATTTGGGCATGTTTTATTCACTAATTTTTTGGTTTGATGAGTTCTCACTTGCTTCATATACCATGTAAACCATGTTTGCTAGTCAAAGTTGCATGCTATTTTAGTCCATCTTGCTAGCATCTTTTGGCCATGCTTTGAACTAGAAATGTTCATATTTTGGGGCCTTGGTTCTGTCTTTATGCTTCATGATCAAATAATGCATGCTTTGTATAGCTATAAGGTCAATACATGTGCCTAGTTTGTGTTTGGGACCATTCCATGCATTATATGCCATGTTTCCATGTTTAGGGATCATTTTGCATCACATTTCAGTCTTTGGAACTTGCATGTTTGTATGCCATATTTCATGCCTTGCCATGCCTTGTTAGAGTGGCATTTGTGCCTTAGGATGGTCCTCGGTTTTGCGTGCATGTGTGCACGCATCTCTGTCTCATTTTCATCTTATGGCCACTAATGTGAGTGTGGTGAGGTCCACTCATGTTGGTGTAAGTCCATCATGCATTGTATGCCATTTCAATTCATAGCATTGCGTCTGCTAGGTTGTATGTTAGAGTATCGTGTATGCCATGTTACATCGTGCATTGGGTATGCCATTTCATAGCATTGTGTATGCTAGGGTGCATGTTAGGATTGCATCCATGCATGTCATGCAAATTGCATTGTGTTTGGGATAGGAGTTAGCCCAAGCAGGGAAGCGAGGGCGTTTGTACTTTGAGTGTGAGCGTGTCTCAATTCGATCGCCTCGATTATCCATGATGGAGTCTAGGGGCCTTTATTATGTTTTCATGTGCATTCATTCGTATTAAGTCGTACAATTAAACTCCTCGACATCTCATGCATCGAGATCGTGATTAATTAACACGAGGATCGAGACCACGCTCCATGAAGAAGTGATCAAGCATACATATGTGAAAATACATTGCCATGCCTTCACTCTCTTATTTGCGACCGTCGAAGCAGTATCTTTTGGGACTTCGCGCAATATTAGGGCTTGATTGCAAATAGAGGCTAATAAGGGCATCGCAATAATTTCAGCATAGCTGTCGAGCATGCATCATTCATCATTGACGTAAGTCGGCGATCCACAGCTTGCGTGCCACCATTTATTTGCTTTCCTATGAATTAATTTATTTAATTAATGGTAGGATTTTGTATTTATTAGATTTGTAATTATTCATTTTGGGGAACCTTGTATATTATTTATTCTGGACCCTCGGCGAGGGCACAATTGTAATAGAATGTCGTCCGTGTGATGTATGTCTTCAACCCCGTCTTTCTCTTCCTTTGCCTATTTACCAGAAGCTTATGATGGTTAGATTAGGAGCATGTTTCAATTAGCACTACAATATGATAGCATGTTTGCATTCATTCATCATTTTGCATGCGGGCTCGGCGCAAGATTTCATCATAACTCAACTATTGTATTTCAGATTCCAAGTTGAATACTTGTTAGGCTGTATGGCATTCCATATGTAAATGTTTAGAATAAGCAAAGCTTTATCTTAGTTGCATTCTTGCATGTGTTGCATTAGGCATTTACGTATAGTTAGGATCATACTGAATTTCTAATATAGTTTTACATTTTGGTTTGGCAGGTACTCGGTAAGTTTTTAAACTTTAGCATCCTTGCATGTGTGTGTGGTGATTTATGATAGCATGCTTACCATGAGACTATTTCGACTGTATGTGATATATTTGCTGAATGCCACCTTAAGTGAAGGGTTGATTATTTGGATTGGAACAATACATTATTTGTGAGTTTAAATACACTGAATAATTGGCAAAAACCATATTTTCTAAAATACGAGGTGGCTTAAAATCTGCATTTAAACTACTTGCGGTATGACACCATCTTTCAAAACAAACATGAAATGTTTTGTTTCGAATTGACGATCCGATCTATACTTGTATCTTATGCATCACATAATAAACCCTAAAATTAATAAGCTGGAATAAGAGCAGCATAATGTTTTTCAAAACTAGATATCATAGTTAGTAAATGATCTTTGATCAGCCAAGCAGGGAGTAACTCACGAAGTGACCTTCCTAATACGTACCCAAGTTCGGCAGGGCGGTGCAGGTGATGATGAACGCGCGGCCTTAGGCACGGAAGTCGAGATTTCTAAATTTCCTAAAATAAAATATTTAGTGTAACTCTGTATCTGGAAAAAGCGATCCATGTTTAGCATTTCTTTTCAAAAAATCATTTTTCTTAAGCGATTTGCAATTTGAACTCTTTGGTTCGAATTGAAACCCGTAACAATGAAGTCTTTCAAGCATAGTAGGCCAAAGATAAACCGAGCCAGACTCATCCTCAAGGCGTTAGGGCGTCTACAATATGCCAAAAGGTATTATGAGGTGTGTTCAAGAATATAGGGATGCAACTAGGATTTGGAGGTCATGTCTTTTAAGAAGCGGCGGAGGATGAATGCCCTCTCGAAAGTCACTAGCGAAAACTCTACCAAAAAGTATGGAGAAGCTTATAGCTCGGATTGAAAATAAGCGGAAGCGAAGAGGATCGCCCGAGGAACAAATCGCCAAAAGCAAGAGAGAAATGGCTCACGCGGGAGAGTAACAACCCCAACACATGATTAAGCGATTAACCATGATTAGTTATGCCTAATAAGTAATCAAGAAGAAATCCTGAGTTAATTGCATGTGTTATGTGCTATATGAGTTTCTATCTGTCTATCGTAGGAATATCTATTTTTGTTTCTGTTTTGTACTGTGAATTGAAGGCCTTATTGGCATTCGGTCGCGAAATTGACTTGAATTACGTGTTAGTTGGAATTTTTGAAACTTTATGGTAGGTTTAATTGAAGTTTGGTTAAAACGATTAAATTAGAATAATTTAATGCTCATTAGATTAGTAGCTAATTAATTAATTTCTTTAATCAAGCCTATTTAAGGCCACCTCAATATCTCTTATAGACTTTTGCACTCTCATTTCCTCTTGTTTGAGAGCGTGTAAAAAGAGAGAGAGAGACTAGGGAGAAGTGACTTCAAACAAAGGAATTGCTTGAGAATTTGGAGATTTGGATAGGAACTTCAATCAATTAACTCTAGAGAACATAGTTGAGCATCTAAGGTAAAAATCCAACCCTTAGTTGTGTAATTGAATTAGTTTTGTAAGAATTTTAGTGAAAAGGTGGAATGACATGAGTGAAGCTAGGATTATAGAATTGTAACCCAAATCATGCATGTATGCATATATCATTCATTTTGAGTAGATTTCTAAAGAATTGTCACATGCATGTGTTTATCTTGACTTGGTTTTGAAAATTCATCACATTTCTTACCATTTGACCTTAATTGATCATGTTTTGGAAAGCCTTAGTTCAAAGTAATTCATGCATGCATGTTCATGGCATATTCATAAATTTCAAGTTGGAGTTTTGATTAATTAGCATGCTTTTGGGCCTTGATTTAGTGAAATGATCTTCAAATCATGGTATTTTGCAAGTTTCTAAAAGTTTTTGGAGTTTTTGGCCCAAAAGATGAGTTTTGAAGTGTGTAATTTGAGTTTGGAGCTTGGGAGTGCAATTTGGAAATTCCATTACGCACTTCGCTCGGCGAAGATGCTCGGCGACCACTCTGTGATCTTACACTTCGCTTGAGTGACCAAGTCCGCTCGAGCGTGAAATGCAAGCTCCCGAAGTTTCATGTTTTTAGACGGCGACAAGAGTTGCGCTCGGCGAGACTTGAGTCTCACTCGAGCATCGTCGGCGTTTCGGCGTCAAATCACACAACCCAGTACTTTTTCAAAGTTTGCAACCCGCTCAAGCAAAGGAAGTTGCGGTGAAGTGTCCCCACATATTTGCATGTCATTAAGAGTTCCAAAGTGCATTTTTGGCATCCACATTGCATCCTAGGCATTCTAGGCCATGATTAAGACAATAAGAGGTTAAGACCTAGAAACACACTAAGAATGAGATGAAAAAAGTTATGTACCAAGTGTGTGTGTTTCATTATGTGTTTCTGTTATGTGTATGTAGGTCACGCGCCTAAGTTATCGATTTATGCATTACTGCAAGTGGAGCCATCTGCGAGTAATAACTTTGTAAAGCTATGTTTACGTCTAAGTAATTTCTTATATGATATGATATGACAAGAAATGCTATGTTTTATAAAATGTTATATTCTGTCCAATGAATGATTGTTCAATTTTTGACAAGTATTCGTGGTATCCTTAGCACAAGGCCCTAGTCCGGGGGTAACAATACCGTGTTTTATAAGTAAGGCCCTTGCTCGGGGGTAATAATACCGTGGTCTCATGGCCTTTGCCTGGTAACAATATATTACAAGTTCTACAGGAGGTTCTTTATGGAACTAACAAGCATGATAGCTATTGGATGTACCATGTGTAATGAAGCATGAACTTTAATTTACGTATGAAGTTGAACAAGAAAATGAATATAAATTTGTTTTGATATGAACTACGGTTTAGATTACATTATGGACATCATTCATTTAAACCCTTTACTCTGTTATTATTCTTTGGGCTTGCTCACTATTTATATTATGTATGTAGGTGGCGGTGTGAGCCTAAGCTACTTGGAGTTTTGGGTCGGCCGATTGCCTCCTTCCTTTTGAAATGTTTAGTTTGTAACCTTCTATAGATGCTTTTGCTTTGTTTTGCTTATCGTACATTGGGCTAAATTCCTTTTAGCTTTTTCTGTGCAAATGGGTGGCGTAAGTCTAATGTATTTATGACGTCGTATATATATAAGTTGCTTTGAAGTTTTTTGTCTCATATACGTTAACACAGCTCTACGGACATTGTATATTTTCTATATTTTCTTCCCAGTCCCTTATTATACATCATTACCCTTTGGTAATCTAAGGATTCTTGACGATTATGACACTAAACCCATAGAAGGCGGCTTTTGGATCGTGACAAGTATCTTGGTTTTAATAGGCGAGAGCGGGGGTTAAGGGCTGCCTGATGATCCTCTGTTTGGATCGATTTACAAAGTTCTAGAAAGAATCGAAATCGGCCATATTATAGGCGCTAAAACAAGGAAGAAGCGAAGCAAATGGACCTCGGGTGATCAATGTTATTCACTCAAAGTTAATGAGAATGAGGTGCTTGGGGAGACTCGAAGAGTAAGGCATTTGCAACATGTGTATCAAGTCAGAAGAAGCCTAGGACCAATAGGTACCGAGGACCAATGGTCTCATTTGAGGTAGACGGATATGGTCGGCATCCACATAATGATGCCTTGGTGATAACGTTGAAGATTGGGAAACTAGTTAACCAAGGCGGTCTTGTGACCTCATGTATGTTACATGTTACAAGGAGCTTGGCCTTCACCCAAATGATGAATAATCCAACAACCTAATGGTTGGATTCAGCGAACGCAGAGCGTGGCCTCTAAGAGCCATGAATTTGGAAAATAGCGAGCACGAAGAAGTAATTGACACATCCTCCCTTACAATGTTATCTTGGAAGGCCGTGGTTGTATGCAATGAGGTTGTTCCTCAATTGCACCATTGTTGTGGTTCCCAGCATATGGAATTGAAGAGGTCGAGAGAGGATCGGTGCGGGCAAAAAATTGCTCCATGGTAGCAATGAAATCCACCACAGAACGTAAAAAGTTGAAGATGAGGACATGGAGGTCTGGATGATGTCGACAAAGAGCCAGACAAGAGTGAGAAGCCTTGAAGAAGATTAGTAAAGAAGATGATGTGAGCGCTTCTTCCTTCTCAACTCAAGCTTAGCGAGGAGGAGGAAAGAGAGTTGGAGGCTTTCTTGCGAGCAAACATAGAAGTGTTTGCTAGGATGCCATACAAGATGCCTAGCATTGACCCGATCACTTGCCATAGGCTCAATGTAGCAATTGGCTAAACTTGTCATTACAAAAGCGATGTTGATTTATGTGGAGGCGATGAGGAGGAAGTGGACAAGTTGTTGGAAGCCAAGGCTATTAGGAGATGAACTATCCGACCTAGTTGTCCAACACGATAGTTGTGAAAAAGAAGAATGGAAAGTAGAGGGTCTGCGTAGACTTCACCAGCCTGAATAAGGCTTGTTCTAAAGGCAGTTTCCCTCTGCCTAAAATTGATCAACTGGTGGATGCCACTTTAGGGCACATGGAAGGATGAGCTTCTAGATGCTTAGAGGATGCCACCATAGCAATGTATCCCCACGAGTAGAAGCGCATTCATCACTCCAAAATGATTGTACTGCTACAAAGTAATGCCTTTTGGGTTGAAAAATGCAAGAGCAACCTACTAGAAGTTGGTAACCAAGATGTTTAGACATCTGATTGGCAAAACAGTAGAAGTGTACATTGATGACATGGTCGTGAAGACCAAAGAACCTGGGAATCATCTGGCCGACTTGAAGGCAGTTTTTGATATCCTGAGAAAATATCGGCTTCGATTCAATGCTTCGAAATGCGTATTTGGAGTCGGGTCTGGTAAGTTCTTGGGATACTTGGTTACGAAGGGACATTGAGGTAAAGCCGGATCAAATCAAGGCCATTCTTGACTTAAAGAGCCTAACATCGGCGGTCCAGTTTTGACCGACAAAGGCAAGCAACCTGTTCTAATAAGTGTAAACCATTTTTAGTTTGTTAAAGAAGGCCCAGATTTTTTGTGGACAAAAGAGTCGAAATCACCTTGGTCAACTTGAAAAAGGTACTGCGACAACGACTCGATTCTGTCAAATCCTAGTACCTTGAGAGAAATTGTTCTTATACTTGGTAGTTTGAACAAGTATGATGCAGTAATTCGAGAAAGGAAGGAGAACAAAAGCGATATACTATATAAGTAAGACCCTAGCGGTCAGAAAGTACCTACCCTTGGAGAAATTGACACTAGTCCACGGTGATGGCTTTGAAAAAAACTAAATCACTACTTCCAAGCCCACAAGATTGTGGTGCTAATGAGCATCCTTTGAAGTCCTGTTAAGGAGATCGACTGAGCGGGTAACGGATAAACTTGGAATTTAGGCCTAAAACGACAATTAAGGGCCAAGTTCTAGCGACTTTGTGGCGACTTCACCCCTAGTGCCATCCGTGGACTCGGTGAGCTAACTTGGGATGCCAGGGGAGAAGAAGAAACCAAGCGGGGCCCAGAACCCCTCTAGCAAAATAGAAGAAAGAAGAAACCAAAAGCCTGCGACATCTACATGGCGACTCATACGCTTTGTTTATTGAAGAAGTTCAAATCGAAGCGAGGCGGGAGTAAGTGTTAGTATGTCACCAAATGGGTGAATGTTAGAAGCGATCTATTCGTTTAAGGTTCAAGGCCTCAAACAATGAAGCAGTATGAGGCACTAATTGTAGGGTTGAAGTTAGCGATATGGAAGCCGATGAAGTGGTAGTCTTCTGACTCCCAACTTATTGTGAATCGAGAACAAGCGAGTATCACTCGAGATGAAAGAATGATAGTCTATGTCAAAGAAGTTGTTAGGCTGCTAGCATTGTTCGAGATTGCACGATGGGTTAGCCAAGATGATATGATATCATGCCGATGCCTTGGCCAACCTAGATAGTGCAATGAAATCAAGAGAGACAAGGACAATAATGGTTTATTATTTAGGCCCAAGTGTAGAACCACGATCATGAGTACAAAGCAATGTGTGTAGAAATGGGTCCAAAATTTGGATGGATGTAATAGTAATGTTCTAAGAGATGGCAAGCTACGGATGACGCAAAAAGCGCATAAGACCAGATTGAAGTTGGTTAGATTTACTGTTAGCGAGATGGCCATCTCTACAAAAGTCCTTTCTTGGGCCTTTTGAGATGTGTGCATCCCTCGGGTTGAAGACTTCTTCTGAAATACATGAAGGAGTTTGTGGAAGCCATATAGGAAGCATGTTACTTGCCCATAGAGCCATATCCAGGAATACTAGTGGCCATACATGCAAAGGATCTTTGAAGCCTATGTTAGAAAGTGTGAGAAGTGTCAAAGGTTCGCCCTTTGATACATCAACCAAGGCAGATTTGAACCCAGTGTCCAAATTGGCGTTTGCCCAGTGGGGCATGGACCTAGTAGGACCACTACCACGAACCGATAAAGATAGTTCTTGCTAGTAGCCACAAACTACATTACAAAATGAGGTAGAGGTTGAACCCCTTACAAAGATTTGAGATATTGATGTGAAGAACTTCATATGGAAGAACATAATAACCAGTTTGGGATCCTAAGGGCCATTAATAGCGATAATGGCACTCGATTGACAATACGTTGATCAAGAGCTTTTCAAAGTACAAAATTAAGAACTATTATTCTACTCCAAGTTTTTCCCGAGTAATGGAAGCAACAAGACCATTTTGGATGGGATCAAGAAAAAAGGCTGAAGCCAAGGAAATGGGTGGAAGAATTGCCCTAATGTTTATGGGCATATCGGACTACGAGAAGATCAACAGGGAGTCTCCTTTTACCATGGCTTATGGCACTGAAGCAATCATCCCACTAGAGAAAGTCGCATCACAAATAGAACCCGGAGTGGAGAATGGGACCAACGAGGCATTCTTGGCGAGATCTGGATCTATTGGAAGAAAGAAGGAGAGTAGCAATTATTTGGGCATACCAAGCAGACTTTTTAGGGCTTACAACAAGAAGGTCAACCCAAGAGAGTTCAAGGGTTGGGGACCTCGTCTGAGGAAAGTTGTCGACAACAAGAAGGATCCTAGGAGGACAACTTGGCCCAAAGCGGGAGGGGCCTTATAGAATCATCTCGATTCTTGGCAATAGGGCATATTGGCTTGAAAAACACTAATGGCAAGAGTTTCCAAGACCTGGAACACTTGCAATTTGAAATTTTTTTATCATTAGTTTTTGTTTTTGTGATTTATATAATGTTAGTTGAAGTTTTAATAAAGTTATATTTTGGTTTTGTGAATATTTGTTGAAATTATGCGATAGGACTAAAGTCTTATGACGATATTTTTGATTGAAACATGATGAATAACTTAGACTTATCATATGGTAGAGTTGAATTATACTTACCATATGATAGAGTTGAACTAAGTTGCGATGTTTTCGATTGAAACATAATGAATAACTTAGACTTATCATATGGTAGAGTTAAATTATACTTGCCATATGAAAGAGTTGAACTAAATTTGCGATATTTTAGATTGAAACATGATTAATAACTTAGACTTATCATATGGTAGAGTTGAATTATACTTGCCCTATGATAGAGTTGAACTAAGTTGGCAACATGTTTGAATGAAACATATTGGTAACTTAGACTTGCCACTACGGTAGAGAGTTGAACTAAGTTTGATCTAATTAGATTGTGAGAGAGACCGAGTCACAAGACTCGACTAAAGCGTTTAAGTCGGACCTCGCAAAATTAGAGTTGCTTACTTAATGTGAATATAAATGGTACTCAAATTCACATTAGGGGCAAGCGTAGGAATAGGCTTGACACTTGTTAAAATTTTGAAAGAATTTACATAAAGCGAGGCGTGATAAAGCTACGCCAAAAATGGTGCGATCGCGCAAAAGCGATCGCGATGATAAAAGCTGCGCCAAAAACCGTCACGATCATAAAAGCAGTATGATAAAAAGCTGCATCGCCAAAATCGATGATAAAAGCGGTGCGATCATAAAACAGCGCGGATTGATAAAAGCGCCAAAAGCGGTCACGATGCAAAAAGCAGCGAATGATCGCTAAAGCGGTGCGATCATCGCCAAAAGCGGTAGCGATGTGATAAAGCTGCGCTAAAAGCCGTCACGATGCAAAAGCAATGTAGCGAGTGATCATGCGCAAAAGCTGGTGCCATCGCCAAAAGCGGTAGCGAGTGATAAATTGCCGCGGAAGCGATGCGATCGCCGTGACGCGATTGATAAAGCTGCGCCAAAAAGCGGGTCGCGATCATAAAAGCAGCCACGGTGATAAAATTGCTGCATCGTCGCGATCGTGTAAAATGGGCATGATTGATAAAATTTCGCAAAACATCTGTGAGTGATAAAATTGCATAAAGAAAGCGGCGCGAGTGATAAGAGTCGTATCTTGATCATCATGGTAGCGAGTGTCGCGCATAAAATGGTGCGATCGCAAAAGCGCCCATAGTAGATAAAATTGCATAAAACCGTCACGATCATAAAGCGGTAGCGTTGATAAATTGTACCAAAAGCAGTCTGATCATAAAAGAGCGCCCGATGATAAAATTGCGCCAAAAGCAGTCACGATCGCAAAGCGAGGCGGAGTGATGGCTACTTGTGAAAGCGATGCGTCGCAAAATGGTAGTGATAAAAGCGCATAAGCGGTGCGATCATGAAATGGCCACGATTGACAAGATCGCGCAAAACTTCACGAGTGATAAACTACAAAGCGGTCGCGATCATAAGCAGTAGCAGTGATAAGCGTACAAAGCCGTCTGATGTGCTAAGCGAAGCGGATTGATCTCGCTGACGAAGAAAGCATGCGATCGCATAAAAGCAGTATGATGATAAAGCTAGGAAAAACGGTCACGATCACCCGAAATGGTAGCGGAGTAGTAAAATTGCATAAAGCCGTCACGATCATAAGCAACGCGATGATAAAGCTGCGCCAAAAGCAGTCACGTGCAAAGCGGCACGATGTCGCTATGAAAGCGGTCGATCACGAAAAAAGGCACCGATGATGCTTGACGCAAAAAGTGCGATCATAAAGCAGTAGCGATGTGATAAAATTGCGCAAAAGCCGATTACCATCGCATAAAATGGCGTAGTGACAAGCTACTTGTGAAGCAGTCGTCATAAAGCCGTATGATTGATAAGCTGCGCCAAAGCCGTCACGATCGCGCAAAAGAGCGCAGTGATGTATTTATAAGCCGTCGCGTCATCATGGTAGCGATTGATAAAGCTGCGCCAAAAAGCAGTCACGTCATAAAACATCGTGGTGACAAAGCTACGCTTAAAGCAGCATCTGAGTGATAAAAGTCGTAAGCGGTGCGATCGCTAAATAAACGCGGAAGTGATAAAGCTATAAAAGCGGTCGCGATCGCCAAAAGCGCGCGGAAATGATAAAGTCGTAACGGTGCGATCACGCTAAATAAACGCCCAGAGTGTCCATGCATAAGCGAGTCGCGATCGCCAAAGCGGCGCGATTGATAAAATTGCGCCGGCAGGTCGCGTCATAAGCAACCGCGATTGATAAGCTGCGCCATGCGTCGTTAGCGATTGATAAAAGCTATAAAACGATGCGTCGCGCCAAAGCATGCGGGAGTGATAAAAGCTATAAAAGCGGCATAGTGATAAAGCCGTAGCAGTTGATCGCTAAGTACTGGCGTAGTGATAAAGCCTAGCATAAGCGGTCGTGCGATCACGCATAAAAGCCGGCGCGAGAGTGATAAAAATTTTGCGCCCATAAGCGGTCGCGATCGCATAGCTAAAAGCGTAGCGATGATAAGCTGCGCCAAATGGTCTCGCGATCGCCATAAAGCGTGAGCTGATTGATAAAGGCTGCGCCAAAAAGCCGTCACGACGTCATAAAATGGCAGCGCGATTGATAAAGCTGCGCAAAAACCGTCTTTTGTCGCGATCATAAAGCGGCGCGTGATAAGCTATTACTAAACGGTCTGATCACGCCAAAGCAGGCGTGGTGGTAAAGCTATGAAAGCGGTCGCGATCGCATAAAAAGCTACGCGAGCGATAAAGCTGGCGCCAAATATGATGCGATCCCAGCTTAGTAGCGAGGAGATGGCTATAGGGGTCGTGCGATCATAAAATAGTAGCGATTGATAAAAGCCGGGTTCCATGCGATGCAAAAGCGGTAGCAGTGATAAAGCTGCCAAAAGCGGTGCGATCGCCATGAAAGCGGCACGGTGATAAAGCTCCACAAAAGCCAGGTGTGATGCGTCATAAACCCAGCGTAGCGAATCGATAAATTCACGAAAAATAGATGCGATCTTGTGAAATGGTAGCGATGTGATGTCAAAGCTGGCCAAAGCGTGCGTCATAAGCGGCGCCAGTGATAAAGCCAGCGTACTTAAGTGACCTGCGATCGCAAAAGCGGCGTGAAGTGATCAAGCTAGCGTCAAATGCCGTGCAATACGCCAAAAGCAGTAGCGATTGATGGCTAGCACATAATAACCGTCTGCGATCGCATAAAGCGGCGAGCGCGAGTGATAAAGCGTACCAACGATCAAATTGATGCGATCATAAAATGGTAGCAATTAGCATGATAAGCGCAGTAAAGCGGTGCGATCGCCAAAAAGCGAGCGTAGTGATAAATCGCTATGCGCCAAAAGCAGTTGCTTGGCGATCGCCATAAGCGGCTGGCGAGTGATAAAGCTACGCCAAAAGCGGTCACGATCATAAAAGCGGTAGCAGTGATAAACTGTAGCTATCGATTAAAAATCACATAAAAGCGAAAGTGCGAGTGATAAAGCTGCGCCCGATGATATTTGTGCAAAAGCCGTGCGATGCGCCAAAGCGGTAGCGATTGATAAAACTTCGCATAAAGCAATGGCAGTGATCAGCTAGCATGGAAATGGTCTGCGATGCAAAAACGATTGATAAAATCATAGCAGATGCGACAAAGCGGTAGCAGTGATAAAAGCTCGCATAAAGCAGAGTCACGATGCGCATGAAAAGCGGCCCGAGTGATAAAAGCTAGCACAAAGCAAGTACGAGATACCCAAAAGCAGGCGCCCGATTGATAAAGCTATGCCAAAAGCGGTCTTGACTGCGATCATAAAATGAATGCGAGTGATAAAGCTGCGCCAAAAGCAGTCGCGATCGCACAAAACAAAAACAAAAACAAAATAAGCAGCGAGTGATAAAAGCTACGCAAAAACAAAACAATCACATTCACAATGAGCGAAGTAGCGAGTGATAAAGCTAGCGCCAAAAAGCCGTCGCGATACGATTAAAGCGGTAGCGATTGATAAATAGCTGCAGCGGTCACGTCGCCAAAAGCAGCCATGAGCGATAAACTCGCCAAAAGCGTATGATGATAAAGCAGCGATCAAGCCGTGCTTGATATCGTCAAAAAGCGATGCTCGCTTGGCAGCGTTGATAAAGCTGCGCCAAAGCAATCACGATGCGCAAAAGCAGTAGCGGTGATAGCTATGACCTCGCCAAAAGCAGCGCCAATGCCCATAAAGCGGTAGCGATTGATAAGCTGCGCAAATCGGTGCGATGCACAAAACAAAGCAAAAACAAATGGTAGCAGCAGTGGTAAACACTTAAGCCAGTCTTGATCACAAAGCGGCGTGATTGATAAAGCTGCGCCAAAAACAAAAACAATGCGACTTTCGCAAAAGCGGATGATAAAGCTAGCATAAAAAGCACGCATGCGATGTGCATAAAGCAGCGCTTGATTGATAAATGCGAAGTGCGATCTTATAAAAAGCAATAAAGCGGTGCGATCGCGCCAAAAGCGGCAGTGATGAAACTCGCAAAAGCGGCGCGATTGATAAAAGCTATAAGCATGATGCGATGCGCCAAAGCGGCGCGATCATAAAACCGCGCGCCGAGTGATAAAACATGCGCAAAAGCAGGTGCGATCCCAAAGCGAGCGGTGATAAAGCTACGCAAAAGCGGTATCGCGATCGCCATAAGCAGCCCTTGCAGTGATAAAGCTGCGCCAAAATGATGCGATGCAAAAGCGGCAGTGATAAAATGCGCTAAAAACCGTGCGATCGCCAAAAGCGGTAGCGAGTGATAAGCTACTGAAAAAGCAGTCGCGGATGCCACGCCAAAAGCACACGATTGATAAAGCTGCGCGTAAAAGCTGTGCGATCGCATAAAAGCGTAGCGAGTGATAAAGCGCGCATAAGCAGTCGCATAAGCAGCGCGATTGATAAAGCTGCGCAAAAGCGTGCGATTGATAAAAGCGGTAGCGTTAAAAGCATTGATGATAAAGCTAGCATAAAATAGTCGATCGCCGAAAGCGGCGCGATTGATAAACTACTCAAAAGCGATCGCGATCTGTAAGCAAAAGCAGCGCGATGATAAAGCTGCGCAAAATGGTGCGTCATAAAAGCTAGCAGTGATAATGCGCCAAAAGCGGTGCGATCAAAAGCGGTAGCGTGAAAAAGCGGCGCCAAAGCGATGCGATCGCATAAAGCGGTAGCGACGCGATGATAAAGCGCGCCAAACCCGTTGATAAAAGCAGGCGCGATTCACGCGATAAAGCAGTGCGATAAGCAGTATGATATAAGCTGCGCAAAAAGCGTCGCGATCGCCAAAAGCGCGAGTGATAAAATGCGCCAAAAGCGATCGCGATCGCCATAAAGCGGCGATTGATAAAGCTGACAATAAAAGTCTCGATGCGATCAAAAGCAGCGCGTCGATGCTTGATAAGTAAAGCGTCGCGTCGAAAGCAGCGAGTGATAAAGTGGTATGCGCCAAAGCAGTGCGATCCGCAAAACTGCGGGAGTGATAAAGCTGCCCTTGAAAAGATGCGATCGCAAAGCGGCGCGAGTGATAAAGCTAGCGAAGCCGTCTGCGATCGCTCTTTTAAAGCAGCGATGATAAACTCTTCAAAAGCATGCGATCATAAAGCAGCGTAGAGTGATAAACTTCGGCATCGCTCGCGATTAAATGCGCGATTGATAAAGCTAGCATAAAACCGTGCGATCGCATAAAGCGGTAGCGTGATTGATAAAACGCCAAAGCTTAGTCGCGATCATGCGCAAAAGCGTAGTGATAAAAATGCGCAAATGGTGCAAAGCGAGCGCCAGCGAGTGATAAAGCTGCGCAAAAGCGGTCGCGATCGCAAAGCGGCGCGTAGTGATAAAGCTGCATAAAACCGTGCGTCAAAAAGCGTAGCGAGTGATAAAGCTGGTCTTCATAGCTGATAAACCGCCATTGATGTTGTGCAAAAGCAGTGCGATCTAAAAGCGGCGCCGAGTGATAAAGCTGCGCGTAAAGCGGTCGCGATCGCCAAAAGCGGCGAGTGATAAAGCGCATAAAGCAGCGCGATCCAAAAAGCGATTGATAGCAGCTTGATAAAGCGGTGCGATCGCAAAAGCGGTGGCGATCGCAAAAGCGTGTGAGTGATAAAAGCTGCGCAAAAGCGATGCGATGCGCGCGGCGAGTGATAAAGCGTGCATAAAAAAGTGCGATCACATGAAGCATTGGCGATGATAAAGCTGCGCAAAAGCGGTGCGATCATAAGCGGCGCGAGTGATAAAGCTGCGCAAAAGCGGTGCGATCGCACAAAGCGTAGCGATTGATTTATGCGCAAAAAGCAGTCGCGATCATAAAAGCGGTAGCGAGTGATAAAGCTAAAAGCGGTCGCGATCGCCAAAGCGATAGTAGCGAGTGATAAAGCTGCGCCAAAGCGGTCGCGATCGCATAAAGCGGTAGTGATAAAAGCTGCGCAAAAGCAGTCGTGATCGCCAAAAGCAGCGAGTGATAAAGCTGCGCCAAAAGCAGTGCGATCGCCAAAAGCAGCGAGTGATAAAGCTGCGCATAAAAAGCGGTGCGATCGCATAAAGCATGAGTGTAATTGATAGCTGCAAAAGCCGTGCGATGCATAAAAGCGGCGATTGATAAAGCTGCGCCAAAGCAGTGCGATCCGCAAAAGCGGCGGTGATAAGCTAGCATAAAATAATGCGTCATAAAGCGGCGCGATGATAAAGCGCGCATAAGCGTGCGATCAAAAGCATGCGCGTATAAAGTGATAAGCGCGCCAAAAGCGGTGCGCGTAGCGTGCGATGATAAAGCGCCATAAAACCGATTATAAACTTCGCGCCAAAGCCGTCACGATCGCCTGCAAGCGTGATTGATAAAGCTGCGCAAAATTAGTGCGATCATAAAGCAGCGATTCATAAGCTGCAAAATAATCGCGGTCGGAGTGATAAAAAGCGTGCGATCGCAAAAAGCAGCCGATGATAAAGCCGCAAAGCCGTGCGATGATCGCGCCAAAAGCAGCGCGATTGATAAAGCGCCCTATGCATAAAGCGTGGTAATCACGATCGCCAGGGAGCGTCGCGAGTGATAAAGCTGCGCCAAAAGCGGTGCGATCGCCAAAAGCGGCGATGATAAAGCTGCGCCAAAAGCGGTGCGATCGCCAAAAGCGGTAGCAGTGATAAAGCGCAAAAGCGGTCGCGATCATAAAAGCGGCGCGAGTGATAAAGCTACGGAAAAACAATGCGATCGCAAAAGCGGTAGCGATTGATAAGCTACGCAAAGCGTGCGATCGCCAGCAAAGAAAGCGGTAGCGAGTGATAAGCAGCGCCAAAAGCGGTGCGATAGCCAAAAAGCGGCACCGATGATAAGCAGCCAAAAGCGGTCGATCGCCAAAACAGCGCGTCATGATAAAGCGCATAAAAGCGGTGCGTCGTAAAAGCGGTAGCGGGTGATAAAGCTACTGCACGGTCGCGATCGCAAAAGCGTATTGAAAAGCTGCGATCGCCAAAAGCGGCGCGATTGATAAAGCTGCGCCAAAGCAGTGCGATCGCAAAAGCGGAAGCGATATAAAGCTGCGCCAAAAGCGGTGCGTCATAAAAGTAGCGTGATAAAGCTAGCGTAAAAGCGGTGCGATCGCCAAAAGCGGTAGCGAGTGATAAAATGCGCAAAAGCGGTCGATCAAAAGCAGTAGCGAGTGATAAGCTGCGCCAAAGCGGTCGCGATCGCCAAAGCGGCGAGTGATAAGCGCGCCAAAAGCCGTGCGATCGCAAAAGCGCGATTGATAAAGCTGCGCCAAAACGGTGCGATCGCAAAAGCGGCTAAGCGAGTGATAAAGCTGCATAAAAGCGTCGCGATCGCCAAAAAGCAGTCGCCGCGTGATAAAGCCATAAAGTTGCGTCATAAAATAACGAAAGCGGTGATGCTACTGCTAAGCAGTCGCGATCAAAAGCAGCGCGATTGATAAAGCTGCAAAGCGGTCGCGATCGCAAAAGCAATGCGGTGATAAAAGCTGCCAAAAGCGGTGCGATCATAAAAGCGGCGTAGTGATAAAGCTGCGCAAAACCGTGCGATCATAAAGCAGTAGCGAGTGATAAAGCTGCGCATAAAGCCGTCGCGATCGTAAAGCGGTAGCGATTGATAAGCTGCGCCAAAAGCGGTGCGTCTGCCAAAAAGCGGAGTGATAAAGCTACCAAAAAGCGGTACGATCGCAAAAGCGGCGCGAGTGATAAAGCTGCGCCAAATCGTGCGATCGCCAAAAGCGGTAAGTGATAAAGCTGCGCCAAACCGTGCGATCGCAAAAGCGGCGCGATTGATAAAATGAGCGAAAAGCGGTGCGATCTAAAGCGGCCGAGTGATAAGCTGCGTAAAGCGTCGCGATCGCCATAAAAGCGGCGGTGATAAAGCTGCATAAAAGCGTCACGATCGCCAAAAGCAGGCCATTGATAAAAGCTGCGCCAAAGCAGATGCGATCGCAAAAGCGGTAGCAGTGATAAAGCTAGCATAAAGCGGTGCGATCGCCAAAAGCGGCGAGTGATAAGCTGCAAAACGTGCGATCATAAAGCGGCGCGATTGATAAAGCTGTGCAAAAGCAGTGCGATCGCCAAAAGCGGCGCCGTGATAAAGCTGCGTAAAGCGGTGCGATCATAAAAGCGAGTGATAAAACTGCGCCAAAAGCTGCGATCGTCATAAAGCAGCGCAATTGATAAAGCTGCGCAAAAGCGGTGCGATCGCCAAAGCTTGGTAGCGAGTGATAAAGCTATCGCGAAAGCGGTGCGATCGCAAAAGCGGCGAGTGATAAAGCTGCGCCAAAAGCCGTGCGATCGCCAAAGCGGTAGCGGTGATAAAGCGAAGAAAGCGGTCGCGATCGCAAAAGCAGCGAGTGATAAAGCGCCAAAAGCGATCGCGATCGCAAAGGCAGTAATAAAGCTGCGCAAAAGCGGTCGCGATCGCCAAAAGCGGTAGCAGTGATAAAAGCGCCAAAACGGTCACGATCGCCAAAAGCGCGATAAAGCTGGCCAAAAGCGGTGCGATCAAAAGCGGCGCGAGTGATAAAGCTGCGCAAAAGCGGTGCGATGCAAAAAGCCGCGATTGATAAAGCTGCGCCAAAAGCGTGCGTCTTAAAAGCGTAGCGTGTGATAAAGCTGCATAAAACTGGTGCGATCGCCAAAAGCAGCGATTGATAAAAGCAAAGCGTGCGATCGCAAAGCGGCGCGAGTGATAAAGCTACTTAAGCAGTGCGATCGCAAAATAAGCGCGAGTGATAAAGCTATAAAAGCGGTGCGATCGCAAAAAGCAGCGATTGATAAAGCTGCGCAAAAAGCGGTCACGATCGCATAAAGCGTATGATGATAAAGCTGCGCAAAAGCAGTGCGATCGCCAAAGCGGCGCGAGTGATAAAGCTACATCAAGCGTGCGATCGCCCAAGCGTAGCGATTGATAAAAGCTGCGCCAAAAGCGATGCGATCGCCAAAATGGCGCGATGATAAAGCTGCGCCAAGCAGATGCGATCGCCAAAAGCGGTGCGATTGATAAAGCTGCGCCAAAAAATGCGATGCGCGCAAAAGCGCAGTGATAAAGCTACGCCAAAAGCGGTGCGATCGCCAAAAGCGAGTGATAAAGCTGCGCCAAAAGCCGTGCGATCCCAAAAGCAGCGCGATTGATAAAGCTGCGCTTAAAGCAGTGAAAAAAGCGTGGGATCGCCAAAAGCGGTAGCGAGTGATAAAGCTGCGTAAAAAGTGCGATGCAATCATAAGCGGTAGCGATAGATAAAATGCGCAAAAGCGTGCGATCGCATAAAGCGGCGAGTGATAAAGCTGCGCAAAAGCGGTGCGATGCATAAAAGCGGTAGCGATTGATAAAGCTGCGGTTAAAGCGTGCGATCGCGCCAAAGCGGTAGCGAGTGATAAAAGCTGCGCATAAGCGGTCACGATCGCCAAAAGCGGTAGCGTGATAAAGCTGCGCCAAAAGCGAGATGCAAAAGCGGTATGATATAAAGCGCCAAAGCGTAGCAGTGATAAAAGCTATAAAAGCGTCTGCGATGCACAAAAGCGGTAGCCCGATTGATAAGCTGCGCCAAAAGCGGTGCGATCGCAAAAGCGGTAGCAGTGATAAAGCTGCGCCAAAAGCGGTGCGATCATAAAAGCGAGCGAGTGATAAAGCTGCGCAAAGCGATACGCGCGATCGCCAAAAGCGATAGCGAGTGATAAAAGCTGCAAAAGCAGTGCGATCGCCAAAAGCAGCGAGTGATAAAGCTGCGCCAAAAAGCGGTCACGATCGCCAAAAGCGGCGATGATAAAACTGCGCAAAAATAGTCACGATCGCAAAAGCGTAGCGAGTGATAAAGCTGCGCAAAAAGCAGTCGCGATCGCCAAAGCAGCTGATGATAAAGCTGCATAAAGCCGTCGCGATCATAAAAGCGGTAGTGATAAAGCTGCGCAAAAGCGATGCGATCGCCAAAAGCGGTAGCAGTGATAAAGCTATAAAAAGCCGTCGATCGCCGCGGCGCCAGTGATAAAGCTAGCGCCAAAAGCAGTAGCGATCGCATAACAGTAGCGAGTGATAAAGCTGCATAAAACCATGCGATCATAAAGCGAGCGCCATTGATAAACTCGCATAAAAGCGGTGCGTCATAAAACAAGCAGTGATAAAAGCGCCAAAAGCGGTGCGATCAAAAGCGGCTGATGATAAAGCTGCGCCAAAAGCGATTGAGATACTGAAAGCGCGAGTGATAAGTCGAAAATCATATGAGGATTTTCTAACTATATTTGAACCATATGAGGTAATTTTGCCTTCCATAATATAGGATTAGAGGTGAAAAGATACACTTTGTTTGGTTTAATTTTCAAATCACAATGAACATAATAAAAACTCCTGTTTGGTTGGGTTTTTGAATCCATTTTCAAAACCCAAAACCTAAAATCTGTTTGGTTTTAAGTTTTCACAACATATATTTCAAATCTCTTTTGAACCTAAGTTTTGAAACCCAAACAAGTTTTCACACAAGTTTTCGTAACCCCAATAATTTTTATATTTTAGATGTATATGATCTAGATATACTAAAACAATAAAAAAAATGGGAATAAATCAAAAACAAATTTAATAAATGAGTACTACTATTAGTACCTACCTAATTTCTTTAGACCTTTCAATTTTCACTCTTTTTTTTAAAAAAAATTATTACAATTATACCCGAAAGTAAAATTACGTTAAAGGATAACTTTTAACGTTTAATGGAATACCCACCCACCAAATGAAGACAATTAAAATGACACTCTACAATATTGTACACCCACCTCTATTCTCATCTAAACATATTCCTTATCAACCTAAACGCTAAACGTATTCCTCTTCATCACTATCCTAAACCCTAAATGTATTTATCTTCGTCACCATCATAGTCCAGTCTAAATCAATTAACATTTCAAACAATCCTATTACAAATTCTGAGTTTCTCTAATCAATTTTTCATCTACATCTGTGGTCTTTTACACAATTCGTTGATACTTATAGAGTAATGAATGACGATGGCAACAACTCTAATGAGGTTGGCATTGCATTGGTAAGTTTATTTATCTTGCATTAATGATTCTTGGTCATTTTTTATGGTTGTTGTTTTGTTTGAGCTTGTTCAGTAGTGATTTGTCAACTGTTAAGGTTTTGTTCATTAGCACAATGCTGAATAGAAACATTTAGTTCGGTACATGGGTTGTGAATAAAACCTTTATTTTGGTACTGTTCAACCGAACATAATTTCTGACGTGACAAAGAGATTTTCATCAGTCACTAATCTCGATTGAGAGATTTCTGATGAGTCAAAGAGAAGACAATGAAGGTAGTTTAGAGGTAGCAAGCGCAACAACAGTTCCACTGTCTATAGTGGTAGTGGAGGAGGGGACATGAGGACGGTAGGTTGAGGGACTAACATTGTAAAGTTGGGCCTTGGTTGCCGAAAAAGTGACAGAGAGATAGAGAGAGAGAGAGAGAGAGAGAGAGAGAGAGAAGAAGAAGAAGAAGAACAAGAAGAACAAGAAGAAGAAAAAGAAAAAGGAAAAGAGAGAGAAAGTGAGTAAAATTAAGTGGGTGTGCACTTGGGTGTGATGATATTATGTGTAGGGTCAAAATTGGTATTAAGTGGTGTGTCTAAAGAAATCTTATTAAAATTTAGAATCTAGGGTGAGGGTTCAAAGAAATGGGGGGTTAAAGTCGGTACTAATAACAACACTCTTAATAAATACATAAAACATTAAAATGGTATTTTTAATGTGAAACGTTTTAAATATATCTAAATTGAGTAGATATGAAATCAGAAAAGAAGTGTTAAAATTTCTAAAACGTTCATAAAAAATAAAAAATAAAAATTTAGAGTGAAACTTTGTTCTATAAATTAGATTAGATGCACCTAAAGGTAGATTTAGATTAGGTATATAAAAGAAGTAAACAAATTTAGGACACAATTTGAAGTCTAGATAAAAAAGAATATGTCTGCTCCCAACGACTCTATTGGTGATTTGAACGTGGCTTCACGCGAGGAACAAGATCACCTCCAAAGAAGCACCAAGAAACTCAAGGCTAATGGCAATCTGGATGATGAGAATATGGCTGATCCCCCTTTGTTGCAGGGGGTTAATGCTCTAGATCCGCCCTTCAAAGCACCTGCAACTAGGTCTTTCAAGGAGGCTCTCACTAATCGACGATTTAACGAAAAGGCTTTTGATGATGATCTTGATCGCCTCTCTACGGATGATGATGAGTCCGAGGCTGAAGATCTAGATGAGGATCCTAATCTAGATGAAGCACCAGATTTTGGGGTCCCCCGAATCAAACTCTCGCAAAACCTTTTGAAGAAAATCCGAAGACCTTGGAAAGATTGTCTCATTGTCAAACTGTTGGGTTGGAATATAGGCTACAAACTGCTTATTTCCAAGCTTAGGAAAACCTGGGATTTGCAAGGGGATTTTGAAGCTATTGATTTGGGGATTGGTTTTTTTCTTATTAAATTCCAGATGAAGGAGGACTGTGCGAAGGTTTATACCGGTGGCCCTTGGATTATTCTTGATCATTATCTCACGGTGAGAAAGTGGACGCCGGATTTCAAACCTTCTCAGGCTTCAGAAACTTCTACTGCTATATGGGTTAGATTTCCTTTACTCCCCATTGAATATTATAATGAAAAGGTTCTCTTCCACATTGTTAAGACGATTAGGAAACCACTTAAGATCGACATCAATACAGCAACTTCTTCCCGCGGAAAGTTTGCCAGGGTCTGCATTGAAATCGATCTAAGTTAGCCTCTGTTGTCCCGTTTTGCTATTGGTGAGTATATTTATGGTATTGAGTATGAACATGTTCATTCCTTTTGCTTCGAGTGTGGCAGAGTAGGTCATCGGGTAGGGAGTTGTGCTGCTACTCCGACTAAGATTTCCGGCGGCAACAATTCGGCTAGTGCTCCAGGTCATGTTTCGACCGTTGGAACTGAGGAGGTAGCGAGGCCCATGGAATCTGTAGATGGGCCCAACTCTCATAATGATCCAAACATTGTTACAACCCCCAATAATTTTGGTCCTTGGATGCTGGTGAGTAGAAAAGGCCCAAAGAATAGTGTTGGGCTGAGATCGGAGACAAGAGTTGGGTTTAAAGGAAGAGCCCATGCCAAGGGGCAAGGGAGACCACTTCAGCCAAATAAGATTCAAGGAGCTAGTTCATCCATGGCCCCACCTAGTTACTATGATAAGACCATTGCTTCTAATTCAACTTCTGATATAAAGGTATCCTCTCATAATAGTTTTTCTGCCCTAGTATGTACAGAGGAAATGATCATTTCCAATGCACAGCCTGAGTGCACTGATGAACTGATGGGAAATTCGGAGCCAGTCAGATCTACTCCTTGTCTTCAGCCTTTTATGGCTGGAAACGCATCCTTAGTCCAGTCCCCCACCCTTGCCTTGAGCTCCCTTATCTTTAAAAATAAGAAACCCCCAGACCCTCATTCCTCCTCTTCTGAGCCGTTGAACTCCAAACCTCTGAGTGATAAGAATCATGGAGATACCAAAAGAGAATCAACACTTAATCCAGTTCAGTTCGATCTACCTTGCAAATCAAGAGAAAGAAGCAACTCACCTAGCAAGTTTCGTTTGGTGGATCGGAGAAATTCGCCTCATAATAAAGAGAGAAGAGATGAATCCCTATGGCAGCAAGAACACCATAGTCAGGCTGAACTCCATCAACTCCGATGTATTCGATTGGCTAAAAGTAAGGAAAATTCTGGGAACCCCTGATTTCGGTCCCCTTCCGTCCTTCCCTAACTCTATGTTAATGAAGTTACTTATATGGAATTGTAGAGGAGCTAAAAACCAAGTTTTTAAAAGAACCATGAAAAAGCTTGTTCAAACGCACAAGCCATCTATCCTGGTTCTAATGGAAACAAAGGTGGAACTGAGCTCTATGGGGCAGTTCTTTAACAAAATGGGGTTTACAGCCTCCTCCCATGTAGACCTGGTGGGGCGTAGTGGCAGTATATGGGTTCTTTGGGACCCCTTTCGGGCGACGGTGAAAGCCTTAGAGGTTAACGCTCAGTTTATTCATGCTAAAGATCAGAGAGATAAGTTTGAGGATTGGATTCTTTCAGCTATCTATGCCAGCCCTAACCCCAGAAATAGGGACCTTCTTTGGGCAAACTTGGAAGCTACGGTAGATAACATGACCTCTCCTTGGCTGGTGGCAGGGGATTTTAATAATATTGCATCCCAAAGTGAAAAAAGAAGTTTTTCTACTAATATCAGCCAAGCTAGGACCCAAAAATTTAATATAAGGACGAATAGATGCAATCTTATGGACCTGGGATGCTCTGGACCATATCTCACTTGGTCTAATGGCAGACAAGGCATGGCTAATACCTTTGAGAGACTGGATAGAACGGCTTGCAATTCTGAATGGCGTCTAGCTTTCACTGAAGAGGCTGTTCGCAATCTTCCTCGGACCTACTCAGACCACTCTCCTATGGTTATGTACACACAAGGTATGTCTCATCTCACCCCCTCTGCTAGGCCTTTCCGTATGGAAGCTGCCTGGTTCACTGATCCTGATTTTAAGTTACTTGTTAAAGAAGCTTGGAATATTAGCCATAATTCGATTCCCGAAGCCACGATTCTGCTTACTAAAAATGCTATTTCTTGGAATAAAACCCATTTTGGAAACATTTTTCGAAAAAAGAAATGGCTTTTGAGGTGAATTGAGGGTATCCAGAAATCCCAATCCATTAAGTATTCTCATAATCTTTTCATTCTTGAAAAGGATCTTGTTAAAGAGTTTAATACCATTCTATATCAAGAAGAGTTATTGTGGTACCAAAAGTCTAGATCTAATTTGATCTCCTTGGGGGATCATAATACTAAGTTTTTTCACATATCGACGATTGCTAAGCATAGAAAATCTAGGGTGTCCACCCTCAAAGATGCTCAAGGGGTCTGGATCTCTGATTCCTTTGCTTTTAAAAAACCATGTCCAAACTTATTTTGGGTCTCTTTTCCAAGCCAATCAACCTCTGCAATCTCATCGTGTTTCTACCCTCTTGCAACAGAAAGTTAGTTTTGAGCACAGCCGTGCCCTCACTAGACCTGTTACTGATTTAGAGGTGTGGGATGCTATCAAGAGCATTAGAGCTTTCAAAGCCCCTGGCCCTGATGGTATTCAATCCATCTTTTACCATACTCATTGGGATATTGTGGGCCCTTCCGTGTGTAAGTTTATTCAAAATTGTTTCTCCTCTAAATGAGTCCCTGACAATTTTAAATATTTCCTTATTACCCTTATCCCTAAACTTGACAATCCTGAGTCTATTCATCAGTTCAGACCCATAAGCCTTTGTAATGTCTTGTATAAAACCCTCACTAAAATCTTGGTTTGTAGGCTTAGGCCCCTTTTAGCTAGCATTGTTGGTCCTTTTCAAAGCAGCTTCATCCCTCAACGCATGACTTGTGATAACATTATTATTGCTCAGGAGATCATTCATACGCTCAGAGGGCTTAAGGGCAAAAGGGGTGATATGATCTTGAAGATTGATTTAGAAAAGGCTTATAATAACGTGTCTTGGCATTTCCTTTATCAGACCCTGGTTGACTTTAACTTTAATGATCATTGGATTGAGTTAATTATGAATTGTGTTACCAATGTTAAAGCTTATGTTCTTTGGAATGGTGAGAAACTGGAGGAGTTTCCTATAGAGAAGGGGTTGAGGCAAGGTGATCCTCTATCACCATACCTCTTTGTGTTATGTATGGAGAAACTCTCAAACATGATATCTGAGAAAGTTCATCAAAATAGGTGGAAGGGTGTTAAGGCTTCCCATAAGGGGCCTCTCATCTTACATCTTTTTTTTTTTTTTGCTGATGATCTCTTATTGTTTGGGAAAGCTGATGTAAATAATTGTAATACGATTATGGAGGTGCTGAATGATTTTAGCGTTGCTTCTGGTCTCAAGATCAGTTTACTGAAATCCAAATTATTCATTTCTCCTAATATTGCATGCCATGTAGCTAGGAATTTGAGTAATGGGTGTGGTATCTCCTTGACTACTGATCTGGGAAAATATCTTGGTATCCCTCTTATCCATAGGAGGTGTAATCATCCCTTTTTTTGGTTTATTATGGATAAAATTCAATGTAGACTTACTAGTTGGAAATCGAACTTGCTATCCTTGGCTGGGAGGTCTACATTGGTTCAAGCTGTCTCCTCTGCTTTGCCCTCTTATGCTATGCAAACTCTTGCTCTTCTGGGGAGTATATGTAATGATATTGATAAATTAAACCGTAACTTCCTCTAGGGAGATACTGAAACTAGTAAGAGAGTCCATCTTGTGAAGTGGGCGAATGTCTGCCAAAGTAAAAAGATGGGAGGGGGGGCTTGGCCTGAGAATGGCTAAGACTCAAAACCTGGCTCTGTTGGCTAAGTTAGGTTGGAAAATTTTAATTAAGGAGGACTGCCTTTGGGTTAAAGTCCTTGAGGCTAAATATTTTTCTGACAGTGATTTATTCTCCTATTCTTTAAAGAAATCTGCTTCTCACATTTGGAGAGGTATTCTCCAAACTAGAGCTATCTTGAAGAAAGGGATTAAATGGAGTATGGGTGATGGTTCTCGTATCTCCATTTGGTATGATTGGTGGTGTGGTGATGAGGCTTTGGCTTCTATTTTCCCCAATCATCCTCTTTTAACCGCTGATAAGGTGGTTACTCTTTTGGATGCTGAGGGTAACTGGGATATGGATGCGTTACATGATAAACTCCCTAGTGAGGCTCTCGGATGTGTTCTGAAAGTAACGCTGCCGTGTTTTGTTTCATTTCCTGATAGTCCTCATTGAAGGGGGTCTATTGGGGGAGGTTTCTCCACTGCTACTGCTTATAAAATTGCCTCTAATCAAATGGATGAGAATATGGATTTTGAGTGAGTGTGGAAACTGAAAATTCCACAAAAACTTAAATGTTTCCTCTGGTTGATCCTTCTTGGTAGGCTTCTTACCAATGATATGAGAATGAGAAGAGGGTTGTCTAATAATGCGGAATGCCCTCGGTGTGGTTTTCACACTGAAGATACTGTGCATATCTTTTGCAACTGTGTGGTCACTAAGGCTATTTGGAGTAATGTGGCTGGTACTCCATGGCTATCTGCTGATAGTCAGCTGTGTCTTTCCTCTTGGATCAAAAAGAATTTGAAACCTCGGCAGCTTTCTAACCCTTTTTGGAATCTTCTTTTCATTGCTTCTCTTTGGCAAATTTGGCTTGACAGGAATAAAAAAGTTTTTGATAATGTGGATCCCATTTTGAACCAGTCTTTGCACCTTATTCATAATTATGCTAATCAGATTTTGCATGCCTTTAGTATGAATGTTATTTCCACACCACAGATAACCACTCTAATTAAATGATCTCCTCATTCTTCAGGGAAAATAAAACTCAATACTGATGGGTGTGCACATGGAGATCCAGGGGATGGAGGCTTTGGTGGAGCATTTCGCGATGAAGCAGGAACCTGGCTGTCTGGCTTCTTTGGAAAGCTCGAAAATTGCTACAGCCTTGAAGCTGAAATGTGGGGCATTTACCGCTGCCTGACCATTGTTTTGGAGAAAGGATTACGTGATGTTATCATTGAAACCGACTCTGCTATGGTTGAGGAGCTTCTGACCAAAGGCCCACCTCCAAATTGTTCATATCGAAGCATCGTCGAGGATTCTCGCCACCTGCTGCAACGTTACTGTTGCTCCATTCAGTACATCATGCGGGAAGCTAATCAATGTGCAGACATACTCGCTAATATGTGAGCTGATCAAGACGAATTCCTTGTGGTTGTGGAGGAGCCACCTGCTGAAGTGCGCAGCCAAGTCCTTGCCGATATGATGGGAGTGGTTTATAGAAGGCTTTAGTGCCTCTGTTTTATCTTCTCTACTTCTGTTTATTTTCTTTTCCTATTCCGCTGTACCCAAAAAAAAAAAAAAAAACAAATTTAGCTATAATATTGCAAAAAAAATTGACTTCAAGACAAAAAAACTCAAAAACTAATTTTAAAAACTCATAATCAAACAAATTTTAAAGGATAAATTATAAATACACCGTTTGAGGTTTGATAAAATATGAATTGCCTCATATGATTTTAGAAATTACATTCCATCCCTTAGATTTCTAATTTCATAACAAATCGCTTATTTTATTAATAAATTATTAAGTCAATTAATAATTTTTAATGGTATGTTTCAATTAATAATTTAACTAAATTATTATTATATAGGAGAACAATTATGAATTTTATTTTTTTATTAATTTTGTTAAATAAAAAAATTTGATAAGAGAATATTTTTAATTTTTCAAATCATAAGAAACAATCTATACTTTAATCAAATCTCAAAAAATATATTTATAATTTACTCAATTTTAAATTTAAATTTCTAAAAACTGTTTTTAAAATATACAACTCATAACTAAATAGATTTTGAAATTCTGTGTGGAATATTCATTCATAACTAGATAGGTTTTGAAACACTTTTCCAAAAAGGCACTAGCTTCCCTCCATTTTTAGATCGGATTGGAGGATATTGTTGGATTTGTGAAAGCGCATCATAGATCTCGTTTCAATAATTCAAACCGTTTAATGTATAGAACTCGTCGAATACTATATGTCTATAAAAAATTATGTTGATCGGATATCGATAGTTGTCTCATCGAATCAGTTTTCTGTTATACAAAACTTATTTAATCACATAGTTATTGATATGCGATCAACGTAATTTTTTACAAATATATAATACTTGATAAGTTTTATCTATTAAACGATTTAAATTATCAAAATAAGATCTATGATAAGTTCTTACGGGTCGAATAGCATGCTTCAATCTGGAGGAAAGCCGAACCCTTTTAATTTTATATATTAAACAATTTAAATTATTGAAACGGCATTTATGGTGACCTCTTACGGGGCGAACAGCAGCGCCCAGACCTGAGGGAAGGCAAGGCAGGCCCTTTCAAAAACTAATTTGAAAAATAAACCAAAGGCACGGCTAATCTATCTCCAAGGTAACCAACACAATCAGCGCCCGAGTGGGGTCGGAGCTCTGGCTCGCATGACAGTCCGTGTCTTCCGGCTACCATGCCAGCCTCAGCCTCAGCTTCGGCTCGCCTCCCTGAGGATCTGATCACGCGGCTGAGCTCCGCCACCGACGACGGTGAGGCCAAGCTCATGGCTCTGAGGGAGCTGAAGAACCAGATCATCGGAAGCCGCACCAAGAAGCTCTCCTACGTCAAGCTCGGCGCCGTCCCCTCCGTCGTCTCCATCCTCGCCGATGGCTCCTCCAACTCCCTCCTCGTGCAATCGGCTGCTGCCATTGGCAGCTTCGCTTGCGGCTTCGACGCCGGCGTCAAGGCCGTTCTCGACGCCGGAGCTTTTCCTCACCTCTTCAGTCTTATCTCCCATTCCAATGATAAGGTAATTTCGATCTATTCCAACTCTGTTTGTTTGCTTAGAAAACCAAGGAAAAGTTGAATCAGTTTAGCCAAATTACTATCATTTATCTATCCCCCTTTAGTTTCAATTTCGAATGTGAAATTTTGATTACATCTTCACTAATTATTCTCTTTTTCACTTTGCAACCAAAAAGGATAACCTATTATTGGAAAAACAGAGTTACAAAGCAGACTACATACATAGACATTGACATTGACATTGACATTGACATTGACATTGTATTGTTTGTTTGTATTTGTTTTCTGTTTGATTGGGGGTTTGAGCTACAAAGCATTTATTATTATTATTATTATTATTATTTTTGGAATTGGCTTTGTTGTTTAGAGGCTTTTGGAGCTTGTAGTACTCAGCAAAGTTCAATGGCACTTTCATAGGAAATGTTGCATTTTTCATTGTAAAAAAAGGGGTGAGTGCAACCATGTGTGTAGCTAATTTAGTGGATAATCAACAAAGTTTGCAGAGGAGGCAATTGGAAGAATGAATATGGATTAAGGATCTGGCATGGAACGAAGGAGGAGTCCCGTATATGGAAAATGGTAAATATGTCCAGTTGCTTGGAAGTGCTTACACACTGAAAATAAGAGAAATGTTTGCTAAGAAAAATTCGTAGTAGCTCAGAAATATTTGGTTGCTATTCTTCTTTCTTCTTTCTCCATTCACAAGGTCATGTCTTATCACTTAAATGTAAAAGTAATATACATTGAGACGGAAGTTACCAAGTTACCAAAAAAATAACAAGTTCATATCCTATAGATGAAGAAGAAAAAGGACATATTTTACTATATGCGAATCTGGAACCTAAATTATGAATTATTTATAAATACAAGCGTAAAAAGCAAACAGATCATACTCCCATATGTAGTAGCTACTGCCTGGTGTCCTATTCATCCCTTTTGGTGAGATAGATTTTCCAAAAAAAATGTGTATGCAAGCTTCTTATAAAAACTTGATTTTGAGATTCAGTGCCAGACAATAAATAACTTAATATTGAACTGCCACTTAATCACACACTTTATCCAATCATGAATCGTGAGATTCTCTTATAACTCGTGTATATTGGTTATGATTGAGTTTTGACCTATTGACTTGTATAAAAAATGGTTGATTGGGATTTGTTGGATTTTGATAAATGTGGACTTGAGTAGTAGATGCATTGGTGCTTTCACTCGAGTCGAGACTCTTACATCTTACCAATATGAACCCTATTAGACAATCATTGGTTAATTTTCAACCTCTTTCAGCTTGACTAGCTTCATCCCAACCATGTAATGTTCATATATATGTCACAAAGTGTAACACCCCCAAATTTTATTACATGGATACATTACCAAATTCCTCATTACAGTCCAATTACAATACACAAGTGCAGAAGTAAGAGTACAAATGAATAAATATATATTTTCCCTCTAGTATAATACAAATGATTAAGTATACAAATGCAACAAATGACAATCCATGCCCTTAGGCTTACATCGAATATTGTAGAATAAGTAGTTACAATGCAAGAGCAACGCCATTTTTAAAACACGGTAATCCTTTGTCCACAATCAACAAAAGAATTAGTCCTCAATAACGAAATAACTTATTGAACAAAATAAGTTATTTCGTTAGTCCTCAATAACAAAATAACTTTTGCAGAATAAGTAGATACATCCGACTCTGTAACTAAAAAATTATTGAATGATTGGGATGAACACAAAGGTCCAGTAGGGATCTGTAATGATTCTAGACAATAACACTTCATAGATAAAAATGATCATGATGCTCGAGATTATAGGTATATACGTAGGATGTCCTTTTCATATTAAAAATACATATACATACGTATACTTTTCAGGAGGATTCACTTTTACATTACAAGAAAACTCATTTCTTTTCTTATACATACTAATCATTTCTCCTATTTCAAAAGAAACAATTTCCTTAATTCCATTTGGTTTTACCAAAAACAATTTCTCATATAGTTGATTTCACTTCCACTTCCACTTCCACCCATCTATCATTCTACCAACTTAAATAACCAATTACAATATCATTGACAATTCAGAACATATTAATTACATCCTACAAGTTATTCAACGATAGAACATCTTCATATACTTCCACATTTACCAGCCTTAGCACGGAAGGGCAATTGGGCACCTTTCAATCTAATACCACAAACTGACTATAATGAGTCACCAAAATCACAACATGATTTATTGTGCACTAACTGCAAGGTATGACGCCACGCTTTACCGGTGGCTAGCCGGAAGGAAAGCGGAACTTCTATATAGCCCTAACAATTCACATGTTTTACTGGGCATAAGCCAGAAGGTAAGCGAACCCTATCTCCATGCGCCACGCTTTACTGGTCGCTATCTGAAAGGAAGACGAAACCTCCAACCATGCTTTACTGGACACAAACCGAAAGACGCAACTTATGTCAATGTGCCATGCTTTATCAGTCACAAACGAGAAGGAAACAGACCCTTCGCATCGCTCGAATCTCACCACAACATTCTAAATTACACAAAATAAATCAACACAGAATACATATAGTCTATTATTTAACCTTTAATGCATCATAAAACTAAGCATAGAGTCAGCGTTAATTACTGACATGCCCTGTTCCATTTAATTTTACATGTGTTCATGTATATGATCCTGAATGTCATTTGAGTTGTTTGCCTGTTCTGCAGGTTGTGGATGCCCGTGCTCATTCCCTTAAAATAATTTATCAATCAAAACTGGCTCCAAAGTATGATTTTTTTCAAGAAAGGAATATGAAATTTCTTCTTTCCCTGTTGAATAGTGAGAATGAAAATGTTACTGGACTTGGTGAAAGTATCATAACACATTCTTGTGAGACAAGTATTGAGCAGAAGGCATTGAGTGATGCTGGGGCCTTAGAGAGGCTTGTTGATCTTCTTGGAGGTTCTCTATGCCAGAGAGATGCTAGTTTAGAGTCTCTAGTCCAATAATCAAGGGGAATCTTGAAGTTGTCTCAAATTTGTGAGACTTGAAAGTGGAAGGGCATTGAGTGCTGTAACTGAGTTAACTAAGGATCAATGATGGATCGCACCCGGGGGGGGGCACCCGCCCAAAAATTTGAAAAATATCATATATTATATTAAAAATTTTACAATAATTTAAAATTATAGGAGTTCGTACCCCCAAATTTTTTTTAGATAAGTTCAAAATTATATAGAGTAGCCTCCCCAATTTTTTAAACTATAGAATAGCCCCCTCAAAGTCATAATCCTGGATCCGTCTCTACTAAGGATAGATATCCCCAGACAAGATTGCTTGCTTGCATGTGCTTGATTGTTGTAAGGAACACTTCTCCTTCCTATCTGCAAGATGTAGGAACCAAAACCAAATTGATATTGATATTACTTGAGCTTCTTGATGGTCCTGGCCTAGTTGGAGACGAAGCTGCATTTTCTTTCTCTAGTTTAATTGCAGAAAAGGAGGATCTACAAAAGTTAGTATTTGAAGCAAATGTTGTTGATAAACTTTGCAACCACTTGCATAAAGGTCCATTACAGGCTAGGCATATTCAAGGGATATAGTTAGCATTGGCTGATCTATGCTCAAAGTTGGACAGCTGCAGGTCTAGGCTGCTGTCATTGCAGGTCTGTTGTTTTATGGAATGCATAAACTCATACATATGGCTACTGTTAGTTTTTCAGTACTTTTCTTGTTCTTTATTATTATATAGGCCTAATTACACTAACTTCTCTTGAGGTTCTGATAATTACAAGGACCTCTTTGTTGTTTTCTAAAATTGCAATGGTCTCCCTCATTAGAGTTGTCGGATGATGGCGTTTAATGGACAATGTAAATTTACACTTTTGTCCTTTCACAAAATTAAAATTACATTACGATTAAATGCCATAATTGTTCCTCATCTTTCCCTATCTTCATGACCCAACACTCCCAAAACCCACCATCTCTCCTATCTCCTCCAACATATCTTTGGCCACGTATTTTTCTATCTTCTCCGGCCACCATCAAAAGCTCCCTCTTCATCACCATTTCCAATACAACATGCAGTCCAAGAAAATTGATATCTTTAGAGAGAAGTAATTTAATTTCGAGAGAGAGAGACGACAAAGAGTAGCAGCTCAAAAGGAAGAACCATTATTTCTCTCCCTATATCACCACTGCATATATAACAATACCCAAATCATGTTGTCTCACAGAAAAGTTGATATTTTTAAAGAGGTACTGTTTAATTTGTACCAAAAAAAAAAAAGAAAAGAAAAGAAATGGGAGCAATGCACAAATGATGAAACACGACCTGTTTATATGTGTGTGTGTGTGTGTGTACAGACAACCCATTTCTAACTTAATCCATGCATAACCACCAGCATCACCCATCTAAACTCTAAAACTCCTTTCTAGCAACCTGAAACCATACACAAATTTTGAAACCAACACATAAGATGTTCATGATGCGAACATAACAGTGTAATGCGGCCAATTGCTCAATATCTGGTCCAAGTTGTTGCTTAGCAAAATCATAGGATAATCTATGTGAGTCATTGAGAGAAAAATTGAGATCAGAAAACACCAACCTATCTTATTATCAAGAATTGAACCCAATTCCAGGTAGTGGAGCTTGGATGGCATGCTCTCTCTCTCTCTCTCTCTCTTTAAAAGGATGAAAAGAATGATTTGGCTTACCATGAACGAGGTAGACGCCATGTATATATAATAGATTCATGATACAATTTAGGAAACGATATAAACAAGGAAACAATATAAATAAGGCACTAAATCAGTGATTGACACAATCACAGATTATATACATAATACTAAAAATAAAAAGATTCTATGTACTCTAATTTCTATATTCAACACTCCCTCTCAAGTTGGTGTGAAAATATTCAACAATCGCAACTTGCCAATGGATGACTGGAGTGACGTTGATCCTATAAACTCTGTGAACATATCTGGTAATTGCTAAGAGAAAGAGACAAAGGATGGATTCACAATACCAGTCTAAACCTTTTCTCAAATGAAATGAATATCAACCTCTATATGTTTAGTACGCTCATGAGGGACAGAATCAGAGGACAACATAATAGCAGACTTGTCACAAAATAAGGAGGCAGGACTAGTCTCCTCAAAACCCAACTCTGTTAGGATAGAACGAAGCCATAGAATCTCACATGTTCCCTGCGCCATAGCTCAATACTCAGCTTTTGTAGAAGATCTAGAAACAACTGCCTGCTTTTTACTCTTCCATGATGTAAGATGATCACCATATAAAGTACAGAAGCCAGAAATAGAACGTCGATCAGTTCTAAATCCTACATAGTCAGCATTAGTGAAACACGAGAGCCTAGATTAAGGAGCGGCTGTAAAGAATAATCCCATGCTAGGAGAGGTCTTCAAATATCTCAAAATGTGATGAACCACATCAAGATGTTCTGTACAAGGTGCATGCATGAATTGACTAACAACACTGACTGCAAATGTCAAGTCAAGTCTAGTGTTGGTCAAATAAATTAGACGTTCAACAAGATGCTGATACATGCCTAGGTCCTCTAACAAGAAAATACTTGAGACTCCCCAAATCCTTTACAGGAGACGGATCCCAAATATTGGAATGTATAAGGTCAAAAGCACTAAGGGCATGAGTCATGTGAGGTATGTAACTGGTACGAGTATGTTTAGATAATTCGCAAACCACACAATGAAACTTAGAATCTTTGAAGCTTAAAGTTTGAACATTAAAAACACAATATAGAAGCAGGCAAAACAGATGCTTGAAAACTAGCTAAAGTAAAAGGAGGTTGGTCTGGTGGATCCCCAAAGTAGTAAAGTCCATCCTGCTCATATCCTCTACCATAAATCCTCTTCGAACTCAGGTCCTGTAACAGACACAAAGAAGGTAAGAAAATAACAGCACAATTGAAGGACTTGGTAAGCCGACTAACAAATAATAGATTATATACAAAATTAGGAATATGCAAAACAGAGGATAGAGTAATATTAGGAGATAAAGACACTTGACCCTTATGACGAATTGAGTAGAAAGACCTATCAACAAGACAAACAGATTGGTCTATAGTAGTAGGAACTGGAGATAAAAGAAGGGAAGACTCACCTGTCATATGATCATTAGCCTTAGAATCCAAAACCCATGAGGGACCCACAGACCAAACATAAAAAGCACTAGAAGTGTCTATAGTGAAAGTAGCAGTAGTAGAGGAGGATGGGCCAGAAGAACTAGTAGTCAAAATCCCAAGTTGAGTCTGAAGCTGGCCAATCTGAGTCTGTAACTGCTGTAAAATATGAATACTCGAAGACCCAGAAGCATGAGAGGCCTCCACTAAAGCAACAGTGTGAGGTCTACCAGAACCACGAGGGCGAGAAGATCGTTGCCTCAACTCACGCTCCTCAAACACTACTTGTATCACATGCCTTTCAAATATGCCACCTACTGCTGCCAACTATACTAGCAGATTCCAAAGAACATCCTTAGGCCATTTAGATATTTGCCATATTTGGATAGTCAAGAAGATGCAGAGAGTTCCTAAAAAAATGTAAGAACTAAAGGGCATGCAGGCCACTCTTTGTACATGGACAAAGAGCAAAATGAAGTAGTTTACTGTTTCCACCTCTTAGCCACAAGGGGCAAGAATCCATAGAAAGCTATCTCTTTTACCTTTAGAATGTTACACCTGGAAATATACGCAAGACTCATTTTCATGGGGACATCTCAAGCTTGTAGTGTCCTTTCATGACCAAATCTGCTTCTATATGCTTGCGGGAATTTGAACTAGTCTTGGTGGGCTTTCCTTTTTTTGGTGGCCAACCTATTTAACATATGATACATGGCCCCCCTCCCCAAATCTAGTTACTATAAGTTAATAACTATTGACTTTCTTGTGCTAGGCTGAATTTGAAGCATGTAAGAGGAATACTTCTATATGGGCCACCAGGTTCTGGAAAAACCTTGATAGCACAAAGCATTTGCAAATTTCTAAATGCAAAAGAGCCCCTGGTCTCTCTCTCTCTCCACTTTTTTTAATCTTATTTTGACACTTCTTTTTCTCCTCCCATTCATGCGGATTGTAAATGGACCGGATGTGTTAGATGCATTCCAAGGTCAATCAGAGAGGAAAATAAGGTCACTCTTTAGAGCGGCCGTTGAGGATGAAAATAAATTTGGTAAAGATGCGTACAGATGTTCATTCTAAATTCACTTCGTTGTGCTTTTATAGTGAGATCATTTAATCTTTTCTTTCAGGAGCTAAAAGTGACCTACACATCATCATATTTGATGAAATTGATTCCATTGCTAAGGTGAGCACAGATGCAACATTTGCTCCTTCTAAATGCTGTTAGTTGTGCTATCTACAATTCGTGTTATATATATGCGCGTGTGTTAATTTCATGATATCAGGGTTAAGGTTTTTGACATAATTCAAGTATTTTTTCCCTATTTGGGTTTGACATCATTTTGGTGTTTTCGTATTCCCATGGATTATATGTTCTGTTTCTCCCATTTCATTCCCATGTCATACGTGGCCAATTTGTTGCTTGTGTGACGTTTCTTTATTCCTTATTGCTAGTAGTGATATGTACTCCAAATTAGTAATTGTAACTCATCTTTTGAAACATTGACAATAAGATACAAGGCTTGAGTTTCATGCTTCTATATCAATATGCTTTTGTAAGACAAACATTCACTATTGAGTGTGTAGTCTAGATTAATTAGCATTGCTTTCACATTATTTCTATGCCCTATGATTTGTGATTTCAACTTGTCATCCACTTTTAAATGCTTTTATTAATTTAAGCAACCTATGCTTTTAATCAGTGTGAACAATCAACATAGAAATGCTATTCTATATGAAAAGGGTTGCTCATGGCTGAAAGTTTTGAATTCTGAAAATAGCAGGCAGTGTATCTTATCCGAAGACCCCAAAGGTAATGGTCACCTAGGCAAGAAACCGTTTTTCTAGAAAGTGGTTCCTAAACAATAAGCACTCAATTGTTTTGCGCATAAATATAGAAAGCACTTGACTGACCTTAGGTAATCATCACATCTGCATGTACTTCATAGCTTCACCGTGATAGTTGTATTGAGCATGGGATCCCTTTATCCCAAAACCTCTACCCACCGCACATATAGCATCTCTCGTATTAAAATTGAAGGAGGCTATCTCCAAGGAGCCTTACAGTTGCATTTGTCCTTCCTTCCCAGATTAAGGGGACTGTCCACCTATGTGCGCTTGTATCCACTTGAGCCATCACACTTGGGCCCCCTTGGCCAAGTCGAGTTTCCATCTCTTACATGATTCTACACTTGTTTTCCAATCACCCTAATACACTCATGCCACTCTACATCAGATAGAAGAGCCTCGAGACACCTTTGGGCTTGGTGCCACGATTATGGGGCACCTAAGAGACCTCATGACTCTACATGAGATTGTAGGAATTTTGGACTTGGTATATTGGAAATGAAGATTTGTCGAGATGCCTCGTACTATTCTCGTCGGGGGGATCTGTGCTTGACCGACCTTGGAGAGATCTTGACAGGAAGAGAACTCTAGAGTGTGACAAAGACAAGTGACTTGTTCATATCTGAGCACACTTGACCACCATTCCAGCTATTGAGGCCACTAGGTGAGTTGGCCTATGTAACCTAATCCTTGTAAATATAGCCTCCATCTTCATGCATAAAGAAGATCTAACCATCTCCATCTCTTGCTTTTTGATTATTCACTTCTAGACCTCTAAAACAACTCCTCACTCTTTCTTTTCCCAAAGCCATCTTTGCTTTGACCTAGCTAGTATTTGATGATGTAGTATCATCTCAGCATCCTCCATAGTTCCTAGATAGCTCCCTTACTAGGTCATGTAGCCTCAAATCACACACACAACCACATATAGAACTTCAATTTTTTTTCCTAATACAAGGAGGTAAGAAAGATCCTTAAGAAAATAAAGCATGATCTCTCTCAAAATATATTTCTCTCAAAATAAACTCTCTCTAAGTTTGGAAATGTTGAGCTCTAGAGTGTTGGGAGAGATAGAAAATATTCTGGAGAGATGCCAAAATGGTCTTGGAGAGGTGCCTCAACAAATGAGCAAAGGGTCCTTTAAATAGACCTGAGGTAGGGCACTTTCGCGGGCGTGGTTAGCCTTGGTCCCGGCTGTGGTGTCCCTTCGCGGGTTACAGAGCAAATTTTTGGGAGCTGGTCATTTGGGCAAAGCCTGGTCGCGGGCGTAATGTGCATGCTCGCAGGTGTGACCGTGCTGTGTGTGAATCGTGGGTGCGATGGTGCTTCTCTCAGATAGGAATGGCAATGGGGCGGGGCCGGGGACCACACCTCCAGTCCCCGATCCCCGATGGTGAAAATTTCCCCATCCCCGACCCTAATCCTCAACGGGGAACCTATCACTGTCCCTGAAAATTCCCCGATCCAAATCTGTTCAACAACATCATCAACAACCTTGGTCCAAATCTGTTGAACAACTTCATCAACAACTTTCAACATCAACACCATCAACAAAATCATACAGAGAGAGAGAGAGAGAGACACACACACACATACATATATGTATACATTCACACACAGAGAGACACACATACATACATGTATATATACACACAGAGACACACACACACATACACATGTATACATAAACACAGAGAGGACGATGGAGGAGCTCGGCGGCGATGACGGAGGAGATCAACATAGATTTGAGATCTGTGTATCTGTGTCACAAAGAGAGAGGGGGAGAGAGAGAGAGAGAGAGAGTGGTGACTACGACTGCGACTGCGACGGCGACTTTGGCATCGTGGACAGTGGCGGTGGCACTGAAGAGAAGGAGAGGTGCGAGAGTGAGAGAGTAGAGAGAAGCGAAGGAGAGGTGCGAGAGTGAGAGAGAGTAAAGGGAAGAGAGAGAGATAGAGGGATCATAAATTTTTGAGGGATATATATAGTAGGTTTACTTCGGGGGGGTAATGGGAACGGGATCGGGGCTGGGGCCGGGGCCGGGGACGGGCCAGGACCGGGTCTGGAAAACATATTACCGTCCCCGGCCCGAAAGTCAATAGGGATTCATTTTTGAATACCATCCTCGGCCCGTCGAGGGTACTTTTTGGGAAAAAACTGCTCTAATCGGGGTCGGAGGGGCGGGTCCCCGTCGGGCCGGGTTTAAATTGCCTTCCCTACTCGTGGGCGCGATGGTGCATGCGGCTGAGCAGCTTTTTCTGACTCTTTACTTCATATTTCTTGGGCATTTTGCTCCACGCTTTGTCAGCCTATCCCACAGACAAACAGCCTCCCTAAGCCACCATTTTGCTCTATAAAATCCATCCATTTGTCAAAGTCTTATCCTCATGCTTGCTATCAATGAAGATCCAACAAAATCCACAAAAAGTCCACACATATGAAGCTCTATCTTGTCACCCATGTGTTGACACCAAAAAGTTGAGACAACAGCCAATTTGAGCGTCCCAAAGTTGCCATTTTCAAACTCGAAAATTCAACAACATTATCACCATATATTGACAAGCATCATGAATCATGTTAATGTATAAGAAGATAATGAACAAGAAAATAATAAAAACAAAAACACTTTGAATAAAAAATCATCATATTAAGTTTTGTGAAGAGAGGTATTGCCAAAACATAAACCTTAAATTTCTTTAGGATAAAAAATCCTAACCATAAACAAAGGGTAGAGGAGGCAACAATGAGAAAGTAATCATAAGCATTAAGAGAGAGTGAGCGTGGTCTTTTTTGGTTCCATATGTATATTGCAAATCATGTCTTAAATATGTTCTTGGTTTTTTTGCAGAAAAGAGGGGCAGCTATGGGATTACACCATATGGATGATAGGCTTGTAAGCCAACTACTTGCAACGGTTAATATCTCTCAAATTTCGTTTTTCAATTTTTTTATTTTTATTGTTTCTCCTTGTCTAAGCAGTACTTGAAAATTTGCATGCCTTTAAGATTGATGGCCCGAAAGCATTTAACAACATTTTTATTATTGGTACTACAAATCGAAAGGAGCTCATCGATAAAGCCCTGGTGAGGTAACCTTCTCTCCATTGTGTTGTTCTTTGCTGATTTCTTTATTCTTTTTGAACAATGTCCCACATTTTTTGAACTCGAATGGTATGTTCAAATTTTGAGTTTATTAAGTAAAGAAAAATGAAATTATTTAAACATATTTATCTTTTATGGGTAACCAAACAAATATATATATATTTAAAAATAGCTATTTATTTTATTCTCATTTTCCTAACTCAATAAAAAAAAAAAAAAAAAAAAGTACTTTATTTATTATATTTGTTTGTAGGGAAGGTAGAATTGAACTACATGTCAAAGTAGAGTACCCAGATAAGCAAGGGCACCTGCGAATTTTGGGCATCTACACAAGGAACATGAGACAAAATTTTGTACTCGATAAAGATGTGAATCTTCATGAAATTGGTAAGTTGTTTGAGCAATATTGTTGTGTAAGCGGAAACATCAAATCATCATTTATGAAATGAGATTGTGTGTGTGCTTGTTTGCCTGACTTGAGACGGATGGCTGTAGTGGCTCTGCCCTTGCATCTCTAGTCACTCGTGCACATTCATATGTTGTGGTCCACACAGTGGAGAATGGATTACTGTAGCATGCCAAAGATGATTTCAAAGTAACAATGAATCACTTTCTCCGTGCTATAGAAGATGTTAAGTCTAGACTTCAAGAATCTGACTTGGAGCCAAGCAGGTAATACACATCAACATTTATTTTTGTAACTAAATGACATAACGTACATATTGTAGATTTGTTTAATAGAAAATGTGATTTCAATTAAAACATATTTCCTACTAAGCGTGAATTTCTGCTAAAATATATTAACCATTGCAAGTGTTTTAATTGAAATCACATCATCCATATGGTGTAATCCCATAGCATGAAGATGGAGGCTATATTTACAAGGATTGGGTTACATAGGCCAACTCACCTAGTGGCCTCAATAGCTGGAATGGTGGTCAAGTGTGCTCAGATATGAACAAGTCACTTGTCTTTGTCACACTCTAGAGTTCTCTTCCTGTCAAGATCTCTCCAAGGTCGGTCAAGCGCAGATCCCCCCAACAAGAATAGTACGAGGCATCTCGACAAATCTTCATTTCCAATATACCAAGTTCAAAATTCCTACGATCTCATGTAGAGTCATGAGGTCTCTTGGGTGCCCCGTAATCGTGGCACCAAGCCCAAAGGTGTCCCGAGGCTCTTCTATCTGATGTAGAGTGGCATGAGTGTATTAGGGTGACTGGAAAACAAGTGTAGAATCATGTAAGAGATAGAAACTCGACTTGGCCAAGGGGGCCCAAGTGTGATGGCTCAAGTGGATACAAGCGCACACAGGTGGACAGTCCCCTTAATCTGGGAAGGAAGGACAAATGTAGCTGTAAGGCTCCCTGGAGATAGCCTCCTTCAATTTTAATACGAGAGATGCTATATGTGCGGTGGGTAGAGGTTTTGGGATAAAGGGATCCCATGCTCAATACAACTGTCATGGTGAAGCTATGAAGTACATGCAGATGTGATGATTACCTAAGGTTAGTCAAGTGCTTTCTGTATTTATGCACAAAACAATTCAGTGCTTATTGTTTAGGAACCACTTTCTAGAAAAATGGTTTCTTGCCTAGGTGACCATTACCTTTGGGGTCTTCGGATAAGATACACTGCCTGCTATTTTCAGAATTCAAAACTTTTAGCCATGAGCAACCCTTTTCATATAGAATAGCATTTCTATGTTGATTGTTCACACTGATTAAAAGCATAGGTTGTTTAAATTAATAAAAACATTTAAAAGTGCATGATAAGTTGAAATCACAAATCATAGGCATAGAAATAATGTGAAAGCAATGCTAATTAATCTGGACTACACACTCAATAGTGAATGTTTGTCTTACAAAAGCATATTGATATAAAAGCATGAAACTCAAGCCTTGTATCTTATTGTCAATGTTTCAAAAGATGAGTTACAATTACTAATTTGGAGTACCTATCACTACTAGCAATAAGGAATAAAGAAACGTCACACAAGCAACAAATTGGCCACGTATGACATGGGAATAAAATGGGAGAAACAGAACATATAATCCGTGAGAATACGAAAACACCAAAATGATGTCAAACCCAAACAGGGAAAAAAATACTTGAATTATGTCAAAAACCTTAACTTTGATATCATACAATTAACACATACACATATATATAACACGAATTGTAGGTAGCACAACTAACAGCATTTAGAATGAACAAATGTTGCATCTGTGCTCAACTTAGCAATGGAATCAATTTCATCAAATATGATGATGTGTAGGTCACTTTTAGCTCCTGAAAGAAAAGATTAAATGATCTCACTATAAAAGCACAATGAAGTGAATTTAGAATGAACATATGTACGCATCTTTACCAAATTTATTTTCATCCTCAACGGCCGCTTTAAAGAGTGACCTTATTTTCCTCTCTGATTGACCTTGGAATGCATCTAACACATCCGGTCCATTTACAATCCGCATGAATGGGAAGAGAAAAAGAAGTGTCAAAATAAGATTAAAAAAAGTGGAGAGAGAGAGAGACCAGGGGCTCTTTTGCATTTAGAAATTTGCAAATGCTTTGTGCTATCAAGGTTTTTCCAGAACCTGGTGGCCCATATAGAAGCATTCCTCTTACATGCTTCAAATTCAACCTAGCACAAGAAAGTCAATAGTTATTAACTTATAGTAACGAGATTTGGGGAGGGGGGCCATGTATCATATGTTAAATAGGTTGGCCACCAAAAAAAGCAAAGCCCACCAAGACTAGTTCAAATTCCCGCAAGCATATGGAAGCAGATTTGGTCATGAAAGGACACTACAAGCTTGAGATGTCCCCAAGAAAATGAGTCTTGCGTATATTTCTAGGTGTAACATTCTAAAGGTAAAAGAGATAGCTTTCTATGGATTCTTGCCCCTTGTGGCAAAGAGGTGGAAACAGTAGACCACTTCATTTTGCTCTTTGTCCATGTACAAAGAGTGTGGCCTGCATGCCCTTTAGTTCTTACATTTTTTTAGGAAGCTAGCATGCATCTTGCACTATCCAAATATGGCAAATATCTAAATGGCCTAAGGATGTTCTTTGGAATCTGCTAGTATAGTTGGCAGCAGTAGGTGGCATTTGAAAGGCATGTGATACAAGTAGTGTTTGAGGAGTGACCTAGAGAGTTCAAATTACATAAATCCTAACCTGACTGTTCAACCCACTTATCCTAACATATAGAATTGTATGGGGGAGAAATATTCATTGTCTTCCATATGCCTTACTACCATGCTCACCTTGCTCTGAATGGACTCCGATTCATTGCAAATAGAACAGAGGTGAGCTACCTGGCGGGTGGTTTGCCAAAAAACCCCTCCGACGGTCAAGTTAGTTTAGTTGAGGAAAGAGTATAGAGTGCTAGAGAGAGAGAATTGCTAAAGTTTGCTTACCCTTCTCTGGTAGTCGACGTGCGCTTTATCTAGGCTGGCCATGCAGCCCCAGATTGTGCGCGCTGAAGTTTGAAGCAGCGGGCCTTGACATGACCAGGAGCCCCACAATGATGACAGGTAATTGAACCAGTAGAACCCCGGGAACTAGAGTTTGCGGCAAGGGCTATCTAGTCAGATAAGACAGGAGTCACTAGAGTAGTGGTGTGCGGAATCAAATGCCGACGACGCACGTCACTTTCAATGGTGGCAAAGGCCTCATAGAGGGATGGCATGCGTGATGTGTTCAAAATCTGAGTTCAAAGATATTTAAATTTAGAGTTTAAACCCATCAAAAATTGGTAAGGCGGCTAGACACAAAAGCGGTGACGTCTGCTGGTAACTCAGTCAAGGGCTCATATTGAGCCAATTCCTCCCAACGAGCTTGCAGGTATCCAAAGAACTCTGATGCAGAGAGACCCAAAGTAGACTGGGAGGCACGAGTAATGTCTTGATAGAGCTCAAAGATGCAAGCATCATTATGAGCATAGGCATACATCTGAGACAAGGAACGCCAAAGACTCAAAACAGTGTCGCAATAAAGAAACATGTGGTAAATATGGTCCTCCATAGAGTTGAACATCCATCCTAGAATAGTGCAATTATCTATATCTCACTGGGCATGTGTAGGATCAGTCGCTGCAAGCTGAATAGAAGATAAGAGCCAATGGGCCTTTTCCTTTCCCCTAAATAGAGTGTAAGGAAGCGGCCCCAAGTAGCAAAATTGTTCCCATTCAACACCACACTTGTAATGCGATGAACAGGAGTGTGATGAGAAAGAGAAAAATATGGTGGGCATATTGGAATCAACATTGGATGGGCCAGTCATGGTGGATTAACAAGGGCTAGAAAACACAAAATCACAGCAACACAGTCCAGGAAAATACAAGAAGTCGGAAAAAACTCAACGGCTAGTCCAAATAAATGCTACTGAACAAATCTGGTAGTCCACTAAATAAAAAAAGGCCAAAAAGTGCTTAATACATTAGCACTACACCCTAGGAAGGGAAAAAACAGGGATTGAACTGCCTTAGAAGCATCTATGGCTAGGAAACACCCTGGTCGGTAGCCAACAAGACCCTCTGCAGCACTGGGGCAGCCTGCCGAGGGGTGTAGAGGGTTGGGTGGGTAGGTGGTTTCAGGGGGTCTAGGCTGGCTGGGTAGGGCTGTCGGGTGAAATAAAGGGCTGGAAGGGAATCGTCGGCACTCAAAGAGGAAGGAAGAAGATGAAACAGTGGCTGGGCTGTGAGACAAAGGTGTCGACAGTGGCTGGGCAGAGAACTAGTGTTTCTGTGCTGTGGCCCTGATACCAAAAATGATGAAAATAATGATTTGGCTTACCCATGAATGAAGTGGAGGCCATGTATATATAATAGATTCATGATACAATTTAGGAAGCGATATAAACAAGGAAACAATATAAATAAGGCACTAAATCAGTAATTGACACAATCACAGATTATATACATAATACAAAAAATAAAAATATTCTATGTACTCTAATTTCTATATTCAACATATCTCTCTCTCTCTTCCCTTTTTTATGGGTTAATATTGGTCATATATGTAAATTTTGTGTATTAGCAAGTGGCAGTGAGCTTGGAAGGAGAAGGTGTTTGGCTTTGAGCTAACAATAGGATAGGGTGTTTGGTTTTTTGGAGAAAAAAGGGCACTTAAGTTTTTACATTATTAGAAAAAGCACATTTTTGGTATTTGGAGACTCAAATTTGCAGACTCAAATTTGCTAACTCAAACCTATGAAGCACGGATACTCCAGAAAAGGTGTTGTACATGTATTGGATATGGAAACGCGTCTGATACGGTGAGATATGTATTGGATACGGCAAATAAATATCCAATTTTTTTATTTTATTTTATTTTACTTTATTTTTTTTTTAAATTTCGGATACGGAAGGGATACGCGACTGATACTTGAGGGATATGGCAGGAAATGTGAGGATACGTTAGGGATACATGAGGGATACGCCAAATAAGTATCTAATTTTTTTTTTCTCTAATTTTTTATATTTTAATACCGTAAATAAGTATATAAATTTTTTTCCAATTTTTTCTTATTTTATATTTATGTTTTTTCAATGGTCAATACCCTCTACTCGTCTTTTTTTTTTTTGTTTTTGTTGTTTCCCTACACTGTTTTAGTGCAAGTATTTCTTTACCAAATTGTTAATTTTAGGAACTTTAATGTTAGTATTTCTTTATTTAATAGGAATCCCTTTATTTATTTATTAATTTACTTTAGGTTTTATTTTCATGTATATTACATTATTAAAATTATAAAAAATAATTTTTTTTATGAACGAATTCCCGCTGTACCTGTATCCTACTTTTTCAGATTTTGGTGTATCACTGTATCACCGTATCCTGTATCCGTATCCGTATCCGTATCCATGCTTCCTAGACTTAAACATAAGAGGCGGAGGGTTAGACATAAGTGATGTGCAGTAGTATGGGTGAATGGAACACACATTGTGTTGGATTTTGGCCAGATGTGGCCGCAACAGTCAATGGATGTCCACAATGAAGTTCCAAATAGAGAGATTGAAACAATTGATGTGTTGAGAAGGTGTACACTAGGAAAGAACTGTTGGAGATAAGATATATTAGAATATATGGAGATCTCATGATTTGTGCTTATCTTGATTTTTTGTATCTTTGTTTTATTTCAATTCCTTAACTGAAGGGATTTGATTGTATCTACCACTCTATATATATGATGTATCATGTAAACAATAGTAGCAAGTTGAGTAATTGAAAGATGTAGCCCATAGGGCTTTGTGTGTGTGGATGTAGGCCAATATTAGAATAACCATGTTAAACCTTTGTGTTTTTTCTTTTGTCTTTTCTGTCTCTATTATTTCTCCATATTCAACCTTATTGCCTTATTACAAAATTCAACTTGGTATCAAAACTTATCAAACCCCAAACTTATTTCTCTCTAGAGTGCTTTCTTACTCCACCTTTTTTTGTTATCAAGGTGCTTTTTCCTCTTCCTTGAGTTGACCAATAGTTTGTTGATGTGGTCAGCAAACTTTGTAATTTTTACTTGTTTCGGGGCTACTGGTGTGTTTGGTAACATTATTATGTGATGCACTGAGTTTTTGTCTACTTCTCTACCCTTTTAGGTCTTTTTTTGCTTATGTGGTAAGCTCATATTTGGTTATTTTTGTTTTTGGGCTACCAGTGTATTTGGTAGCATTCTTTGTGGGATGCCATTTTTTGGCCCTTTTGTTTGTGGTGATTTGCCGTTGTTTTAGCCTTGTTGCTCTCTCTCTCTCTTGCTTGGTTTTCTTCTTGCCATCACTTAACGATTCCATGCATGTTTTTCTGTTGTAAGATGTTGATTCCTAACCTATGTTTTTTGAAGTTGTCGTTAAAGGGAATTATTACAATTGTTGTTGTCTTTCAGCAACTTCATTGTAATTGTTTGTAATGATCATCCTATTTTATAGTTCAAGTTGGGCACTTTACTTCAATCATTCTGTGTTTCAACTTGAGGGGGAGTGTTGGAGGTAAGATTATATTGTCAAAGATATCAGATGATATGGAAGATATTAGAATACATGGAGATCCCATGATTTGTGGTTATTTTGATTTTTTATATCTTTGATTTATTTCAATTCCTTAATTGAAGGGATTTGATTGTATCTCCCACTCTATATATATGGTGTATCATGTAAACAATGGTATCAAGTTGAGTGAATGAAAGATGTAGCCCATAGGGCTTTGTGTGTGTGGATGTAGGCCAATATTGGCCGAACCATGTTAAACCTTTGTGTTCTTTCTTTTGTCTTTTCTCTCTTCATATTCAACCTTATTGCCTTATTACAAAATTCAACTAGAACCAAGCCTCTTTCGCTTGGCAGTGATCCCACTATTTGTGCTTGAGTAGGAGGATAGCTGGAACCACATCAATATGCAAAAGAATGAGCTTTGTAGAGCACCCTGGATGAGGGGGCGCTTGCACCTCAGGTGTGGGCCATGTTGATTTGGCTGTGATGAATTGACATCAAGTGGTAGAATTAACATTAAAATGGGTTATCTTGGGAATGACTTGTAGAATTCCAGGCAAGGTGGAGATTGTTGAGTGGTTGGTTGTCTTATATTTTGCAGGGTCATACAGTTACTAGGCTTGTACATTTGTTTGGGTCAGCTCACTATAGGGCATACCCAACTGCTTTGGGACGACAATTTTTGGTGTTTTCTATAAATACAAGACTCGCGGGAATTCTAGAAAAAAAGGGGTAACAAAGAGGGTTGAATTATATGTATTTCTCTTTGGTTTTGTTTTCCCCTTTGGATTGTGGGTGTGATTCCTTGCATGTGTGGGTGTGATCCCAATAGAGATGGCTACTCATAAGCTTAAGTTGGCTTTATATTGTTCTATTCATTCTTGGCTTAAGGAGAAATTTTGTGAATCTTACTTTTTGTTGGTGGATTTTGTATGGGGGTACTTGATTTTGGGGAGGGGTTCTAGTCTACGGTTTGTTGCTTATCCTTGATGTACATGGTGATACCCCCTTGGCATCCACATTAATGCTACAATTATTTTACTAATCAACAAAAGAAAAATAAATAAATAAAATAAAATAAAAAAATGCTCATATATAATTAGTTTCTATGAATCTTTAGCTAGATTAGTAAAAAAATTCCCGAGCAGAAATAGGTGCTAGATTTGATGTCTAAATAAATATTTAATCAGATTATTGTGGTTTTTTCAATTTTGGAATAGTTACGTGCACTAATGATTTACTTAGTTACATGAATGTTTGAAAATAATTAGGTGCTTAAATATTCCCAATTCTGTATAGGGCCCGGCCTTGAGTTTTCAGGGGCCTAAAGAGAAACCAAAAAAGGGAGCCTATATTCATTAAAAAAAAAAAAAAATTCACCCTGTTTGGTACCACTACCGTTGATTGATACCAAAATAGATATCAATTTATTCATTCTAGAATACCGGGGGGGGGGGGGGGGGGGGGAAGTTATCAAAAGGTATGTTCAAATCAACAAAACAAACTAATTAATCAACAATGAAATGTTCCAACGGTGTGAAGCAAACATAAATGACTTTCACATTGTGTTAAATTGAAGAGTGGGATAATAATTTTGCTTCACCAGTAGTGTGAAGCAAATATAATTGAAAAGGAAACATGACTATATAATCAATTTTCCGCACAAGAAACACAATCTACTCACTGCCTGATATCTGATAGCAAAGAAATTATGGAACACAATTTAATGAAACAAAATTAGAGCAAAAAAATTAGGGAAACTTTATTCAATTAAAATATGATAAAGACATAGGGTAAAAAAATTAGGGTAAAATTTATTTATTCCATTAAAATCTAATAGTTTGAGAGAAAAATTAGGGTAGAATTATTTATTCCCTTATTTGGGCCAACTATACTTGTTTTAATTCATGTTTTTCAATTGGGCCTAACCATATTTGTGATTAAATATTTTTTTTTTTACAAAATTTTTTGGAACCCTTTAGACTGGCCCTAAATCAATAAAAACAAATTGGGCTTATTTAAATTTTAATTATACTACTAATGAATTTGGGGGCCCTATTTTTGGGCCAAATTTTGGGGCCTAAGGCACAAGTCTTAGTGGCCTTATCCCAAGGCCGGCCCTGGTTCTGTAAACTGTATGTTAAATTAGTTATAATTTTCATTTTCTACAGGCAGCAAGGCAAACACTAGTACTATTGATTAATTAAGTAATTTAATCAAGTAAGCTGTGGTTGGCATATGAAAATTGACATATGCATGAATGTTTTACTAGCAACTGCTACTTGTGAATATAGGTCTTGAACTTGGTAACTGATCTGCTAAATCATGATAGTGCCAATGTACGTGCTGCAGCTTGCATTTGTTTGAGAAGTGTCTCTTGCTCAGTCAAGGTTTGTAAAACACCTAAGTGATGATATTCTTTAATCTGATTTTAGCAAATCACTATCTTTGGTGGCACGATACCATTCAGAATCTGAGTGCAGGCAGTTTTATGAATGAAGTTATTGTCCTTCCCTTGATTAAGCTCCTACATGGTTCTTCCACTTACGTCCAGGTATGCTTTTTGTTTCCTATATAACTATCACTTAGATTTTTATTTTTATTTTTCTCTTTGTTGCCATTCTTCAATGAATACAACTAATGTTCTTCCTCATTTTCTTGATTAAGAAACATAATTAAGATGCCTTGCATATTTTCATTTCTATGAGTTGAATCCTTAGAAGTATAGGGTGAACTAGTGAATATGCTAATTTAGGCTGTTCGTCATTTGTAATTTTTTGTTCCCCTTTTCAAGGACTTCTTGTCTTCCCTTGAGAATCCTTTTCTCTTTCTTCCAATAAATTTTATCACTGCTGATTTAAAATTAAAAAAAAAAAAAAAGAAGATGAAGATTCTGATTTCTTAAAATGATTATTGACTTATGAATTTGGCCCAGCATCTCATGTGAAAATTATCTGAAATGCTTTGTTTCCTAGGTTTCTTGTTTTTGTTTTTGTTTTTTCTTATCATTTATTTACCTTTGCATGTGGGGTGAGGTTCTATTTCATGCAACCAATGATGTGATGGCTAATGTATATAGAAGTTGGAACTACATCTGTAGTTCTTGTAGTAATTGTTGTTATATCTTAAGTTTTAAAAGATTTTATCGAGGTGAGCCTAAGGCAAAATGCATCGACGTTTTAATTTTTAGATGACACTCAAAAACTTGCACATTAGAGTCTGAGGGGTGTGCCTTAGGTGCTACTTTGAGCTGTTGTTAAACTTAGTCTAATACATGTTTGAAGTAAATGACCAACCAAGAAAAACATAAAACTAAAGCTCAAGTGAGAAGTTCTATAACTGAAGTTAAGAATGTTGATTTTATTTTTGATGAGGGCAAGTTTCCTATTCTGTAGTGCAATGTTCAACACGCTGAGGGAAAAAAGAATTTACACTTTTATATAAAATTTTTAATATTTCTTTTGCTATTTTAAAATGTTTTATTTATTCACAAAATTCAAAATGCTTATAACCTCACCTCAAAAGTTGTAAAATGCTTCACATTACACATTCATCTTTAGAAACTCTAGTTATATCTCATTGTTGCAAAACAACATCCAAGAATTTGAATGAACTAACAAAAAGAGTGAGAATATGCAAAGATGGTTAGAATTCTTCAAGTAGGGCATAAGACTTTTGACGTAGCTGCTGATGTGGTTGATCGCAGAAGAGTTTGAGTCATATAGAGGGGGTAAGAACTGGCAGAGGTCCTTGAAGTTACTGGGATTCGAAGTACCCTAGCTTGCCTAAAAGCTTTAGGAACCTTTTAGTGGCTGTAGGGGGAGAGGTTTTTTTGTTACTCTGTGAGGAGGCAACCGGAGAATTGAGGTTTGTAGCCTACTCAACAAAGGGAGCTCTACGGGTGTCGGGTGTGAGTATGTATGTAGAGGTTGGACTCATCAAACCATAAATTTAAGGGTACGCGAACTTGGCAAAAAAATGTCATATTTTTTTATTTTAATCAAGTATGTGAGAATAAATAGTACTATTGCAGTGTTAAAAAGTCATTTATAGCAATTATACAATAATAGTGTTATATGCAATTATATAAGAAGTATACGACACGTATCCCATACCCTTGTCTGAGTGTCAGGTGTTCGACACGGGTATTTGATTTATTTTGAATAATCCGTATAACATAGAGCACAAACACTTCTACGAATGTGGCGTATCCGTGTCAAACACCGACACTCGTTGGACACTTCCCGACATGTGTCTGACACTCGTCAGAACGTGTCTTATTTTTTAAGAAGTCTTTTAGATCTGGACACTCTTCGGTCACTCGTGTCCACTGATTAGACAGACATGAAACTAGTTATAAGTTTGAACCAAATAACTTAGGATACAATAATAAAAGAAAAAATAATATAAATTTATAAAATAAGTGTTAGATTATATTTATTTATTTATTGCAAATTTTATTTTACTTGCTTGTGGTTTGACCTATTTGCGGATTACCCTCAGATTTGGAAATACCCACATAGCCTTCTTGTGGTTTATGGACTGAAGTGCACCATTAGGGCCCGTTAGTAATTTGATGAAAAGACTAACATATCCCTATATACAAGTAACCTAAGTGTGTGAACTACGAATATTTTCGTCATTTGTTTGGGAGGCAAAATGCACTTTAACTGCCTGTGTTTTATTTAATGTGCAATTTATCCCTTTAAATTTAAAAATTAGCATATAACCCCCTTATGTTTGGCATGTGTTGCATACTTGTTTTAAGCTGGAAGGAATGTTTACAGGTGCACTTTAGTCCACAAACCACAAGAGGATTATGTGATTAAGAGGGGATAATCCGCAAATGGGTAAAACCACAAGGGGGTAAAGTGAAAATTGCCCCCCCCCAATTTTTTAATTATCTTTGAATGATATATTTATATATATGACATATAACAAATATATAAAATTGTATATTTCGTGCATGTCCCCAATGTGTCGTGTTCTGCATTTTTTGAAAATTGGTGCGTCGGCGTGTCTATATCGTGTTACGTGTTCTAACAAAATGAGGGGCATTGAAGATTGCTTTCCGAGATGGCAGTTGTTCAGACTTGACCATTCAAGTTGGTGGTGATCGATCGTAGGTAGGGATGGATTGTGATGTTGAAGTGGTACGTTCAACCATGGTTGTCTGAATCGTACGATTTGCGATATGATTTGTACAATTCGATACGAGTTTTACATATGGCAATACGAATCGCAGCTAGGAATCAGAAATCTGCTGGAATCGTAAGAATTGGAATGAATTGTTGATATTTGAGATTCTTGACAATTCATTTTGCTTTTTTTTTTTTTTTTTTGTGTGTGTGGGGTTTCCAGTGCTATAAATCAATGTTCTTCTTCTTCTTTTAGCCCAAAGAAGAAGAAGAAGAAGAGATAAAATGGTGGAAGAAATAGTCTATACATGCCAGGATGAAATTAGGCCTTAACGAATAGAGGAATAGAAGTTAGTCGATCAAGAAATCGAGGAACAGTAGTCCTTTTTTCTACCCAGAATCTGAAGATATGCAATGTTTATTTCATGGATGATTTTCTTCTCATTGTTGTTTTCATGGTCTCGTATTCTTCTTAGTTCTTCTGCACTTTACCTGTGGCTGTGGCAAGACTTTTGTGCCTTTTGTTCTGTGGGTCTCTTTTTATGTATTAAAGTCTGCTGAAAGGACTGCACATGTCCTTCTATATATACATATATTATAGATTATACATTATATTCAATATACTCCCTCCGTCCCAAAATATTAGTCTCTTATTCCATTTTTCATTGTCTCAAAATATTAGTCCCTTTTAAAAAATCAAGTACAAAAATAATATAAATTTTCCATTTTGCCCTTCTTTTAAATTCATTAATAACATAAAAAATACAATTATGATATTGATATTCCCTAAAAAATGTACTATCAAAGGGTAATTTTGGAAAATCAATTTTTTTAAAGTGCAATAATTGTACTAGCAAAAAAAAGTTGGATTCCCTAAAAGGGACCATTATTTTGGAACGGAGAGAGTATATATTTTGTAATTGTACACTTCTGCTTTAATATTATTTATTACACTAGTTGGACCCCCACGCGCCTAGCGCGTGGGGGTCGCACAGCAGCTGTAATGCCTTTTTTTTTTTTTTTTATAAATATAATTTATGTCAATGTCATTTTTAGAATGGGGAAAAATATTGAAATTGAAATATGCATGTGCAGATAACCAAGTAAGTACGGCCAGAAAAGGGGAAAAAAAAAGAAAAAAGTTCAATAAGACACGAAACCAATTTGAGAGAAATAAAGAAACGAAAAACATAAAATTAGAATTAAGAATTATAAACCTGTAGACTTCTTATTTTGTCATATGAAGTGTCTCCCTTATTAATTCAGGAGATAAACACACATGAGAAGTAAAATCTAATCAATTCTAAAATAAAGCAAGAGAGGCTGATATTTGACATTATATAAAAGCCACCCTACCCCTCTAAATCACAATGGATGCAATCCAAAAGAAAGCATAGATTCAATTTGTAGAAGTCAATCAAAGCGACTCATTGTGGGATACAAAATGTTGTACGTGAATTTCGATATATGGTTGAATTCTTCCAATATCTCATCAACTTCATACGTGATCTCTTGTTTACCAAATCTGGCACCACACAAAAGCTTTGTCAATATAAATTGAAACAACGTTAAACTAATCTTTGGTCGTAGGCAATTAAATGAAGATTTCCATTTTGTACTTCAAGCGCAAGTTTGGAGTAGCTGTAAAAGATGACATAGCATTAGTAATAGTTGCAAATTTTCTTTGTACAGGTAATTTCAATATTAGATATGCCCGTAGAAAGCATCTAATATATTAATTTCTTCAGAAAAAAGAATTGTTATTTACCTATAAGAACCATCCATGCCATTAGAGTGTGAGAATAATCCTAGTATAGTATATATTATGTGAATATTGTTTCCTGTTTAGGATTGGTTTAGGTTTATTCTTTTCTATTTAGGATTGGTTTAGGTTTATTCTTGTTTCCTATTTAGGATTTGGTTTAGAATTGCTATATATATCAGATGTACACATTGTATTGAAACACAATTGAATATACATAAAACATTCAAAAATCTTACATGGTATCAAAGCCGTGTACAAAACCCTAGTCCCATCAATTGTTGACTCCAGTTTTGGTCTCTTTTGTTCGACCTCTCTTTGTAGTTCTTAGGAGTCGCGATTGTATTAGAATCGCATTCAGCACCTCTTTTTGCCAGAGCCGCGGCCCAACCAGAGCCGGAATTGCAACTCGCAACTCACCCATCTGGTTTGCGATCAGCTCTCTGTGTTCAACTTTGCCTTCCGTGACTAAAGCTCTGCATTCTTGTGTCTCATGATTAGCCCCTCTGTGTTCGTCGCATCTGGTACTTGCGACCCATCGAGTCATTTTGACTCATCTATTTGTTCGACCCACCTAGTTGCTTCGTTTGGCTCGATTGATTCAAGAGACCAACAGTTCGTGGTCTCCTTCTCCGCCTATGAGTCACGATATTGCTGTTTTATGATTCCTCTCTCTTTGGTTCTGGTCTGTTGTTAATTGACCTAGTAAAAGCTTTTATTTGCAGTTTGACCCCTCAGATTTTGAGTCTTATACTTGAACCCCTGGTTTGGCTATTTTGTTTGATTGTACTTAAACCCCTTAGAAGTATCACTATCCCAAGAAGCCAAAGACAGAAAGGTCATTAGAAGTATCACTATCCCAAGAAGGGATGTTTGTCTACTTCGACTGTGTCTGCCTCGTCTTCTCAGCAGTTTTCGATCAAGTTTTGCGCTCCTCCTCTGAGTATTGTTCAACCTCCCACCGGTTCTACTACATCTGATCCGGCTCCTGATCTTGACTTGGCTTCCTTAACAGCTTATAGATTAGTCAGCTTCAGCATATATTGTCTCTCTTCCAGCCGTCCCCGTCTGCCTCCATTGTTTTCTCTCTTTATTCAGGTTTGCTTGGGTTTTCTTCAAGTATTTTATTGTCTATTTGGATTTTTGACTCTGGTGCATCTCATCATATGACTTCCCATCTTTGCTTACTTCAAAATTGTACTCCTCCTTTTCCTATTACTGTCAATGTTGCTAATGGGTCTGGTATGTCTATTATATCTGTTGGGTTTGTCCTACCGTCTGCTATGTTTGCTGTCTCTATTCCATCTATTCTTTATGTTCCTTAGTTATTTGTCAGTTTATTTTCTATCAATCAGCTTGATGCCTTTGGTTTTGATGTTATCTTTTCTTCTTCTATCTGTTCTGTGCAGGATCGGATGTCTAAGCAGCAGATAGGGACCAGCCGTAGAGTTGGAGACCTCTATGTGGTGGAGTGCTTGCATCTGCGTATGGCAACCTCTCTAACTGCCTTTTCCTCTTTTCAGTTAGATTTACTGTCTAGTCCTTTCTACTTGTGGCATTCTAGATTAGGACATTTGTCTGCTAATCGCTTACGGTCTTTAGCTCAGTCTGGTATGTTGGGTAAAGTTTCTCCTAGTGAATTTACTGAATGTCGGGGGTGTAAACTTGTCAAAATGACAACCTTATCTTTTCATAAAAGTACTTCTATATTTGATACACCATTTTCTTTAGTTCATACTGATGTTTCGGGCCCTTCTCCTGTTCTCACCAAAAGGGGTTCTGCATACTATGTGTCATTTGTTGATGATTGCACCCGTTACACCTGAGTTTATCTTATGACTCATAAGTTTGACTTCTACCAGATATACCGTACTTTCCAGTCCATGGTCACTACACAGTTTGGGTCTACTATTAAATTGTTGCGGTTTGATTTGGGTGGGGAATTCTTTAAAATTGAATTATGCAAATATTTGGCCAAATTGGGTACCATTCACCAAACTTTTTGTACTGATACACCTGTCCAAAATGGTCGACCTGAGCGTAAACACCGTCATCTCCTTGAGACAGCTAGGTCTCTTCTTCTCTCTGCCTCCGTTTCGGCTCTGTTTTGGGGTGAGGCTGTTCTTACTGCTGTTTTTCTTCTCAACGGTATGCCTATCCCCCTTCTTTCTGGTCGATCTCCTTATGAGGCTCTATTTTCTCAACTTCCTAATTGCTCCCTCCTTCGTGTATTTGAGTCTGCTTGTTTTGTCCTTTTATCCTATAAAGATGGGACCAAACTTAGTGCCCAGTCTGTCTTATTTGTCTTTTTGGATTATAGTCTCACTCACAAAGATTATCGCTGTTATGACCCTATTTCCCATCGCCTTTATGTCTCCCGCCATGTTGCCTTTCTCGAACATCTACTTTACTTTCAGCTTCCTCCTCTCACTACTCCAGTTTCCAAAGAGGATTTGGTTCATATTGATCCATTTCCTTCTGAGGTCTCGTCTGATGAGTACATCTCCACAGTTCCTCCAGAGCGCTTGTTCCATCTTCTCCTCCTGCTTCACCTCTGGCTGCTTCTTGTCCTTCGACTTCTTTTCCTCTTCCGTTATTAGTTTATCCTTGTCACAAGACTCCTCCTCCACCATTTGGTTCATCGTAACCCATCTAGGCTCAAGTCATGACCCATCGTTTACCTCATCTAAGTTAAGAAAACTCTAGTTGTCTGCCTTCTAGTCGCTCGAAGGTCTGCTCTCTCTCTTTTATCTCGGCTTCAATCTCTCTTCTCTGATTTGGTTATCTTAGCCTAGGATTCTGCTTTGTTTCTCCTCCATACCTCTGCTGGTTTTGTTCCCTATTACTTTATGTGGATTATATGATCATCATTGGCTCTAACTTTTCTGCTATCTTTGAGGTCAAGCAGCATCTCTTATGCACCTTCGAAATGAAGGATCTGGGCCCATTGCGGTATTTTCTTGGTATTGAGGTCTCTTTTTCTCCCAAGAGCTATTTTCTATCTCAGGCCAAGTATGCAAATGAGTTTATTCACCGTGCCGGTCTTACTGGCACTAAGATTTCTGATACCCCAATTGAGCTTAATGTGAAGCTTAACACTATTGATGGTGTCTCTTTGGATGTTCCGACTTTATATTGAGAGCTTGTGGGGTGCTTAGTCTATCTAACGGTTACTCGCCTTGATTTTGCCTATATTATTCATGTGGTTAGCCAGTTCGTTTCTACGCCTTGCTCTACCCATTGGGCTATTTTGATTCAGATTCTTCGCTATCTTTGAGGTATTATCTGTCAAGGCTTCTTGTTGTCTTCTACTTCTTCCCCAGACTTGGTAGCCTATGTTGATTTGATTGGACTGGTGATGTCACTGATCGCAAGTCCACTTCTGGTTTCTGCATATTGGTGATTCCTTGATTTCTTAGAAGAGCAAGAAACATAACGTTGTTGCTCGTTCCACTACCAAAATTGAATACCGTACTATAGCCCGTGCCACTGTTGAGATTGTTTGGTTTCGCTGTCCTTTGTCTAATTTGGGTGTCCCTCAGTCTTCTCCAACCTCTCTCTATTGCAACAACCATAGTGTTATTCAGATTGCCCATAACACTATCTTCAATGAACAGACGAAGCACATTGAGATTGATTGTCACTTTGCCCGTCAACATTTGCAGATTGGCTTTATCTTGCTTCCTTTCGTCCCTTTGGCTCTATAACTTGTTGACTTCTTTATCAAGACTCACACCACTGCTCGGTTTTAGTTTCTTCTTGGCAAACTCTCAGTGTTTTCTACTAAAACAACTTGAGTTTGAACGGGAGTGTGAGAATATTAGTATATATTACTGTGTGAATATTTCGTTCTTAGGTTTATTCTTGTTTGCTATTTAGGATTAGGCCTAGAATTGCTATATATATATATATCAGATGTACACATTGTATTGCTACACAATTGAATATAAATTAATTTAGAAATCTTACACTCCTAGCCACAACATACCAGTGCCATGTAAATGGAATAACCAAAGTACACCAACTAATATACTCTAAACAAAAATGCACAAACCAGTAAAAAAAAATATCAAAATCAACCATCAACAGAAATAATTAATTTGAAATAAACTCGAATTTTACAACCTAGTTCAAAAGAATAAACGAAAAGAGAAGAAATTAACAAAAAACACAATCAAAATACTGTACTTCACACTTCCAGTATCACTTGAGATTTTGCCTACGTCATTAACAGGTGGTAGGGTTGCAAGGGAGGTAGAAAGTTTTGCCAAACCGTCATCCTGGCATACACTTGTGTCGAATGTTTAATATTATCATTAAGGGAACACCAATTAAAAAATAAGAAAGAAAACTTTTATGGTGTAAATAAAAAAATACTGGAAATTTATGTAAAAATGGTGCTTACAGTGAATCAAGGTACTTTCTAACAAACTACCCCAAACTAACCGTTTGTTGCACTACAAAATATAGCACTGACATTAACAAACCATTTTTGTAATACAAATGAATCAAGGTTCAAGGCTATCAACATAATTGAATAAAATAATCCAAATAGAATCAAGAAGATAGAATAGAATCTAACAAAACTATCCACATAGAAAAGCTAAATAAAAAATTGTTACAAAACTTGTAACCTGATTGAGACATCTACCAAGGTAGGAAATCTGACACTCTTATGTAGATAATTTGGGGAAACATAAACCAAAAGAAATTAGCAGCAACCAAGACTCCAAAAACATAAATTTCAATCAATCTCAGCAAAAATGTATTGATTTCATCATTACATGCTACAATCATCTCACGGAAATCAATTGACATCTTCATTGGCACAATTTGAATAAAATGACTTTCATGCACAAAATAAATGACCATCTAACAACAATTTAATAGGAATTTAGGATTATTCATGGAAAAATGAATTCATCTTCTTCTATTCAGGCAGTCTAATTCAAATCTTCTAAAATTCAACCCAATATAATCTCATTGCTGTTAAGTATTAGTGTGTAAGGGTAGTTATGTCATTTGTTGGTGTAACCCTAATATGTTTGAGAGTAAAATAGTAAACACAACAATTCTCTCTCTCTTTTCTTCTTTTCATTCTTTTCTTTCTTTTATGTAAATCTAACATGGTATCAGAGCTTCATCTTCCTCCTTGAAGATTCTTCTCTTGTTCCTTGTTTCATTTGTTTTTTCCTGTACACAGAAGGGAAAAAAAATAAAAAATAAAAAACCTCCATGGTTGAAATTTGATGGGTTTTCACCCTAGATTTTTATTTTAATTTTCTGATGAGTGTTTGAGTGTTTTTCCAATTTTTGTTGATTTTTTGGAAAAACTGATTGATTTATCGGAAGTTCCTGCTGGGGCTGGTTTTTTGCTAACTTTTTCCTTCCTCCCTTTACCTTGGGAGCCAACTGGGATTGTACTAAGGTTGTGAGACCTGGTTTTGATGATTTGGCAAGGTTCCACTCTGTTTTTGTCGGTTTTCCTCAATTTCAGCATAGTTTCTCTCAGTTTCTGATTGTTTTTGGCCTCTCCAGCCCATGTTTTGGCTCTGTTTTTGTCTCTAGAGGTAGCTTTTGTGCCTAAGTTGAGTTTGTGGATTCGCCTCTGTTTGTTTTTGCTGGTTTTGGGCTGGTATTTATTTTTTCTATTGTTGGGATTTAATCTTCAATGGCTGAGGGTGATACTAAGGATACAATTAGTGATGAGGGTGGGCTGCATCGTGTTACTACTCTTAACAACAGTCCCTCTCTTCAAATTAGCTCCGTTAAATTGGATGGTTCCAACTATTTGATTTGGTCACGCTCTTGTAGTCTTGCTATTGCTACTCGCCGTTTGACTAGCTACATTACTGGTTCTCATCCCCTCCTGGATGGTGATGACTCACTACGTACTCAATGGATTACTGAGAATGCTCTTGTTATGACTTGGCTAATCAACCCTATGCAGCCCACCATTAGTCGGAGTTTCCTCTTATTAGACATTGCTCATAAGATTTGGACAGCTGCAACCTAGATGTACTCCCAACAAGGTAATGATGCACAGGTGTATGAGTTGAGGAAGAAGCTTCAGAGCTTAGATTAGAAGGATAGATCACTTGCAATATATTGAGTAGTTTGTGGCAGGAACTAGACTATTACCAAAGCTTCCAGGCTATTTGTTCTCAGGGATGCCACTTTGTTTCAGCAAACTGTGGAGAAGAAGCGTGTGTATGACTTTTTTGCTGGCTTGAACTTGGAGTATGATCATATTCGCATCCAGGTGTTGGGTCGTTCCCCTTTTTCCACCCTCCGCGAGGCTTATGCCCTTGTCTAGCAAGAGGAGAGTCGACGTAGTGCTATGGGTCATTCCTCTGTTCAGGATCGTTCTACTTTTGGTTGTTGCTCCTCCTACTCAAGCTCCTCGGCCTAGTCTGGTTCACCGTACTCGTGGTACCTTTGGTTGATCGAGATCGATTGAAGTGTGATTATTGTGGGAAAGATAGATATGATCGAGAGCATTGTTGGAAACTAAATAGTCGCCCTACTCAAGGTCGAGGTCGTGGTAGTACAGCTCGTCCCCAAGCACATGTGTCTGATATTGTTGCGAGTCCTTTTTCTGAGCCTAGCACTCTTTCCCAGGATGAGTTACACTCTCTCAGGCATTTGATGGCTCGACTTGATTCTCCTTTTACCATAGCTTCTTCCACTACAGCTTCTTTCAATTTTGCCCACACAGGTATTCCTGCTAGTGCTCTTAGTACATCCTCATCGCCTTCTTGGATTATTGATTCAGGTGCCACCGACCACATGACAAGTGCCTCTAGTCTTTTCTATTCTTATTCTCCTTGTTCCGACCGAGACAAGGTTCGAGTGACTGATGGCACTTTATCCTCGGTCTCTGGCAAGGGTTCGGTTCATTGTTCATCTTTACTTTCTCTTTCATCTGTGCTTCATGTTTCTAATTTTTCCACCAACTTGCTTTCTATTGGTAGTCTTACTACATCTCTAAATTGCTCAGTGACCTTTTTTCCTATTGATTGTGTCTTTCAGGAACTGGCTACGGGAAAAACGATTGGCAATGGTAGAGCACAAGGTGGACTATACTTTCTGGATGTCGTTCCTCTTGTTGTCCCATCTCAGGCTCTCAAGTGGACTACTGGCTCTCCTCTTCATCTCCTTCATCAGTGGCATCGCCGTTTGGGTCATCCTTCCTTCAGTGTTTTAGAGAAACTTTTTCCTTGTTTAGTTCGTGATTGTCCTAGGAGTATTTTTGGTTATGATGCTTGTGAACTTGCAAAGCATAAATGTACTTGTTACCCTTCAATTAATAAAAGAAGTACTTTTCCTTTGTGGTTTCTACTTCTGGATATCAATGGTTTGTTACATTTATTGATTGTTATTCATGTGTGACTTGGATTTATTTTCTTCGAACTAACAGTAAAGTTTTTTTTATTGTTTCCAAACTTTTCATAAAATGGTGACCAATCTTTTTAATGCTCAAATCAAAATTCTTCGAAGTGATAATGGGACTGAGTATGTTGATGGAGTTTTTCGAGCATACCTAGAGAAGCATGGCATCCTTTATCAGACTACTTGTGTTGGTACTCATTAGCAGAATGGAGTTGCCGTACACAAGAATGGCTATCTTCTTGAAGTTGCTCGCTCTCTCTTGTTTACCGTGAATGTCCCTAAGTCTTCTTGGGTTGATGTTGTTCTTACCGTTGCTTACCTTATTAACCGTATGCCTTCCATTGTCCTCCAATTCCAGATTCCTCTTCAACTGCTTCTTGTAGCATATCCCACCTCTTCTCTTCCTCTTCAGGTGTTTGGGTGCGTCTGTTTTGTTCATTTGCAACCTCGTACTCGTGGAAAACTTGATACTAAGGCTGTGCGTTGTGTCTTTATTTGTTATTCTGCTACTTAGAAGGGTTACAAATGCTAGGATCCTCACACTTGTAAAGTGTATGTTAGTATAGATGTCACTTTCCGTGAATCTGAGGCCTTCTTTCCTTCTTTTCCGCCATCTCCTCAGGAGGAGAGTAGTGCTATGGATGAGATTACGGATGAGGAGATGGCCTATCAACATGAGTTATCTTTTTTCCTTCCTAGTTAGCGGACTATTATTTGTGGTGAGGGGGAGCCTAATAGTTTTCTTGATGTGGAGCCTGACATTGGTGGTCGTTTGGACAGGGTTGATCTTAAAACTTATTCTCGGCGTTCGAAAGAGCAAGCTTCCCTTGTGCCACCAGACCCATCATCATCCGTCATGCCAGTTCTAGGTATTGCACCTCAGTCCATTCCTCTATTTGCAGTTGATAGTCTTGTTGTCGATGATTCAAGTCTTCCTATTGCTCTTAGAAAGAGGGTTAGGGCTTGTACCCCACACCCCATTTCTAAATTTGTGTAATATCATTCATTGTCTTCTACATATTATGCTTTTGTTTAGTCTTTGTCTTCTACGTGTATTCCCCAAGGTTGGAAGGAAGCTATCGATGATCCTAAGTGGAAAGTAGTTATGGTAGAAGAGATGCAAGCTCTAAGCAAGAATAACACTTGGGAGTTGGTTCCTTTTCCTAGTGGAAAAAAGCTTGCAGGGTGTTAGTGGGTGTTCACCATTAAGCAGAAAGCAGATAGAACAATTGAACGGTACAAAGCACGACTAGTGGCCAAGGGGTTTACTCAGATATATGAAATTGATTACCAAGAAACCTTTGCTCCTGTAGCAAAGATGAATTCCATTCGAGCTATTCTCTCATGTGCAGCTAATTTGGGTTGGCCTTTACAGCAGTTAGATGTAAAGAATGCATTTCTCCATGGTGATTTGGAGGAGGAGGTATATATGGATGTACCACCAGGATTCTCATCTCAGCCTACAGTTGGGAAAGTTTGTAGGTTGAAAAAGGCATTATATGGTTTGAAACAATCTCCTCGAGCTTGGTTTGACAGATTCCTGAAGGTTAAGTTGAGATTTAGGTATAAGCAAAGCAATGCAGATCACACAATGTTCATCAAACACTATGCAAATAAGGTAACTGTGCTTATAGTATATGTGGATGACATAGTTGTAACAGGTAATGATAAGAAAAAAGTGACACATCTTAAGATGTCATAATAAAGAATTTGAGATCAAAGACCTTGGTCCGTTGAGATACTTTCTTGGTATTAAAGTTGTCAGATCTGACAAAGGCATCTTTATTTCTCAGCGGAAGTATATCCTAGATTTTCTTGAGGAAACTAGTATGTTAGGCTGCCGACCTGTTGATTTGCTAATTGAGGCTAATCACCATCTTTGTAGTGGTGTAGGTGATCTTGTGGAGAAAGAAAGGTACTAGCGACTTGTGGGAAGGCTTATATATTTATCCCACACTCATCCAGATATTGACTATGTAGTTGGGATGGTGAGTCAATTTATACATGAGCCTCGTGCACTTCATTTGGATGCAGTGTATCGCATTTTGAGGCATCTTAAATCTGCTCACGGAAAAGGGATTTTATTTGCCAATCATGGTCACTTGAGGTTGGAAGTGTTCATAGATGTTGATTGGGCTGGTTCTATAGATGACAAGCAATCTACCTCCGGTTACTGTACATTTGTGAGGGGAAATTTAGTCACATGGCGTAGTAAGAAACAAACAGTGGTGTCCAGATTTAGTGCAGAGGCAGAATACAAGGCTATGGCGCATGGTACATGTGAACTGATGTGGCTCCAGTCCTTATTGAATGATATTGGATTTGTTTGCAGTGAACCATTGACACTGTACTGTGACAACAAAGCTGCCATTAGTATTGCTCACAATCTTATTCAATATGACAAAACAAAACATATTGAGATCGACAGACATTTCATCAAGGATAAATTGAATAAAGGTTTAATATGTATGCCTTTTGTAAATGCTGAAGATTAAATTGATGTCTCTACTAAGAGTCTTAGTAGTAAAGTTTTCCACCCCATTTGTTGTAAGTTGGGCATGAGAGATATCTTTGCACCAATTTGAGGGGGAGCGTTAAGTATTAGTGTGTAAGGGTAGTTATGTCATTTGCTCCTTTAGTCTTTTAGTATAAATGTGTGTAACCGTAATATGTTTGGGAGTAAGATATTAAACACAGCAATTCTCTCTCTCTTTTCTTCTTTTCATTCTTTTCTTTCTTTTATGCAAATCTAACAATTGCAAATCTCATAAAACCCCAATCCAAAAAAAAAAGGCTCTCTATACATTCATCCAAAAGTTTGTGAGAAAGCATTAGCATAAACAAACTTCTAGGAAAATTAAAAAAATGAAGAGCAATCTCCAAATATGATCTGCAAAATGAAAAAAAATTGTGTAAAAGTCACCACCAGGGTTATTGAATTTCAACCCTCGTCAGAGACCCAGTAAATAGGACAAAAGCCCACAATCAGCACTCTACAATGTTTATAGGTTTCTGGGTGTTTTGTATAATTGGGTGTTGGAGAGAGTGGATCTGGATGTGTTTTCATTTTCAGATTTTTTGGATTCTCTCTCTATTTAGATGGTGGTAGTTGGTATGGATATTTCTCTTGTATTCGTTAGCATCGTCTTGATGTTTTTCCTCTAACAATATTGACTTTATTGAATCAAAAAAAAAAAAAAAAAAATCTGAATTTATTTATTTTAACTGAGCATATAGTCATTGACAGAGCACATTGTTGAAAAAGAATTCATGTAGCTGACCTTATTTGATTGGTTGGGACATAAGGATTAGTTTGGTTTGCTTAGCCTTCATGCAAGAATTTAGGAGGTAGTCCAAGGAGAAGCATGCAGATATCAATCATGCTGTGGTTATTGGTAAAGCTGGGGGAGGTAAATGGAAATTGATATTAGAAGCTGAAAAGCACATTATGTGAAGTTGGCACAATATTGAAGTATTTTGGTAGATAGAAGCGAATTTTTTTGATTGCAGAAGGGGTGATGAATTTATCTTTTGTACCTTCTCTTTTCTCTCTTTCCTTGATTGTGTAAGGGTTGTGGCCCCTTGTCATGTTCACCAATACAATTTTTTTTTTGTTGATAAAAAACAAAAGATTATTTATATTAGACATTTTTCTAGTGATCTCAGTTGAATGGCACAGGAAACTAAAATCTTATACATTCTTAGTTCCCGACCATTGTAGAAACAATAATATCGACCATAAAGTTCTGCCCTCTTCCACAGAGTTTGAAATCTGGGGCTTGCATTTCTGAAAAAGAAACCATATGGATATCTCCACCATACCAAAATATCAACAATATCATGGAACTCGTCAAAGAGGTCCTCTAATCTAGCTTGATGAGTTGAGTACTTGGAATTCTTTTGTTTCATTCTACTGTTCCCTAGCAATGCTCAATGATTTCTGTTCGAGTTAAAATCATGTATCTGATCTTCCTTGAATCTTATTTTTCCAGGTTGCTGCTCTAGGTGTTATTAGCAACATTGTGGTCAATTTTACAACACCCAAGTCAGCATTCATGCAATGTGGAGGAGTGAAACAGCTTGCTCAGCTATCAAAATCAATGGAATCAACTGTTAGGGTAAATGCTGTATGGGCTCTGAGGAACTTGATGTTCCTGAAAGACCACAGGTGTAAAGAAGAAATTTTCTTAGAGCTCACAGCATCCACTTTAGCAAGCCTTATTTGTGGTAATTATTAGTTTTATTGTTTGTAATGGTCAAAAGTAATTATTAGTATAGTGTTAATATACTTTTTTTAACCTTACAACTTCATTGTGTCTACATCAAAGACCCTGAGCCTTCTGTCCAAGAGCAAGCTTTGGGTCTTGTTCGCAATCTTGTGCATGGGTGTATAGACTCTGTTGAGTATGTTTTTGCAGATGATGCCCTTATATTACATGCTGTTGGAAGGCAATTGCAGACTGCCTCGAAAGCTGAGGTTTTAATTGAGGTTAGAAGTTCATTTTTGGTGGAAAGACCTGAGAATTAACATTCTCCATCCCATTTGATGTGGAGAGTTCATTGGTTGTGTGCCATATTGAGTAACTAGATGGTTGTGGTGCTGCATGATTAATTGAAACAATTGACATATTAGGGTCCAATTGCTTAGAAATATTTTTGAAACCTGGCATATAATTGATAATTGGTATTTCTTCTAAGATTGCCAGATCTCTTATGGTTAGCAACTATCTTACATGGACCCAGTAAGAGAGTCGGATTTGGGTAGGTGTCCAGAAGTCGGATTCACACGCTCTCTCAATTATAGGACATGGGGACTCGGCTAAAAAGTTTCCAAAACTTTAAAATGGATACGGGGACACGGCATATTAATATATACATTAAAATTAAATATTCTATATATTGTTGAATTAGGAAGGAGTTGGAAATGAATTAATACTAAAAAAAAAATAATGCTTAAGGGAATTAATTGTTTTTTTGTGAGTTGATGTTCATTTGAAGCTTTTTGCAAGTGAAACTACAACTAAATTTATGTGGCTGATGTTGCTTGCAAATTGAAAGTTAAGCGGCAAAGAAAGTGGTGTCATATCATCAAATTACAATTCCAAGTGCAAATAAGATGATGTCACACCTGATGACATTCTGAACTTAAAAAAAAAAAAAACCCAGCTGTCTCTAATTGATTATATAATAGTAATATACTTCTTTCATTGATAACATAAAAAGTTGTACCTAGTCTATGTCATATAACATACACTGCAGATTGCTTCTTTATCCACGTGATACACTGTATATTTATCATAAAAAGTTGCGTATATGTGTTGTATTAAATATATATATATAAATATTAAATATAAAAATCCATTTTGTGAGAGAGAGAGAGAGAGAGAGGGAGAGTTGCTTGTTAGTGATGCTGCAAGTTATACCTGCGACACACCTTCTTCTCTTCTCCAGCGAATTTTCAGAGGTATGGAACAAGTTTCACACTCATTACCTAAAAATTATTTTGTATGAAGTTCTTCCCAAAGTTAGACGTGTTCAAGATAACAGTGCCATGTCCGACACAGATCTTGCACCAGCACCCGTGTTGTGTCGTGTCGTGTCGTGTCAACACAGGTACTCCCACCTGAACTGGCGAGTCCTGTAACACAAGCAGATAAAATTTGTTGGACATGTTTTAAGTAAACCTTGATTCATTAATAGCAAACCAAATTTATGTGTATACATGTGTAATATATGTATGAATGGATTAAAATCAAGCCCTTAAAATGTTCTACAACACCATCTTGGAACTCCTCTGAACAGCAAGCTAAAAAGGCATCATGCCATCAATGTAAAGAACTATTTTAACAACATCGAATGAAGAAAGAGATTAAAATCACCATATCCAAAAAAGCCTATCAAAACCAAACAATATCATGCCAAATACCAAAGAGGTTACCATATAATAGTTGTAATCCTCACAAACAATTCGCAAAATTAACAGAGATATTTAAAGCTAAAAAGAAGAGTGTTGTATAATGTAAAGATGCATGTTTAATCCCCTTTTTACCCATTTCAATGAGAATCGTGAGGGCATTATAGCAACCACCTCCATTGACACTGTCGCTGCCAACTACACTCCATACCTCCCAACTCCGTCACCATCCTCATAGCAGTTGGGCTTATTCCCCCACACTTGATGCAAGCATTACCACCACGACAGTGGCCATAATGCCCACCTCCATACTTGCCTCCTCCTATGTACCCATCTCTTTACCTGCTTCCTCCACCTTAGCCACCTCCACCACCTTCGTAACCCCGTTCACCCCTACTATGTCCACCTCAACCATCACCCATGCCTTTGCTGTTAAAGCCGTACCCACTACCACTGCCGTCTCTCAGTGCTTACCTTGAGTCAATTACTCATTCAGCCAAGTAACATAAGCAACTTTGGAGCTTTGGTATGGCCACCATCTCAGGATTTGATCACAAACTCATTGGACTCACCAACTCTAAGGCTCGAGAAGCCCTTGGATCAAATTGAGGGCTGGTGGGAAAAAGATCATTGTGACCATCATCAAGGGTGATGAACCCAAGGCCATCTAGTCGGTGAACCACTTTACCATCCCCTTCTTATGTTCTTCCACCAGTGGATCAAAATGGTTCTCACAAAGTCCCTTAACTTAGAAAGCAAAGATACCAGCACCCTTAGTGAGGAAGCAAACCCTAAAGTCGTTTGGACATTTTACTGCCAATCTGCATCTAAATCTCCTTTAGGGACAGGGAGCAAATGGGTTCAAAAAGTTGGTGTGTTACTTATGGTGCAAGTGCACGTTTGCTTCAAAACCTAGCTTTGTAGCTACTTGTGCAACTTTCTTCTTTGTCATGTTGAATAAGGAAGTGGAGTACTCCAAAATGTGTTGAATACCTTTTTTCATTCATAGCAATCTTCGTCCTTTATCAAGAAAAACCTCACAATATGTGCACATACAAACCAAGATGTGGGACTTAGCAGACAATGCTTTTGATTCATTTGAAGATGCTATAGAGCTTGAAATTGCACAACTCTCTATTGGAGGCCAGAGTCTTCATGGATGATGGTGATGGAGGTGAGGCAATTGAAGTTGGGTTGTGTTAAATGATGGTTGAAATGGGGCTATTGAAATGTATCTTTCTATATCTCCCAAGAATCTCGTTTGACCATGTTGGATGGGATTCGTACAAATCTTTTGATAATTTGTAAAAAAAACTTTTATGAAATTAGAAGACAAGAACAAAAGAAGAAGAAAAGAGTATGAACACAAAAATCAATTATCACTCGTATTTTTCATGTCAAAAGAAGATAGTGGATGAACAGATAACTTTTTTTGTTTAAATTATTCCAATACAGTTTTTTTTAGTGGAAGAACATTTTTTTTCTTTTTGTTATGTAAAGATGTTTTATGTAGTTGGCAAATTTGTGTGTCGACAATCTTTTGATTATTTGATGTCAAAATGTATATTTATGGAATTTTGAATATGATCAAATGAAAAATGCACTGTATACTTGCCTCTTGAATTGTTATTTTTGTTTTTTTTTATCCCTAATTTGATTGAAATGATTTTTTTAATATATGGATTTATATTACATATATATATATATATTCAATGTGTCCCTTAATGCGTCTCATGTCCTAATTTTTAGAAAAATGGCATGTCAACTTGTTCGTGTTGGTATCTGTGCTTCATAGTTGTGAATGAGAGGCTTGGAAGTTCTTTTTGTGCTCTCATATAGATTGTTCTTGATTGTCTCATTATTATTCCCTTTTTTTTTTTTTTTTGTCTCTGTTGTCTTTCCATTTTTTTAGTTTAAGGGATCCTATTATGTTTTGTCACTTTTGGTTTGAATGCTGACCAAGAATTATAAATTTCACTGCTTTTTTTTTTTTGGGGGGGGGGGGGGGGGGTGGTTAATGTTTCGACATGCCCAAATTTCTGATATAAATACTTTGACACATGATCCATTAAATAATACTGTAATAGTGAGTATGATTTTCAGTTAACCATCGATGCTGTGTGATCATTGTAAGATTTATTAACGAATGCTGTAAAGATGAGTATGGAAACGAACATATTAAACTGCTTGCCTCTATATAGAAACCTAATGGTGATAATTGCTTGAATTTAGAGCACGTGCCAATTTCCATGTGTTAAAAGGGTTTGATAGGATTTACATGAACCGATGTTGTATCATGTGAACATGGATGGGTATGCTGTATTTGAAAGAGAGATTATGTGTTTGTATCACTTTTGATAGATGTTAACAACCTTTCTGGTATATGGAATGTACGTACTCAGCAATGTGGCATTGGGGAATGAGTTCCACAAGGAAGCAGTTATGCAACAACTTTTCCCACAAATGGGCAATGACACCCAATCAATTATGATCAAGCTTTTACAGAGTAATGATGGCCAGTTACACATGGCTGCTGTCTGGGTTGTTGTAAATCTGACCTTTCCAAGCAGTCCCGGTGCATACGATCGGGTTGTAAAACTACGAAATGGCAGTGTAATTTCTCAATTAAAGAATATGGTCAATGATCCCTGCTTGGATGTAAAGGTGGTTACCAATTATCTAAAGTTAGATGGTTCTTTACTTGCTATTTTCATTTGTTTGCTAACATTAAATTTGATTCTTTCCATGCATCAGCTTCGTGTAAGAACTGTAATGGGGCAATTCATGACTTTTGGTGATGGCTCGACATGATTGTTTTTTTCTCATTCATTGAAATCAGAGCCAATTCAAGAGATTTTGATGCCAATTGGTGCCTGGGCTTTCCCACAATTTGAAAGGCATCATTTTCACCTCCATTGGCGGCCCTTGACACGGTATGCATCTGTCAAGGTTTATGTTGAAGTTTTATGGTCATACCAATTGGCACGTTACTTGTGTGTCATTGTTACAGTTTAACATTAAATTTTGCTATATTACTTGTTTGAAAAAAAATTGTTATATATGTCATGAATCGAGCATTTTATTGAACACAATGGACATTGTTCTTTTGTATTTGTGTTTCCCCTAAGCTAGCCCATCTGCTAAGGATCCCCCACACCCTCATGTGTGCAGGCAGGTTACCTGGGGCTTGAATGCTGGACCTTGCTCTAATGGGGTAGCAGAAAACTACCTCATGCTGGTTAAGTTATAATATGACATTGAACAGTGCAAAGAAGACTTGCAATCTACTTTTGCACAAATTTTCTTGAAGTGGATTTGATTTAATCTTCAGAGCAATTTTTTTGATTAACATGCTAAGCAATGCGGTTTTTTCCCCTCATCACCATTCTATTCCCTTTTTGTGGTTGCCATTAGAAGTCGTTCATATATTGTGAATGAAATATTTGCTTCTACTGCTACCTTTTTCTGTTGCAGGTGTAGCGCATTGCTTTGAGTCTTTCCCATTCAAAACATAGTGGGGAGCTAGCTTATCTTGTGGGTACCACTGACCAGGTTAATTTTAAAAAACTAATCCCCATGGTGCAACCTGTCATCTCATTTCTAAACATGATTTTGTTCTTTGTATCATATTATCCCTCTCCATGTACAATTTTTTGGGCTTAATAGTTAATGTATTATGTATTTGTAAATTTGTGTCTGTTGAATAATTGCACCATTGTCAAGTTTCTAAACAAAATTGTCGTCAGCTGCACTTTAATTCATAGCAATGTTGCAAGTGTTGGATAAGTTGATGTACAATGTTGTGTCTATTTTCTAGCAGCTTATGTTTTTTAGACTAGTGGTGATCTGACATGATATTAGAGCTTTGGTTCTAGGGGGTCTCAAGTTCAAGTCTTTGACTGCATTTGGTCCCCCGTTGAGTATGTTTCTTTTTTCTCTCCACGTACATGATTGGGTTGCATGTGAGGAAGTGTGTTAGACTACAATGTTGGGCTCCTCCTATTAACTTCAGATTTTGGGACTAGTGATCTAACAGTATTTTGTGGCTAGTGTATTGACACATGCGAAATTGATGCCCTTAACTGGAGTGACTTCTAAGAAAGAAAGGATGCTACCAGGATCAGATACGGGAAGTCAAATTAGGGGTTCTCAAGGTATGGAAATCCTAAAAGAGTAACTACTTGGACTTTGCAGTTTTGCTAATTAAGTTGGTCTACTTGATTATTCATTTTGTGAGACTGGAATGAGTGTGTCTGTGTGTGTGTGTGTAGGGAGGGGGCTGGATTGACCAAGACTTTGCTTGAAAGTTAGCAGAATTCATCACAGCCTCCTTGCCTTATGAACAATGATTACTTAACCTGGTTAATATGGTACTGGTTGTAGCAAAGTGTCCTTTCATCAATAACTTAAGATTGATAATTTTTGTAGCCCATCATTCAAAGGTCACGGTCTGAGTTTGCTTGATGACGCTGCTCTTGTAGGACTAAAAAAGGCTTGCAGAGTTTTCCTGTGCCACTCTGCAGATCTCTATCCTAGCTACTGAATTGCTGTTTTGTTTTTCTAACAACAATGTATTGCTATTGATGTTCATAATTTGTGTTCTTTAATCCGAACAGGCAACCAAGTTGGCTGAGGCATTCAGCTCAGGAACCTGAAGTCTAGAGGCACATTACATGCAAGTAGATTGCAGGTGATTCTTTTCATCCATAGCGATCAGTGACCACCCTGATCAGCTAATATTCGATTACAGGCACAAGTTTGAGTCTCAGTTACTAGCAATTTTGCCAGGGACACAAGACAAACTATAGAACGCTCAAATACGTGCATGTGGGTCTTACATATAGGCCTCCATATGAGTATTCTGTTTGTTTGTGTAAAAATGATATTTCTCAAGAAATGTTTACTTAACATGTCTAAGGCTCCATCACAATCTCACTAATGAGTTCACTCTTAACAAATCAACATTTTGTGCCCTAAAAGAATTGCAATTTCATAATCATAGTAATGTGTTCTTATGTCAAACATTAAGGATGTGCTTGGATTATAGATTTGTAGAGAAATTTGCCAGGAAAGTAAACGAAAAAGGAAAGAATATGAAGAAAATGAAGTTAAGTAAAGCTAAAATATTATTTCCTTCATTTTCCTTGATAAATCCAAGGATTCATTTCATACATAGCATAACACAGCAGTCCAACATCTCTTTTTTCTTTTTCTTTCTTTCTTCTTTTTTTATTATTTTTTTAATTTCATTCATTTCAAACACCTTGAATTTGACCAGTTGAGGCAATGTGTACTAAAAAGTTCATTGTCTTCCAAATAAGAGATAATATATTTGAATCTAAAATATCTAAAATTGATGGATGAGATACTTATATACATAACTTCCATATAAAATACATGAAAACTCTTATTACTTGGAAAATAACATCAATGAGGATTTTAAAGACTAAACTAGTTAAAGCTTTCGAGGAAGAAAAGAAAAACGAAATCCAAGACCAAGTTTCAACCCATGAGCTGCGTGTTTGTGTCGTCTGAGGGCCATATAACAGTCTCCATGAGTCGTTCACGCATCAACTCCAAGTTCTGATCAGAGATCTCCTTATATATTTCAGCATGATCACATTTCTACAACAAAAATCACATACAAAGAAAACTGTTTTATTCTTTATTTTTTACATTGGTTTGTGTCTACATAGTGTTCATGCTGAATAAAGATAGTTAAGTACTAAATTCAATACCTTAACCCATTTTCCGTAGAGGTGTAGTCTCGTTACCATCACTCTTTCAGCCAGATCTTGCTTCTCCTATCAAAAATAAAACACGATGAATATGATTTTTTTTTTTTTTTCTTTTTTAGCGAGTGTGATTCCATCAAATGTAGCATAAGTTTAAGATCATAGAAGTTCATATGTTATCCTCGAGGTTTTTTGAAAGCTACCTTCCCAAGGATGCGAATAAAACGCTTCCCATCACCAGGCTTGTTTGACGCAATGAAACTGACAAAATGAGAAATGACAAAAATTAGAGACAGTAAATTACCATAACATTCAATATTAGACAACTATGTGAACTTGGTCTAGGGCAGAGCATGTGCTGCCTGCTCGTAATTGTTGTATACCTAATCTTGTATCCAACCTAACTCCCAAAATTGCAAGACCAAAGGGTTGGCCTGGTGAATGCGATGCTTTCTTACCAAGCATGATGCCTGGGTTCAAGTCTTACTATTGCATCATGCAGCTTCCCGTTCCCTTATGCCCATCCTACCGATGGTTAAAAAAATAAAAATTTTAAAAAATATTTGCAAAACTGCAATTTTGTTGATGGTTTCTGGATCTGGAACATGGACTCTTCCAAGTGTGAAGTACTCGAAGACTTGGCACTTGATTAAGGTTATGAGATACATGTCTAGGTGAGTTTATGATAATACATAAAATTCCCATATCATAAAATACTCTTTGTTACTTTCTGAAAACTATTTTACCTCTATAAATAATATATATATATATATATATGAATATCTAACCGTGTCCCTGCGTCCCTAGACATAAGAATTGGAAGAATTCAATGCTTAAACATATACTCACACCCAACATTGATACCCGACTCCATGTAACATAGATTTTAGGATTGAGAAGCGTGTGTTCGGTGAGGCCCCATGCAGAGCATCAGAACGTTTTGGAAAATGGTTACATAGACATGATTTTTATATAGAGAACCACTCAGGATGATATGACAGTAACATTTTGAAAATTATGAGCCACGATGGTGGGTGTTTTAGATTGACATGAAAGGATCACAAAAGGCCACATTATTTTGTATAAGAATTATGTACAAAAGGCCATATTGATTTGATAAGGATGATGATTCACTTACTCATAAAACCACCTATACTTCGGCGGGTTCATCTCGTAAAGCTGGTTTAGAACAGTCCTCACAGCTTTGTACGTAAAATAATTAAGTATTTGCTGCAAGCAGAGAATGTATGTCAAATACAAAATCACAAATATATAAAGCAAACTCAAGGTAGAAATGATGTCAGTAGACAGATTGTGTGATATATGCTAATGGTTTCAATATGCATAAATAGATGTATTTTCTGAAGTGAACACAATTCTAAAGCAACATATACAACCAAAAATAAATAAATAAATAAGGATAAAAAAAATCTATTAAGGCTTAGAAATCAATTTAGTTCTTTTTGTATAAACCAGCTAATTGGTTGACAATATACCTGTTATTTGGTTGCCAAACCTGATTTACGCAAAACATACAATAGTACTAACTAGGAAATGAAACATATAACGTCCTTACTTTGAACAAGTCCTATCTAAACTTAAAGCCAATACCGATTGTATAAACTATATGCATATTTCTGTTTGAGATGAAATAAAAGCCAAGACACAATTCGTTTCGATTCCCAACAGCAAGTTGCAGAAGAGTAAACAGAAATTGAAGCACCTTCCAAATGATAGAGTGGCATGAATAAGCATGTGCTCATGTAAGTTAATAGGTCATATTTCCATTTTTTTTTTTTTTTTTTTTTTAAAAAAAAAGGGGCAAATCTACACCAATTTCAGTGTGGGACAAGCCCATTTGGATTTAATGTAACCATCTGTCATACAAATTGTGTAATTAAAAGAAAACAAACACATTCATATTTAATAAATTAAATTTCAAAACATGAAATTATGGGACTAAATTATACAACTCGATGAATAGAAATATTAAACAAAATAAAATGGAAAAAGAAAACAAACCGAAACCTGTGTGATACAACTGTTTCCTTAAAACAAATTTGTCGCCTCACCGTGACTACTGGAGGAATATCGGCGTCTATCTCCCAGGATACGACAGTATAAATCCACTAATGTAGAAACACCTTCTGTTTAGCTCCAGCGAACTGACAATGGCAGCATTCTCTCACACAGGAAGAAAAATATAGGAGCAGACTGACTGTATATGAAAGCCAAAAATTCTATACCTAAGACCAAAGAGGAGGTCTCCTTTTATACACAATGGGGGAGAGAGCATGATTTTTTCTGCAACAAATGCATAATTCAATTTATGCAAAATTGAAGAAGTAATGCAGGAAAAATGATGGTGTAAATCACCATGTAAGTGTAGAGGTTACACACAATATAGACATGTGTATATCTGCAGCCACCAAACAAACCTAGCCCAAAAGATTAGGTTGATGGGCCCCAATCTAGCCCAGCCCAAACTTAACCTATTCCAGCAAGTCTCAAGCCTTAAGATCCAAAACCACGGACCCATTCTAGCAAGCCTCAAGCCTCAAGCTTCAAGCCTCAGCCCAAGCCCCAGCCCCAGCCCCAGCCCCAAGTCCCAAGATCTACGACCCATGGATCACGGACCCAGACCCGATCCCAGTCCTAGTCCAGTCCAGTCTGAGTAGGTGGGCAGCGTGTGCGTGGCAATTTTTGAATAACCAACTTAGACCATAGTTTTGGCCCAAGCCCATTCATGAGCATCTATAACTCTCTTCCTTTGGAAAATTTGGATGTCCATGCTCTTATCAAAATCTTGAGATTTAAATACCCATCAAAACTTTCCTCTACAATCAATATGGGATTGATAGTTATACACAATTCCCAATAACTCATTCATGAGACCAACTTTATGAAACAATTTCTTATTCAATTCTTAATGGTTTCTAGTCATTCTTTTTGTGGTGTAAAGATCTTGTTACAAAGAATCTAAACTCATTTGATCCCACCTCAACTGATGGTTGGGACCTACTTTAATTTCACATTGAAGTAACCATAAAACTATTTTTTTCAACAATCCCCCATATAAATAAAAATTGACCGAATAAAGAAAACCAACAACGTTTACAACACAGACTCGGAAAGAGAGCACATAGAATAACCCTGCATCAGAAAATGTAGTTGTTGGCCTTGAACCTTTCGTAGTGAAAACCTATCGAATTTACTAGTTGACCAGTGAATATGATGTCTTGAATTGTTCTGCCGTTTATGTAAACCAAGACAATAGACCTCACACAAGAGTTAGTCCAACCATTGTTCTTGTTCTCACTGGTGCATCCGGTATGGCATTGGAACACTAGCCTGATTCAGTGAGTGTTTTTAAAGAATTCGGCCTTGTCAATTCTTAAAGAGTGACCCCACTTTGCACTCACATAGGTGACCTATATAAGGTATCTCAATATACCACGGTTGATTCTTCATCTCTCTTAAGTCATTAAAAACATTAGCTTAACCTTCCACCCCTACAGGGTTTCAATGTATAAAGGAATGGCCAAGAAGATTTACCTCTTCAGTGACTAACCCGTTACACGCAGTTAGGTTGTCCCTTTGAACCTAGATCTTGGGATCTTCAGTCAATTAGATTGGGTTTTCTGTTCCGGTAACATTTACTAAAGGCCTTAACCCTATTCCTATTGACGACGTTTCTACTAACTCTAGAGTTAACCCTTTGGTTAGTGGATCCGCAATTGTCTTTAGACTTTACATAGTTTAGAGAGACAACTCCATTAAAGAGTAGTTGTCGTATGGAATTATATCTACAACGGATACGTCTAGACTTTCCATTATATATATATATTACTTTGTGCCCATCCAATCGCCGATTAGTTATCACAATGAATACAGATAGTTGGCACAGGTTTCAGCCAACGTGGAATATCTTCAACGAATTAACGAAGCCATTCAGCTTCTTCAGTTGCTTTATCCAAAGCAATAAACTCAAATTTCATCGTTGATCCCGCTATACGCATTTGTTTGGAAGATTTTCAAGACACGGTTACCCCTCCTAGGGTAAACACATAACCACTAGTTGATTAGGAGTTTTTTATATCAGATATCTAATTAGCGTCACTATACCCATTTAGTACCACTAGGTATCTGGTATAATGCAGCCCATAATCCCAGGTGTAGCGTAGATAACCTAACACCTGTATAATGCCCCTTCAATGAGTAGCATTCGGATTACTCGTGTATCTACTAAATCTGCTAACAGAGTAGGCTATATTCGACATTGTACAACTCATCAAATACATCAAACTCCCAATAACCCGAGAATATTTTAGCTGAGAGATACTCTCACCATTATTCTTGGTCAAATATAGACTCAAGTCTACTAGAATCCTAGACACAGTCATATCTGATTTACCAAATTTCTTAAGTATCTTCTCAACATACTGAGATTGAGAAAGTACAATATCACCAGATATTCTAGTATTCTTAATATCCAAAATTACATCTGCAAGGCCCATATCTTTAATGTCAAACTTAGAGTTTAATAATCTCTTGATAATTCTAATCATTTCATCATTACTACTAACAATGAGTATGTTATAAAGGTATAGACACAAAATGACATAAGCTCTGTCAGTGTCTTTGACATATACGCATTTGTCACACTCATTGATTCTAAACCCATTAACATAACATTGCCAAACTTCTCATACCATTGCCTAGGAGCTTGCTTCAAACCATATAATGACTTGACAAGCTTACATACTTTCTTATTTTTTCCTGGAGCTGAAAACCCCTCGAGTTGCTCCGTATAGATTTCTTCATCTCAATCTCCATTTAAGAAAGCTGTCTTTACATCCATTTGATGTATCTCCAGACCACGTAAAGAGACTATCGCAATCACCATACGAATGGATGTAATCTTTGTCACAGATGGATACGTATCAAAGTAATCTAGGTCTTCTCGCTGATTGTATTCTTTGATAAGTAGCCTAACTTTATACTTATCGATTGACCCATCTGCTTTCATCTTCTTTCTAAAGATCCACTTACTCTCCAAGGACTTACTGCCTGAGGGTAGATCAACCAACTCCCAAGTGTGGTTCTGTAAAATGGAGTCAATTTCACTCTTAATCGCTTCTTTCCCCAAAGGACTTTCAAGTGAAGTCACAGCTTCATAGAAAGTTTGAGATTCTCCCTCTAACATATAAGTCAAGAAGTCCAGACCAAAGGACTTAGAAGTCCTAGCCCTCTTATTACTTCTTGGCTTATCTACTTCCTCATCTTGGTCACTATTATTCGGATCATCTTCAAGTTCCTTTCAGAACTTTGATCCTCTCATCGGGTTCGACAAAGAAACACATCCTCAAAGAAAGACGCATTCCTTGACTCCATAATGGTATTTTTGTGTATATCTAAAATATCAGACTTGTGCATAAGTAACCTAAATGTACTACTATTCTGTGCATAACTAATGAATATATAATCCACGGTTATTGGACCTATCCTAACCAGCTTGGGTGTAGGTACCACCACTTTTGCAAGACACCCCCACATTCGCAGGAAATTATAAGAAGGTTTGCAACCTTTCCATAATTCATATGGAGTCTTATTCACTTTCTTCCGAGGTATTCTATTTAGAATGCAATTTGCAGAGAGAATTGCTTCTCTCCAAAAGTTCTGTGGCAACCTAGAACTCAGAACTTATCAACATTGCATTCATCATTTCCTTCAACGTGCTATTTTTTCACTCAACAACACCATTTGACTGAGGGGAATAAGGCGCTATAGTTTGGTGGATAATTCCAAATTGAGCACAAATCTCAATAAAAGGTGATTCATGTTCTCCACCACGATCACTTCTTAAAGCCTTAATTTTTCGACCTAGTTGATTCTCAACTTCATTATTAAAAAAAATAAATTTATCAATCGCCACATTTTTGCTTTTAAGCAAATACACATAACAGTATTTAGTGCAATCATCAACAACAGTAATGAAGTACTTGTTGCCACCACATGATTGTACGACTATCAAGTCCCACACATCACTGTGCACTAAATCTAAGGCTTGGTACTTCTTTCAACATAATGAAATAAAGTCCTTGTCAATTTAGCTTCTACACAAGTTTCACACTTATGATTTGGATTAATCTTGAAAGATAGTATGTGATCAAACTTGATTAATCTAGGCAAAGAGTCAAAATTCACATGACCAAGTCTACCATGCCATAATTCAAGGGCCTCAAACATATAAGCAGAAGAAGTTTTTTCATTAATCTTAAGGATAATAGTCATTACATTGAGCTTAAACACATCGCCCGACATATACCCCTTCCTCACATAGACCCCGCTCTTAGCCAACATGACCTTATTAGACTCAAACACCATACGGAAGCCATGCTTGCTTAAGAGCGACCCTGAGACAAGGTTCTTACGAATGTCTGGCACAAATAGGACATCGTTCAGAGTTAGCTGTTTTCTTCAAGTGATCTTCAAGACCACCTTGCCTTTACCCTCAACAGTTAAGGTCGCAGAATTTCCCATAAACAACTTCTCGCCATTTGAAACCTGTTTGAAAGTTGTGAACATTTTCTTCTCAGCACAGATGTAGTGAGTGGCCCTAGTGTTCACTCACTATTCTTTCGGGTTGGACCCCACCATGTTCACCTTAGAGACGACAACTGATAGATACATGTCGTCCACAACTTGTAACAAATCCTCCATTTCAGCCATGTGAGCCCGAATTTTTTTCTATGGAGGGTACTTCTTGTACGACTTCTTCTTCTTGCGGCAATCAACAGCCTGATGCCTATCGCTTCCACAATTGAAACACTTTCCATTGAACCTAAAAGTAGGTTCTTACGGTTTATAGACTGGCCTTTTGGAGACACCGCCTCTAGACCACAGCTTTGAGCTTTTTCTTGTCGGTGGCTTCTTCCTCACCCCCGAGGACTGGCCATGCTCAACCATGTTCGCTTTCATAGTGGAGGTACTCCTCCCTTCTTCTTGTTGTCTTCCTCAATTCAGAGCCTGACAACGAGCTCTTCAACTATCATCTCCTTTCGTTTATGCTTTAAGTAGTTCTTGAAGTCTTTTCAACCATTAGGCAGCTTCTCAATCAAAGCAGTTGCTTGGAATGATTCACTTAGGAACATTCCCTCTACATGAATCGCGTACATAATCACTTGGAAATTTTGGACTTGGCTAATGACGGCTTTTTAGTGCACCATTTTGAAGTCTAGAAACCTGCTAAAGACAAATTTCTTTGCCCCAGCATCTTTGGTCTTGTACTTCTTGTCCAAAGCATTCCACAGCTCCTTCGCCGACTTCTTGGCATAAAACACGTTGAGTAGTGTATCTGTCAAGCCATTCAGAACATAGTTCCGGCAAAGGAAGTCTGAATGCTTCCAAGTATCTAGAGCCATGAGCTTCTGCTTGTCTTACTCATTCTTTTCCACAACCGGTGGATCCTCACTCAAAAACCTCACAAGGCTAAGAGTAGTCAGGTAGAACAACATCTTCAGCATCTTCTACTACCACCTCTTGAAATTCACTCCTATGAACTTTTCTGGGCGCTCATAATGGTTGAGCGGTCCTTCCAGAACAGCAGGAGTAGCAACAGGGTTGACCACAGAGGTCACAGTAGGGGTTGGCAAGCCAGTTGTCTCGGGGTTTCGATCCCCATCAACATTAGTAGCATCAATAGCAGCATCAGTGACAGTTGTCATTTTTGAAAAATATAACAGAATTTTACTATTCTGTGTTTTCAGAAATTAAACTTAAACACTAGAAAATCTCAAAGTTAGAAATTTAATTTAAAACTAGTCTCACCATTTACCTTAAAATCGAACATAGTCAAGAAAGTTTCTAGGAATACCAAAGGGGTCCCACTTAAGACCCAGTTAATCTTAGACAAAATTTTTAAGAGCATATTGACTCTAGTCCATGGGAAATAAATTTATAATTAAGTTTTTTAGGGGATAAATTAGGTTAAAACAAATCAAGTTCCAAAACTTATAAGCAATTAAAAAATTCCTAACTAAATTACAAGCAATTAAAAAAATTGCTACAACACTTTCAACCAAATAAAGTGCTTCTAAAAAATTACAAGCAAACAAATTTGCCAACATATTGGTAAATTAACCACAACTAAAACTCAAGCAAAAATTGCTTCAATTAAAAGAAATATAAACCAATCCAAATAAGATTCTATTGGTCCAAAAATTTCTTTCCACGCTTAGGTATTTCTGTTCAACAAAAAGTTAGTACTCCAAATTTTTTGATTTTACAGTCTCAAATACTATTTATTTGGTTTTGTATTTTCCCATTCCCTCTCACATAGATATTCCCGTAAAGACAGTTAGCATAAAAAGACAAAAAAAACACAAAACAAATAATCGAAAGAAAATCTAAATACAATAAACTATTTTTAAAACTTTTAGCAAACTATTTAATAACAAAATTAACTAATGAATTAAAATGCTAGACAAGTTACACAATAAACTTATAACTCCCAAATAAAGCTAGACAAGTTACAAAAAACTTATAACTCTAAAAATTAAATTAAAATTTAATAGTCATGAGTTATTTGAAATTACCACGCAATAAACATGTAAATAATGCTAGCAATTAACATGTAAATGATTCTAGAAATAAAGTCATGCCAATAATTCTAAAAACTAAAATTTAGAAAATTTAGAACATGAAAATTATCCTACAAATCTAAGATCTAATAAACATGTGAATTAAATTAGAATCTAGAAAATATGAACATGTATATTATACTAGAAAAGTAGAGCATATTTAGCATGTTAGCTTTTAACTAAAAAATTTAAAACCCCGTGAGCATGCAAATTATATGATAAAATTATAAAATAAAGAAACATATGAATTATGATAAGAAAATAGAAATCGTACTCATAAAATTAAATTATATTAAAAAATAATAGTAGAACCAAACAATGAGCATGCAGAGTATGTTAAACTGGAAATCACGCACATAACCTTATACAATTAGTACCAGAGACGCACAGCATGAATAAGGTAATTATTTGAATTCTAATCATGAACTTTCAGGTGGGAAACGGTGGCCTTCTTATATCTATTAGAATTATATGTAAACCAATTGAAACAAGATAATTATTTGAATTCTAATCATGAACTTTTATGGGAAACAGTGGCCTTTTTATATCTATTAGAATTATATGTAAACCAATTGAAACAGTGGCCTACGGAGTGATTACAATTCTAGGGAATAACAAAAACACAAGTTCATTTTTTTTTTTTTTTTTACCCGAGTCATCAAAATACTAGTGTGTATAATCCTAGGGAAAAACATGAACTGTATGAGAAAAGCAAAAGGGTCATGATACAGGTTCCTCAATGACGACACATTTATGGGGAAATCAAAACACAGGTTCACAAAAACAATAAACAGTGAACATTCTGGGAAAAATAAAGTTAATTGAAATTATAAGTCCAATTTTATGGAAAATGTGTGTGTCAATTTTCGACCACACTGCCAATCAAGCACTCAGCTAGAGAACACTGGCAGAATAGATTAAGCCCAAATGACCTGTCACAAAAAGAAGAGATTTCGGCGGTGGTTCGTCCACCTGGAGGCACTCCGACGATCAAGTTAGTTATCTCTCAAAGATAGCAAAAGTGCTTAACTCACTATTCAGAGCATAAAAAGCATACCTTAGACCCATGGGAGTGCCTTTCTTTTATAGCCAACACTTACCTAATCCCAATAGAAGCCTAGCTTCAACGGACTTAGGATTACTGCTAATCTTGGACTCCCAGTAGGATTGGGATAAACTCTCTAAGAGACTTATCTTTATTCAAACAGAAGTCCTCTCCTATTCTAGGACTCTTGTCCCGTATCCGCTTATCCCGGATTCCGATTTCTTCGCAGATAACCTCGGCCTAGCCGAGATCATCTTGGTGTCATGACCAAGACACGTGACACCTCGACTGACACTTCGGTGTCACCTCAGCCACGTGTTGTCATTCAAAAATTATGTCCCCACAACTACCCCCTAGGTTCTATTACCTCGGCATCCTAAGGTAATGAAACCTATATCATCCTTTCATTTAGCACATCGGCTAAGTCCGCTTTATCCTTCATTACCAAGGTCATCATTCGTCGGCTCAAATATGGCCAAGACTTAGTCTGTTTTCATCAATGCCTTAGAACCAAAAAACCAAGTTTTGTTCAAGTTTCACAACCGAGATCGTCCTCCTAGCCGAGGTCCTGCTCCATTAAATTAAGAACTCCAAGAGTTTCATCACGCATATGAGCTGTCACGCACAGCAACTCAACCGTTTTTGCCACACGTCTTTCCCCTACTGAGTTGTGCCCGACACACGCCACTAAGTCGCATCGCACTTGCATGCGCCATCTAACAAAAACGTCGTCCTAGGCACACTAAATGCGTTTTTGCTGCCATTTCGTGTGTTTGATCAAAATCACTTCTCTCTCTCCGTCTTTTCACTTTTGAATCTTCGTTTTCGTGTAAGCTTTCTCTCTCTAACTTTCTCTAATCCTCCTATTGCTTCAAGCTCTAAAGCTCTCTGCAATCACCGCCGTTCACCTCCTCTGGCGAGATTTTTGCTGATCCTTTCCGTTTGCTGCCATCATCCAACTCCGGCGTACTCAACACCGGCTTCATTTTTCTTCGGTGAGTCACTATTTCCTCTTTTATCAGTCTGTGTTTTTCTTTGTATCTTGTACTGTAGAAAATTAATGTATTGATATTATTGATTGATTAATCTAAATTTGTTTACAAGAGCTCTCTTTTATAGAGAGAAATGGGGGATACAATGGAGCAATAAACAATGGAGCAATAAGCCATAATGGAGCACTAAACTAAAGTGGAGTAGGTGGAGTATTTGTAGGTGGAGTAGGTAGAAATTGTAGGTGGAGTAGGTAGAAATTGTTACATTCAACAGCCCCCCTCAAACTCAAGGGGGTTAGGAACTAACCAACTTGAGTTTGGAGAGAGTAACAAAACAGGAAAAATAATCTGACAAATAAAATAAAAGTGGATAGGAGACACTGTATGGTCGTGTCAGACCGTTGTAGAAGACCGTATGGTTATGGCAGACCGATGTAGAAGATAGTTTATGGGGTCATGTCGGACCGTTGTAGAAGATAGTTTATGGAGTCATATCGGACCGATGTAGAAAAGCATTTTCGGTCATGTCGGACCGTTAGAAAATAAGCCACGAGGTCATGTAGACCGTTGTAGAAGACACTATATGGTCGGTCGAACCGTTGTAGCAGATAACCGAAATCAATGTCGGGACAAGCATCGAGTCTTGTCGGACCCATATAGAAGCTAACCTAATCAAAGTCGGAACGATTTACTGAGTCTTGTCGGACCTATGTAGAGCTAACTTAATCAAAGTCGGACACGATCGAGTCTTGTCGGACCCATATAGAGCTAACCGAATCAATGTCGGACATTTACGAGTCTTGTCGGACCCTCAAAAGGCGTGCCCAATCTTATCAAAAGGCGTGCCATCAAAAAGCGTGCCATCAAAAAGTGTGCCCGACAGTCATCAAAAGGCGCGCCGATTTGTCGTCTGGCGTTGAGAGGCGCCAGTAGCGGCTGCGGTTCCGCCTTGCCTATTTAAACCAAGGCGAGGCCGTTGATGCATAACAAACCAAAAAAACTTCGAAAAAGACTCTTCGTTCTCGAGAGTTGTTATCTCAAACACTCTCCAACCAACTCAATATGGCCTCTTCTTCCCGCTCACTACCCGAATATAGCCTCTTCGTCCTGGTCTCACTCTCTTTCCCGACCTCAACGAGTTCACAAGAGAGATGGCCGGGCAGGTGCCCTTGAACCGCAACCAAGCGCCCCTGGACCAAGCGCCCCTGGTTTTGCGCCTTTGAACTTTCCGATGCTGTATGTGGAGCACAGAATGGCTGCACAATCGGATATTGAGGCGAATTATTACACACTGAAGTCATGTGTTGAGACCATGATTGCGGTCTCAAGCCTGTCGCATGCCAGAGTAGGACAAATGAGGTGCAAGAAGCTAAACGCTTAATCGCTCGCTTCCAGGCATGTATAAGGATGCGGCAGAGATATGTGGGTCAAGGCGTAAAATAAGGAACTGCGGAAGGCCACAGTTATGCTCAGATTTGGAGGTCCTCCATATGACGCGGAGGAGCAACGGAAGTGAACGTGTTTCGGCGGGAAACACGGAGGCAAAGACTGCAAGGGACGCCCAAGACAAAGGTAAAAAGAAGAGAACAGCTGAAGAGGCGAAAAAATAAGGCCGGTTTTTGTTGTGGTGGTTGTGGGTTGTGGTTGATTTTTTTTTTTTTTTTTGGTGTAAAATTGTGATCGGGGTTGATCCCCGAGATGAATAAAATAAGGTAAGGTTTGGTGTGCAAATCGATATGGTAATGGTGGTACTACTAATTCCAAAGCCTAGTCTAATTCTATCTATTTTTCCGTGCCATGCCCATGTAAATAGTCACTTCTGATACCACAAAAGGTCTCTGCACAAGACAAGACATGTACATCCGATCCTCTCTGCAAATTCAATGGCCGTCTCTCCGGGCTTTAGACTTTGAGGCTCCAAGTACCACACATCACAAACAACACCACGAGGTCATAAGTGCGATAAATGCATTGTGAAGGATTGCTTTCTACTGTTCCAAAAGGCGTCCACAAAAATTTTGTTATACTTGATTGCGATTGGGCAAACAGTGCAGCCAAGTTCAAAGGCGCCCTTTTTTGAACATAACAGTGTAGTGGTTATTCACACAGGTTCCTTCAGGGAATATAAGAAGGGGATTATTATCAGCCCCCTGAACATGGTCCCTTAACTTTCTTGCCACGGTTTCACGATCCTTTGCCTTTGAACGATTGAACCAGATACATCCTACACTCTCCAAAAATAGTGCTTTGCAACAGTCCAACCCATCCAGGATGCTTCTGCTTAGGCCTCATGCTAGGCCGTGGTCCATGGTACTTGACAACCCCAGTCCAAGATGCAACAAAAAAGCTGCAAATTAACTCCACCAGACACCTCTCCAGCTTTTTCCTCAACTTATCATGCCCTTTCAATAGGACATGCACCGGAAAGTATGCAGAAAGTCCTTCACAGTGATTGGTGATTTGAACTCCAATATTTGTCCGTCTGTCTTTACAACCTGTAGAACTTTCCGGTGCTCGTCCGCAGCTGATTCAGGACCAGATTTGTTGATGTTGGGCTTGCAAATAGCAATACAATTTCCCATTTTGTGTCCAGGTATGGTGGGAACATGTGAGGGTGGAATCTGCCCGTGTTGAGTATGGTGATAAAGTTGAGTTGTGCAAAAGTTGACTGGGTATGTTGTTGTGCAAAAGGGATGGGTGATAGGGTGGAAAGAGAGACCCAGAGAGAGAGAGAGTGGTGGCAACAAAAGAATCAGCTTCCAACCAAGCAACGATGGTTGTCACAATATATGCCAATGGAACCCGATTGCTATAAGCATTACAACGCTGCACACATTCCAGATTTTGGTGATCACAGTGAAGAACTACTCTTCAATCATCACCGTCCATCCAGAGATGATTGATGGGAGACCAGGACACTAGTGATTGAGTCATTTGTGGTGGATGTGCTCAAGGGAACACTACAGACGAGACATGCAACTTTGTCAAGGCACCTTTCAATCGCAGCGAAGAACAACAAGATCAAGATCAAGAAGAATAATTTGTGGCTGAGTGAAGATATGTGTAGAAAATTCCAGGTGAGCGTGAGCAAAGTTACTGGTACGCTGCCGGTGAGAAAGAAATACAGGCCTAAATCTTATAGCTCTGATACCATGTAGAAAATTAATGTATTGATATTATTGATTGATTAATCTAAATTTGTTTACAAGAGCTCACTTTTATAGAGAGAAATAGGGGATACAATGGAGCAATAAGCCATAATGGAGCACTATAATAGTGGAGCACTAAACTAAAGTGGAGTAGGTGGAGTATTTGTAGGTGGAGTAGGTAGAAATTGTTACATTCAACATGTACTTTTTTCTTACTTTTTGAAATAATATAAGCTTTAATTTGGCCGACGTGCCATTTTTGTAATCTAAACATTCATTCTTCAATGTCAGGCCGAGGTGCCTTCTTTCCTTATCTGAATGCATATACAACTTTTTTCCCTTTCAAGTGCTTTGAATGTTTGTCTTCTTTTTACTCTTACATGATTCTATACTTAGAATAATTTGCATGTCTTCAATGTACACCTGAACTGTGCAACCTCCTCGGGGTGGAATACCTTGGTTAAACCACTATCGGTTTATTTCGGCAAGTACATAGGTACTTCTTTTCAATACAACATTGGCTTCATTTGTAAATTTTTCTTAAAAATTTCAACAAATGTTTAAACCAATCTTCCTTTAACATAACCTCGGATTTACTTCAACTTATAATTTTTTCATAAAATTTCAACAAGTGTTAAACATAACCTCAATTTAACTTTAACTTGTAAATTTTTCTTAAATTTCAACAAGTGTTAAACATGACCTCAATTTAGCTTCAACTTGTAAATTTTTCATAAAACTTCAACAAGTGTTAAACATGACCTCAGTTTAACTTCAACTTGTAAATTTTTCTTAAATTTCAACAAGTATTAAACCGATCTTGGTTTGAAAATTCCAACTCCCAAACATCATTCTTCAGCCCTCTGCCCCCTAATGTGAATTTAAGTTCCACTTGAGTTCTCATTAAGTATGTGGCTCTGACCTCGTTACCGAAGTCTATATTTAAACAGAGACTAGCCGATGTTCTCAACCTTGATTCTTCTGTTAATCTTACCCAAGTGCATTTAGTTTCAATCTGTGTTTGACTCTGCCGATATGTCAAGTCCAAGTTAATTCAACTTAGTTCAACTCTATTATATGCAAGTAGAAACTCTGCCATATAATAGGTCTAAGTTATTCGTCATGTTTCAATCAGAAACGTCACCAACTTAGTTCAATTCTATTATATTCAAATAGGAACTCTGCCATATAATAAGTCTAAGTTATTCGTCATGTTTCAATCAAAAACATCGCCAACTTAGTTCAACTCTGTTATATGCAAGTAGGAACTCTGCCATATAATAAGTCTAAGTTATTCGTCATGTTTCAATTAGAAACATCGCCAACTTAGTTCAACTCTATCATATGCAAGTAGGAACTCTGCCATATAATAAGTCTAAGTTATTCGTCATGTTTCAATCAGAAACATCGTCATAGGACTGGTCGGTCCTATCACACAGATTTCAAATTCACAAAAATCAAACTAGCATTTTATTATTACTTCAGCTGATATGCCCCATTACCGGCAACCGAGATGATTCTATTTGGGCCAAGTTTGGCCTCCCTATTATCCTTCTTATTGCCGACAACCTTTCTTAGGATGAGGTCCTTAACTTTGAACTCTCTTAGGCTGACCTTCTTGTTGTAAGCCCTAGCAAGTTCTTACTGGTATGCCCCCAGCCGAATTGTTGTTCTTTCGCACATTGTAGGTGGATTTCAACAACATTTTCACGCTTTTTTATATAGGCTTCAGCTTCCTTTTGCATGTAAGGCCAAAAGAATCCCTGCGATATTGCTCTATCAGCAAGGGATCTGCCCCCTGCATGGCTTCTACATACTCCTTTGTAGACCTTATATAAAAAGTCTTTAACCTGGCCGACTTCAGTCGGAACTTGTGTGCTTCCTTTTTATCTTCAAGGATCTGAGATCTGCTTACTTAGGCTGAGCTCTTCTCTTCTCGAACTTAATCATCTAGGCTGAGATCTTGTCTTCTGGAATCTTGGATCTGCTCACTCAGGCTGAGCTCTCGTCTTCTCAGACCTAATCATCTAGGCCGAGATCGTGTCTTCTGGAATCTTGGATTTGCTCACTCAGGCTGAGCTCTCGTCTTCTCGGACCTAATCACCTAGGACGAGATCTTGTCTTCTGGAATCTTGGATCTACTCACTCAAGCTGAGCTCTTCTCTTCTCGGACCTAATGATCTAAGCCGAGATCTTGTCTGCTAGGATGTGGGATTTGGAATCCGGGATCTGCTCACTTGGGCTGAGCTCTTGTCTTCTCGAACCTAATCATCTAGGTTGAGATAATGTCTTCTAGGATCTAGGATCCGGGATCTGGAATCCGGGATCTGAGCTCTTGTCTTCTCGGACCTAATCACTTAGGCCGAGATAATGTCTTCTAGAATCTGGGATCCAGGATCTGGAATCCAGGATCTACTCACTTGGGCTGAGCTCTTGTCTTCTCGGACTTAATCATCTAGGCTGAGATCATGTCTTCTAGGATTTGGGATCCGGGATCTGGAATCAGAGATCTGCTCACTTCGGCTGAGCTCTTGTCTCCTCGGACCTAATCATCTAGGCCGAGATCTTGTCTTCTGGGCACCAGTTTTGGTTGTTGGTGCCGACATGTCCTGTAATGGGGATGATCGGTTGCATTACGTTGTTCTGCATCATGAGGTTGACCATTGTTTGTAGATCCGTCAACATATTTGCCATGTTTTTCAGTTTCCTCGTCTTTTCTTCAGCATTTGTCCCTCCATACCTGAAGGTCCCTTTCACAGTAGTACTCATCTCGGCTACTCTTCTTGTTCCCTTCCCGGCCTTTGGTGACATTATTCGCCTCAGGATTCACTTTTTGCACTTTTTCGTTATGGTCCCTTCCTTCAATGTTAGGATTTACATGCTCCTCCTCCTTACTGTGGATGTTGTCCCCAATCCTCACTTCCTGTTCGTTGTTGGCCATCTATCCTTACTAAGTTTCCACAGACGGCGCCAAATTGTGTGTGTCAATTTCCAACCACACTGCCAATCAAGCACTTAGCTGAAGAACATTGGCAGAATAGATTAAGCCCAAACGACCTGTCACAAAAAGAAAAGATTCCAACGGTGGTTCGTCCACCCGGGGGCACTCTGACGATCAAGTCAGTTATCTCTCAAAGATAGCAAAAGTGCTTAACTCACTATTCAGAGTATAAAAAGCATACCTTAGACCTATGAGGATGCCTCTCTTTTATAGCCAACACTTACCTAATCCCAATAGAAGCCTAACTTCAATGAACTTAGGATTACTGCTAATCTTGGATTCCCAATAGGATTGGGATAAAATCTCTAAGAGTCTTATCTTTATCCAAACAGAAGTCCTCTCCCATTCTAGGACTCTTGTCCCTTATCCGCTTATCCCGGATTCCTGTTTCTTCACAGATAACCTCGGCCTAGCCAAGATCATCTCAGTGTCATGACCAAGACATGTGACACCTCGGCTGACACTTCGGTGTCACCTCGGCCACGTGTTGTAATTCAAAAATTATGTCCCCACAGAAAATATATAATCTATTTTAAGATTATTGTATAAATTGTGTAATTAAAAGAAACAAATAAATTAATATTTAATAAATTAAATTATAGAATATGAAATTATGAGACAAAATTATACAACTTGATGAACAGAAATACTTAACAAAATAAAACAGTAAAAGAAAGTAAATCAAAACTTGTGTAATACTACAATTTCCTTAAAACAGATTCGCCGCCTCACCGTGGGTGCTTGTGGTATATCAACGTCTGTCTCCTAGGATATGACAGTATAGACTCACTAAAACAGAAGCACCTTCTGTTTAGTTCCGGCGAACTGACAATGACAACACTCTCTCACACAGGAAGAATAATATAAGAGCAGACTGACTATATATGAAAGTTTTATATCGGCGTCTGGGCGAACTGATAATGGCAGCACTCTCTCACATAAGAAGAAGAATATAGGAGTACACTGACTATATATGAAAGCCAAAAATTCTATACCTAATACCAAAGGAGAGGTCTCCTTTTATACACAATGGGGGAGAGAGAATGAGCTTTTCTGCATTGCAAAAAAGATTAGGTTGATGGGCCACCAATCCTAACCCAAGCCTCAAGCCCCAACAAGATCCATGAATCATGGACCCTGCCCGGTCGGAGTAGGCGGCGCGGGTGGGGCAATTTTTGCATAACTAAATTAGACCATAGTTTTAGCCCAAACCTATCATTGAAATATCCATAACTCCCTTCCTTCGGAAAATTTGGATGTCCCAAAGAGTTCATGCCCTTATCAAAATCTTGAGATTTAAATGCCCATCAAAACTTTTATCTGCAATCAATACAGGATTCGTAGTTATACACAATTCCTAATACCTCATTCATGAGGCCAACTTTATGAGATAATTTTTCATTCAATTCTTAATGGTTTTTTGTCATTCTTTTTGTGGTATAAAGAATGTAAACTTATTTAATCCCACCTCAACCAATAATTGAAACCTACTTTAATTTCACATTAAAATCACCATAAAATCATTTTTTTCAACACCATCAACCCTTCAAAGTTAGGCCCTTTTGGAGGTGTTACTCAGATTGTGTCTTATCAGTTTCAAGGCAAATCTATTACCAGTTTCGAGGTGTTGCTCAGATTGAAGCTACCTCTAACACTAATTAAAACTTGATGTGAAAATTTTAGATTTGCTTTTCAGAAAGCACAAACATGTGTAAGTTTTAATTTTTAACAAACTATATTGAATTAGAAGGGATAAAAAAACAAAAAGACTTGTGGCATGACAGAGCATCGAGCATCAGTTTATATGATCACAAGCATTAATTATTAACATATGTTCACTAGTCTAGTTTCTTCTGTGTAGAGCTTCAGTTCGTTGGTATAGTTATCAAATGTGGACATATACTTTATATTAGTATTCCATCAATTACAAAGATTTGAGCAGCAACTATTCTCTAACAAATCAATGTGTAGTGTGAACTAGTCACTAGATCTCACCCCGCAATTTTGGTTCTTCACTATTGCGGCTACCTCTAACTTTAATTAAAGTTTGATGTGAAAATTTTAGATTTGCAACGAGTCAAATAAGACTTAATTTCCAATGAAATTCATCCAAAAAGTATAACATGGAATTTGATTGTCAAACCATGGGTTAAACTTTCTTACTGTTTTAACATCATCAAAATTTTCTTCATATTGCCCAGCAAATTCGCTGACGATGACAAGACTCCGAGCCTTGCGGTGCTGCTTCTTTGAACTCTTCGATTTAACCAACAGCCTCCAATCATGGCCTGAATCAATGAAAGAGCTGGTTAAGTACAATGAACTGGCTGATCGCTGCGGCGGCAAATGCTTTCTACCAATTGAATTCCTCTGCAAAACCAATTCTCCACTAGTCTTGTGATTCAGATTAGATGTAGGCAAAGCATCCAAACACAAACATGGACTAGTATGAGAATCCACAACTGATGAACCCACTACAGATAAACCTCCCACCATCCCAAAATCACAAAGAAAAGTCACCTAAGCACTTGAAGAATAAAACCCAGATCAAAGAACACCAAGAAGCAGGGCTTTTAAGCCAACAATTCAATGAAATAGGAGATGCCCAGAAGAGAGAATGAAGAAAGAGTTGGTGGGTATCCAAGAAAATGGGAGATTGATTGAAAATTGAAGTCAAAGATTCATGAACTTGGACGAGAAGGGTATGTAGATGCAGACTGATATGAAGAAGCAAAAGGTCCTTTTGGAGGGCAAGAAGAGAAGTGTGTGAAAGCAATTGGGTTTTGGTGATTAGGTATCTGTGTCAAAACACACCAGAAATTTTTTGAGGTGGAAAACTGTCGGACCACAAAACCCGTTACACTTTAATTTAAATCAAACATTTAGGCCAAGTTTGGCATATTACAAAAAAGTTAAAATGTCAAAAAACTATTCAAAAAGTTAAAAAGTTAATACTATTTATCAAAAGTCAACAATTATGGCTGCACAATTCTTAATCCTAATTTCTTCCTACAAATCAATTTTTACAATTTTTTATTATATATTTTTTTATAAAAAGTCAAAAAATTAACCCAAATATCCATATTTTCTTTCTCAATTTTTTAGTTTAAAAAGATAAAAAGTATATTTATTTAGCACACCCCAAACAACTCATTAGATTCCTTACTCTGATAAGCTGTACCAAGTTTGGACGGTTCACAGTTCAAAATAAATAAATAAATAAATAAAATTGGACGGTTCTCTATTCCAATTTGGTGGCTTTTTTGCCACATGTGGGGAAGATCTTTCTAGTGTGTTTCATGAACGTGTAAAATTGTCCAACTTCTGTATCTAGTTTAAACGTTTCTTTTTTGGGTAAGATTCCACGCTCACGCCAATGGCCGCCATGTTTGGTGGAAGTTTTTTTTGTTTTAAGTTAAAAAGTTAATAATGAGAAAGTATAAATTAAAAGTATTTTTTTTTTATAATTTTTAAATAATTGGTTTTTTTTTAATTTATTTAAATTATTTCTACTTAATAAATTATAAGTAAAAATTATATCAAATAGGCTGTTATAGACTCTCAAATTAAATTAATATAAATTATAATTAATTCTTTTAAACTGTAACAAATAGTTTCAACAAAAAATGAAGGTGAATCTTACAGACTTCCCATTTGTTAAATCTCAAAATCGTAACTTTATAGGTAAAGTTGACATCACGTGGATGTAATTTGTATTCATTTTAGTGACATTTTTTTTTTTTTTTTAGTTTGATATTTGGTACAAAGGACCTACTAATCCATAGATTAATTCCACCATCTAGCTAATGGGAGGCCCCTTTTTTTTTTTTTTGATACCCAGAACACTTACAAGGCAGGACCCTTAAGATCCATCCTTACAAGCTAAATTGGGAGAAGCTAACCGATCCACCTAGACCTATAAGCCAAACTGGGGGAAGCTAGCCGATCCACCTAAACCGTCGGACTTCCACTTGAGTAGTAGGGGATTCGAACCCTAGTCAGTGAGAAGAGGAGCAGACTCCCTTACCAACTAGAATGGCTCCTTGGTGGTGAAAAGGATATTCCTTACTTTTTTAATTGTTAAACCCCCTGAAGAAGACACACATATGTTGTAAAAGACAAACAATTTGTACGTCTTTATTTTTTATGGACAATCTTACCCTTCAATATATATGGAATAGATTTGAATCAAATCGTTGATTACGCCTTCTACAACTCTCTCTCTCTTTCTCTCTCTCTCTCTCTCTCGACACACACACAGAGCTTTCTCTCCAACAAATATGCGCCATCTTTGCCAATTGTCTCTCATCACTTCTACAATCTCCATCATCGACTGGTGTTGCTCATCATCACCTTCATCCGTCACTATCTCAGATCTACCATAGTCTCGATCGTGTGCCATTCAAAAGAGGAAGTTATGAGTGACGATGTTTTCAGATATTGAGGAAGAGCTTTTGCAGTTTTATATTTTTATCAATTCTATGGAGGCATTTTGCTAGATATCTTCACATATTCGTCATCATCTTCTTGGAGGTTGGATTTCATAGAGATCTTTATAGATTTCATCTTCTACACATTGATGATATTCAAATTGACAGGCATTATCATCATTTAAGAATGAAAAATTTTAGGTCTATTAGTTATGTTTGTAGAATCCGTATTGAGTTGTTCCAGTTCATGGAATTTAGGTTTTATTTTTAGTATCTTTTGGTATTTTACTATCATTCAGAGTAAAATTTTACTATATTTCTGTTATAAATAATTTTTTATTTTGCTGTGCTTGTAAATTTTCTAATAGAGATTGGATGGCTTTCTTTGATAACTCTACCTTGCAAAGCTATAGGTTCTAGTGGTTAGTAGCAATATAGTAGAATTTCAATTTAAATAATAAATTCAAATAGCAAATTTTTACTGTCCTAATTAACAGAGTAAAATTTTACTATGTCAACGTTATTTGAATAGTAAAATTTGTTTGTATTTTTTTAAAAGAATTTTATAATTAACAAGGATCTTAATTGATAAATCTTCATGAGAGGATTTCAAAAATTTTAATTTCATCAAAAATTGATATTTACATTGAAAGTTGTAATTTTAAAGTTTAAAAATAAAAAAAGGCATATATGTCCATAAATTATAAAACTATGCGTGCAACCTTTTTTTGTCCTTAATGCAGTACAAATAAAACTCATGTCCTTTTTGCATGAAAAGTTCATAAAACAAGGGGCCAAAAACCCCATTAAAGTCAAGGCAAATGCCTAACTAAATTGGTTCCAAGAAATTATTAGCACTTAAGAGGTTTCAAACCTGACACCATGGTACAAAACTGCAGACTTTGACTACCAAGCCAATCACTCGAGGTTCCATTTTACTGATTTAAGAGCATTTCCAAGTCTACACCATTTTTCTTTTCATCTAATTTAATTCAAAATTTTAGTAAAGAAACTTGATTTGATATAAACTATTTCAACTCATTTATCAAATTTTCATCAAAATCTTTTTTTATTATTCTATTTTTATAATCAAATTTGATAAAAAAAAATATTAGTCATAGCATGAATAACATTGATTTTGATGATTTTGTTTTGATTTATGTTTTGATTTAATTGAAGAGTTAAATTATTTAAAATCTTATAATTAATTTAACATCATAATTCATCCTCATTTTGTCTTATTTATGTTTATTAGAGGTCAAAATTTTACCTCAAACAAGCAAAAACCAACCATCAAGCAGTAGCAGCAGAAGCATTGTTTTGATTTTATTTTGATGGATTATAATTGAAAATTTATTGTTTGATTAAATCATTATAATCTATTATTCTTTTAGTGTTTAACTATGTTTTTGAAGGCCAAAAATAAGGTTAAACAAGTGTTAAAAAGATCCCATAACAGCAGCAGCAACAGAAGCAGCCAAAACAAATTAGGCTAAATTTACACTAGGTGGACGTCTAGAGGGATGACCGGTTAGGCCAAAATCAGCCCAGTTCAGTCCCGTTTCTGTTATGTTCGCTCTGGTTGTCAGACCAGTAGTATGCTCGTCCACTGCGGCAATCATCCTTGACGACCGGGACATGATCAAACATCCGAGCGGATGACCACCAAGAACAAAACTCCATCTGGGACATCCGTAAGGATGACCACCTGCTGAATCAGTTCTGCAACGGTTATTTTTCAAAGTTCAACTTCGCAACAGCTAGTTGGTTCACACCCATCTTTCAACTGAGAAAACTCACATGGGCTAGAAATAAAGGTTGACATTGATGATATGTATATCATCATCCCATCTCCTCAATGAGAAGAAGAAGATGGGCTTGGCAGACAGAATAGAGCACTGAGCTCTGCTATATATAGAAAGCTCTAAGGTGAAGAGCAAAGACAGAGAAGTGAACAACGAACCAAGATATTTTCCTATCATTCATCAATCACATATTTCATCTTCTCTGAGTTATCTGAAAACGTCTTCATCTGTGTTTCATTCATCTTTCTCGAAAACAAATACTGAGCCTAAGCCTTAAGCTTATCTACCTGTAAGAGGTTATTAGAAAAATTAGAAAGACTTGAGCTAAGAAATTTCTTTGATTTTATCATCAGTCTCAAACTCATCCTTAAAGTAGTCTAAAGAGTTCCTTCAACCTTAATACATCACTCACCTTCAGAAAATACACACAAAGCTTGAGATTTAGGCTTATTCACCTTTGAGAGGTTTATAGAAAAACCTAAGAGCAACATTGTATATCTATCGGTGAGAGATATTTTTGTAGCTTTCTTTGAAAGCAAAAACACTCATTTCCAATCTTGTAAAAGGTTACTAGTAAGCCTGTAAAGCTAGAGAAAATCTGTGGAGGATTGCTCCATGTGTATGAAGTTACTAGCACCTCTGTGAAGCTAGAAGATAATGGAAAATCTCGAGTCTTGAGGAGTGAATGTAGGCATGGTTGAAGCCGAACCACTATAAATCTTGTTTCCATTCTCTTCCCTTATCTCTTTACTTTCCATCTACTGTGTTTGCTATAATTCCTACTACTGCTATACTTATCTGTTATGATTGTGTTGATCATTTGATATACTCATTGCATTAGTCGTACTTCACTGTTATTTTGCTTCATCAATATCTGTGGTATTAGTTGGTAATTTTTATTGGGAATTATTAGTTTTATTTGTAGAAACCTAATTCACCCCCTCTTAGATTGCTTTTTCGGTAACAATTGGTATCAGAGCCTAGGGTTCTTGCTTAGATTTAACAATCTTAGAGTTTTGATCCATGGCAACCATATCTAGTGCTCTAATTTCTATATTCGATACTCCTCATCAAGCTGGTGTGAAGGTATTCAACAATCATAACTTGCCAATGGATGACTGAAAGAAGTCGAAAAAAATTCAACGGCTAATCCAAATAAATGAAACCGACTAAATCTGGTAGTCCACTAAATAAAAAGGCCAAAAAGTTCCTAATACATCAGCACCAAACCTTAGAAGGGGAAAAAAACAAGGATTGAACTGCTCTAGAAGAGCTACCGAAACATCTATGGGCAGAAAACACTTTGGTCGGTAGCTAACAAGATCTTGGTCGGTATCAGAGGCCAGAGCTAATGCAAGGAGATAGTTATGGTCGTGCTAGACCATTGTAGAAACTGGTCGGAACTAATATCGGGACAATTTAAGGTCATGTTGGACCATTGTAGGAATTGACCGGAATCAATATCGGGACAATTTACGAGGTCATACCGGACCGTTGTAGGAACTAATCGAAATTAATGTCGGGACATTTTAAGGGGTCATGTCGGACCGATGTAGAGAACTAGATGTTGAACTAATAAGTGTGGCACACACATAACTTATGACGTGGTGCTGAACGATGATGGCAACAGATGACTGAGTGTGCCAAAGGGCAGCTTATTAGAAAGTATTCTAGGGGGCGACTTTGGTGGTGTGCTAAAGGAGGCGGCTTTAGTTGTGCACCAAAGGGGGCGACTTGGTGGTGCGCCAAAGAGGCGACTTGGGTTATGTGCCAAAAGGGGCAACTTGGGTTGTGCGCCAGATGGGGCGGCTTAGGTGGTTTACATGGTATATCACCATGCTCATCATGATATAGGTATAATAACCCCATCAAACTCAAATAGGTTTGGGATAATAATAAACTAATGGATAGAGGAAGAGATCACCATGAAGTGATACTGAAAGAAAATATGGCAGCAGAATAGGTTGAGGTTTGGCAGGCGACCAAGGCAAGGATGCCGCCCGCCGATAAAGCAAAATTACTAGGTACTTAACCTAGCTCTGATACCAAAAAGAATGAAAATGATTATTTGGCTTACTTATGAATGAGGTAGATGCCATGTATATATAATAGATTCATGATACAATTTAGGAAATGATATAAATGAGGAAACAATACTAAATCAGTGATTGACATAATCACAAATTATATACATAATACAAAAATAAAAAGATTCTATATACTCTAATTTCTATATTCAACATCATCAAGTATGCTCAAAATTTTTTTTTTTCCCCTTTCATACTAGTCATAAAAAACAACTCAATTCATTAGTAAAAAATATAGAAATAATGGAGAAATCATACCTTATATTCACACAACCAAAGTCATAAACAAACAACACAACCCCTCAATTGGGTAAAACAATATAAAAAAAAAAGAGGACAAAATCAAACCCCAAAACCCATACTTGCACACCCAAATGATAAACAAACAACCCAACCCCTCATTCATCCAAAACTTGGGAAAGTATAAATTAAACCCCATACTCAGACAACCAACATGTAAAAAAATATAGTTATTATACTCCAATAACGTTGATTGATCTTTCTTTGGAATCAAAAAACCTTCCTATGAACCTAGACCTAGTTTTCCCTTTTTCTTGTAAATTGACAAACCTTCATTTCTCATAAATCAAAAAAACAATATAATGATTCCTCTCATCTTGACTTATTTTATCCCACTTTCCTTCCATTTCTCTACCTTTTCCTCATAATTTTGTTATGAAAATAAATCATCATTTAATGTATATACACCTTATGTACTTAGCGCAATATAAATCACAAGCATCTTGTCATGCATCAATGTGAAAATGTAGTGACTCGGGCCTTAGACCCAACTTGATTCCTCTAACTAGGTACGTGTTGGGTGAACTTGTATTGCTTTTGGACCTAACTGTTGGTTGTTGTGTCATTCTGTTTCTGAGCTCACTTGCACTGTGTTGAGTCTTGTTTATCATTTGAATCATTTTGTGATTGAGTTTTAGACTCCATGATATGTACTCCAAGCTTAGAATAAAAATTAGAAGGGAAACATGTGCTCTACACATGTGGATTGGTGTATTATTGGTTAAGGTTCTAGGCAGCTAGCCCACACATGTGGTGGAGAGACCCGCACGTAAGGTGAGGGGTTTCCGCACGTGCAGCGATGAGCTTTGCACATGCAAAGAAGAGGGTCGGCTAGCGAAATCTGCTCTGTAGCGACCCACATGTGTAGCTAGGAGGCTCCGTATGTGCGATAAGTTGGGGCTAACAGCACACATGGCGAGCCCTGGTCTTTTCTTTTCTTTTTTTTTCCTCACATGGTAGAGACCTTTTTTTTTGCCTCATTTTATTTCTTCTTCTGCTTCTTCTTCTTCTTCCTCTCTCTCTCTCTCTATCTATCTTTCTATCTATCTATCTTTTCTCATTCTCTCTCTAAAAGTTTACGAAACAAAAATTCAAGATCAGAACCATTTAGAATTTGATTTTACTTTTGAGCCGAGAACAAACGTTGTAAAGTTTGAAAAGGGCTACGTAACCACCATCTCTGATTTTCTAGTCCTCAACCTTGAGAATCTAGATGTCCTCCTCTTCTCTATTTGAGGTAGGATTTTTTTTTTTTTCTCTTTGGTTAATATGGATTTATATGATGTATATATGGTATTTTATTACACCACAAAATGTTGAATTATTCATATCTTAGAGTTTTGAATGATAGTAATGGTCAAGTGAGTTTCTTCTCCAATTTCATTATTTTAAGCACCAATTCTACTATGCATCTTGTTTAATTGAAAACCCCCAAATTATTATGAAGACCCTAATTTATGAATTCAGCATGATTAATCATTGAAAAATTGTGAAATTGTAGAGTACTATGTTTTAATTCTCCTCTCCTTGAAATGTACTGGTTGGTAAAACCATAGAGGTTTTGTGAAAATCACTTGATAAACTCTATAATTGTTGAGAAATTGAAAATGAGCTTACACCCTAGAAAATTTAAATTGTTGTTTTGAACATTGAGATTTGAAATTGGAAAGTGTCGGATACGGGATAATTATTTAGTAATCTCAGAGTATAGACATGTGGTATTCCATAGTATTATGATTGGTGGAAAAGGTGGGTAGGTGGAGTATTGTGTTGGATGATTAAGGAACATGAGAGAGCAGAATAAATTATGATTGGTTAAGAGTATTGACACGTGATACTCCGGGAATAGTTCATAATTTCCCATCGGATATAAGAATGGTATTTTAAAATTTTGAAGAATTGTATCTTGAGAATGAAATGTGATTGAGAATTGGAAATCAAATGATGGAATTGAGAACGTAAATGATTGAATTGTGTAATGATAATGGTGAATCTAGGGGTAGCATATAGTTGAAAATTTGATTAAATTAGGTTGAGACTTCATGGTGAAAGACCAAAAACTCACACGGTATAGAAATCAATTTCCTTTCAACTAACAACTGATAAAGTGGGAGTGAGTATGTGATTCTTGTGATAGACTACTAGTAGATACACGACTTAGAGATACATCTGAAATTATCCATGAATTATATTATATCAAGAAACAAAACTGTTGTATTTGTTAAATTTTATGAGATTGAAGTTATAACTTTGAATTGAAATCAAGCTTGAGAATAATTGTATGTATATTGTATCGCATCATGTCTATGTGTGTTGTTGGATTCATATTACTAGAGTAGAAACATTATCTATTAGGTGTCATGTTCATCCCTCATTGTTTAAACTTTTCAGGTGATGATACGCCATGACCTCGAGGAGGTGTGGATTGGTAGATGAGTTGTGGCTTTTTTGTTTGGGATAGGCTCCCCTACATATTTCATCTCTCTATACTCTTTTTATAGGGCTTAATTCTAAACCTGCATCGATGATTCAAATCGTTTACTTTGTAAACATCATAATAAAGGTTATTCATGCAAAAAATTAACTTCATTAGACAACTATAAACATATGAATAAATAGCATTTTATTTTAAAAAGGGAATGGTTTAAGTTTACAATCACATTTGTCATTCATTTAATAAAACAAAATGTGATTTTTTTTCTTATGTTTATAAATGTTTGATGAAATTCATTTTTTGTATAGATGGCCTTTATTGTGAAACCTATGGGATAAACGGTTCGGATCATTGATGTGGGTTTGGAATTGAGCCCAATAAAAGAAATGTGGAAAAATATAGAGAGAAAAGTTATGGATGAGAGCTTATCCCCTTTTGTTGTGGCCCAGAGGTTTTTTGTATGGATTTTAGCCTTATTTACAAGGGATGAACCCTTTTTCTTGATGTGCCCCATGGGCATCTCAATTGTAATGGACATGACATTATTTTTTGAAAAAAAAAAAAAACTTTAGAGTTCGATCCTTATAACAAAACAAATATTGAGTTTTGAATTTTATTAATTTAAATTCTATTTTTTTTTTTATTATCAATTTAAATCATTCATCTACTTTTGTTAACTAAAACTGACAAGAAAATAATACTTTAGTTATTAAACATAATGTAGATGTACATAAAATATTTAAAATATTACTTTTTGTTGAGTTTAATGATTAAAATATCATTTCCTGTCAGTTTTATTTGACAAAAATAGACGGATAGTATATAATGAAAACAAATCAAAAAATTAAAATTTATTTATTTATTTTTGTGTGTGTAATTTCCCCTTATTCTTTTTGTATCACATGCCATAAAAAATATGGCTTTGAATATAGGGAGATGTTACAATGTGCACCTTAAAAAAGGTGCATATGGTATGCCTTTCATAACTTTTTCATAAAATTTTATAACTTAAACCTAAAATGTCATAACTTTTTTACTATAAAAATTGTAACTTTTTTCCATTGAAAAATGTCATAACAAAATCTTAAATTGTCATAACAAAAATCACAAAATTCATAATATTATCATTCTTAACTTTAAGGTGGGCATCATAAATTTACTATTTATAACTTTACTACAAAATGTTATAACATACATCACAAACAACCATAACATTCATCATAAAAAATCATAAATTTTTTACAATATGCTCTATTTAAAAGAGTGCACATTGTAAATTTCTCCTTAAATATAAGGTTGCATGTGGTAGATGCAATCTCAAGGACGGTATGAACGGCAAGAGTCCAGATCCTTTGCTGCATTCTCCTGCGGCCGTCCCTGCTGTTGCCCAAAACGACGTCGTTTTGGGGCAATTTTTCAAAAAAAAAAAAAAAAAACAGAACAGAACACACACACACAGAGAACCAAACCAAAGAAGAGAAAGAGGGGAAGAAGATTCAAGCACAGAGGAAGAGAGAGAGGAGAAAAAGAAAGAATGGCATCCCACAGGTGACAAATTCTAGCCTCTCTTCATCCACGGTGCCACTAGCTACCCGCCATCGCCGCCGCAACCCACCATCGCCACCACCATAGCCGTGATCCCTCTTCTCTCATTTTCTCTCTCGCGATCTCGATGGCCGACAATTATCTCGATCTTTTCTCCTATTTTCTTTGCCGCTGGTGTAGCGGAGAGAGTTCATCGATCATCCTCGTTGCCGTTCGTCGATTTTCCCCCCAGTTTCAACCTAGATCTGAAATGCAGAAAGATGGATTTATGAAGAAAATCAAAGTTTCAAAATCTCTATGAAAGATTTGAGATCCAAAATCAAAGAGGAGGAGAGGAAATTTTTTTGACTGTTCTTTGTTTTTGTTTGTATTGATCTAATTTTTAGTCAATTTTGATTTATCATTTGGGATGTTCAAAGTGTTTATATGTATGTGTATATATATATCAGATTAAAAAATCTCCAACTTTTGTTTGAATAATTGTTAATATTGGTGTTTTTCTAGGTGTTCTTCTAGGAAGCATTTAGTCATCAAGCTTTGTACATTTGAAAAATCCTAGATAACAATAAAAACATAGATCATAAGTGATTGAGTCATCAAGCAGTGAGTTTGAATGTGTGTGTGTGTGGATGTTTGAATGGTTTTTGTTTTTTGGTTAATTTTCACTTGTTTTCTTAAGTGATTAAATGGGTTTATGAGGGATTTGAGGAAAACCCAGATGAGAAAATGGGGTAAATCACAAAACCCAGAGAGAGAAAGGAGATGTTAGGGACGGTGGCAGAAGTCAAATTTTGTGGGATGCCATTCTTTCTTCTTTTCCTCTGTGCTTGAATCATCTTCCCCTCTCTCTTCTTTGGTTTGGTTCTCTGTGTACGTGTGTTCTGTTTTGTTTTTGTTTTTTTGAAAATTTGCTCCAAAACGACGTCGTTTTGGGGCATTGCAGGAACGGCTGCAGGAGAACGTGGCAGAGGATCTAGACTCGAACGGCAAATAAGGCAAGACTATTGTTTCAAATCCTGTTGTTTTGTCATTTTCTTTCTTTAATCGCTTATCATTGTTAAATTATTGTCTTTAACCTCATAATATGGATCTCGAAAATTTGAGGTGTGCCAGAAAAGGTTAATTTCGTAATTTAATAAAAAAATTACTAGCATTTCAAAATATGAAGCTTTTATTTACATCATAGATTTAACTCTTTGCATCTATTTTTTCACTCCACTAACTATAAATTTTTAAAATTTTTATCTCTTTACAATCCTTAGAATTCCTAATATATCTCGATCCTTAATCTTAAATCTTTTTAAATCTATCCTCTTCCACTCTCTGTTCCATTTTGTCTCACTTTCACCACCCTAGATGAGAACGACAACTTGCTAGAGAAAGAAACTGAGCATGTGGGAGTCAAGATGGGAAAAGGAGAAGGTAGTAGCACGGAAGGGAACTATTTTTAGAGTTTTTTTTTTAATTTTTTTTTATGGGTTTAGGGTTTTGGTTAATTTAATCAAGGTTGAACAAACTTAATTTGTTTAGCAGATAAAGATCAAGCAAATCAAGTTTGGTCAATCATTACTTGCCAAATGGTTGAAAGTTGGTCAAACTAGTTAAATTCGACTTTAGTTGTCCAAACAATCTTAAAAATTCGATGAACAATGGCCTACTAATCTTATTTCGTTGAGCAAACTAGTATAAAATAATGTGAAATTATTTGATGGTTCTCTAAGAGCATCTCCAACCCACTAGGCATATAATGTTTGTTAGTTAAAATGTCTAATATGACTCACTTTTTTTCAATTCCAATGCACTAGACATATGATTAAACATTTTGGCTTAACTCACATTCACTAGCTACATCTAGCTAGCTTTCAAGATTATGCAAAATATATTTAATCATTAAGATTATTTCCCTGTTGTTGACGTGACATTTTATAAAGTTAATAGTATTTGAATGAATAGCTAAAATAAAGAATATGGTTAGAGTAGAAACATGAAACTATTAATAGATAAAATAAAATGTACATTTTATAATAATATTTAGATAAGTAAAATGCCTACTACCATTAGAGATGCTCTAAGGATACAATCACATGACATCTTAAATTGAATGTGATTTAAAAAAAAGGTGAGATCCACTTATTATTGTTAGTGACAAAATAATAATAATAATAATAAAATAGACGGAACAATTGGTGATTGATTGAGATAGTAACACCTAACAAATTTTCCTTCACAGTAGGGCCACATGGGAGGGAGAGGAAATTCTCGTTTCAGCATTAAGGAGAATTTTTTGCAATGTCCATAACATCTAGTAGGTAGGATTTTGGAGAATTTATTGGGATTTTTTTTTTAAAATACTTATATCCTCATAATATATTTTTATATTTTAATAAATTTTAGTATTTAAATATTTGATCTATCAAATTTTAATTCTCATATTTAAAGTATTTTATGAATAATTTCACCATTACAAATATTTTTTTGAACCCTTAACAATTAGTGTATATGTTCATATTAACATGTGAATATTCACATCACGAAATATTGAATATTCATACTTCACCTTATTATTATTAGATATATTTTGATAACTATATCCTTCATTAGATTTATTAAAATATAAAAAAATAATTTAAATTAAATAAAATATAAGTATATGAAAAGAAATTTATGAATAAATGTTTTAGAATTTTTTTTTTTAATTTTATTTATTTATTTATTTTTTGTCTTCTTAAAATTCAAGGTGGACCATCCATCAATGCTTCAAAATCAAAGGCGCCGGGCAAACCCTAAAACGTGGCTTCCATGCATGGATTGGTCCGAAGCAGCACACGTTGGGCCTAAGATTACATATTGGTTCCTAATTCCCTACTCTACTACTACTACTACTACTACTACTACTTGATTGAGGTTGAGTTGAGAGACAAAAACAAGCAGAAGAGAAAAGAGAGAAAAGAGAAAAAAGAGGAAAGCTCAATTGGCACTGGGTAGTAGAGATAATGTTCTACAGAGGGTATGTTCATGTCTCAGATTTACATATATTTGTTTTTACTTATGTATATTTGCGTTTCTCTATGTATGTGTATGCATATTTTCTAAGATTTATTGTTATATTATAGATACCCAGAAGCCAAAATTTTAATTCTCTGTTAAATTTAATTGCTTTTATTTCTTAGGGGTTTGTGTTGGTCTGATACAAACCTGTATAAGCAATGAGAAACTCAAGTGTTTAGCATAAATCTTTGCATGGGTTGTGTGGTTTGTGATTGGCTTCTGTTGCGTTAATGGTTTTTGAGTGGTTAGCATTGGATGAGTCTTATACGGGTTTGACATGGTGAAACATTGAGGTGTTTTAGGCTGAACTGTGAATTATGAATTTGTTAGATATACCCAGAAGCCCTTCTTTGATTTCTTTTTGTTATTCTTTCCTTGTTTGATGTAGTTTTGATTTGAAGATGTATTAGGAAGAGGGTAAATAATTGGTTTTACATACTCCTTACCTGGCTAATACAAGCAGATTATGTTGCTTTAATTGGATTGGAGTGGTTGAGCTTATGGCTTTGATGTTGTCTTGAAAGTGAATCATTCAATCTCTTACAAGAACTATTGTCTGAGTTTAATGAGGATAGACATAACCCATAATTTTCTCTCTCTCTCTGGTTGTTTTGTTCTGTTTTCTCTGATGAAGCATCTTGTTTAGATTTAAAAGTGCACTAGGTAGATGAAAATGAAATATTTTACCGTGACTCTGACTCTAGCTCTGATGTAGGTTTCAAAATAAGAGTCATTCATACTTTCGTACAGGGTCTATAACTTATGAATTAAGTGTGTATGTATATATATTGATAAGAACGAATTAAGTTGAGATATTAAGAACCCATATTTTATTTCACTTACCAAGTTTTATTCTTGATTCTATGTTCAGGAAAGGAATTTGAAATTAAAACTTTAGAGTTGTAACAGAGTAGAGTAATGTAGATTTTTGGAGATAGTTCTGACAAGTGATTGTTATTTGTGTTTCTTTTGTGGATTTATGGGTATGATGTAGATATGGAGATGTTGGCAATGGGTATGAAATGGGTCCGAAGCGGCAGCGGGTGATTGATCAGGGTTCTTCATATGGGACTTCTCCTGGTTCTGGTTTTATGTATAATCCTTCTCCTTATTCCTATTTGGCCAGCCACCTCCTTTCCCTGTTGTCCGACTTCAAGGCCTTCCATTTGATTGCTTGGAAGCTGATATTGAAGAGTTCTTCCATGGTCTTGACATAGTTGATGTTCTTTTTGTCCACAAGAATGGGAAGTTCACAGGGGAAGCTTACTGTGTTTTGGCATATCCTCTTCAAGTCGATTTTGCTCTTCAAAGGAATAGGCAGAACATTGGCAGGAGGTATGTCGAGGTTTTCATAAGCAAAAGGAAGGAATACTATAAGGCCATAGCAAATGAAGTTTCAGAGTCACGTGGTGGTTCACCTCACCAAAGTGTCTCCAGAGCAAAATCATTTGATAATGGAAAGGATTCAGCTGAACACACAGGGGTATTGCGATTGAGGGGATTGCCATTCTCAACTGGCAAGGATGATATTATGGATTTCTTTAAGGATTTTGTACTTTCAGTGGACTCAATTCATATTACGGTTAATTCGGAAGGAAGGTCAACCGGGGAAGCTTTTGTGGGATTTGCAAATGCAGAAGATTCAAAAGCTGCAATGGCAGAGGATAGAAAGACACTTGGAAATCGCTATGTAGAGCTTTTCCCTTCATCGCATGAGGAGTTGGATGCAGCAATTTTGAGGGGCCGGTGACTATTTTTTAAATTTTCTTTATATTATTTTATTATTTTGATATTATATACTAGTTATTAATATTATATTTAGCACTAGTATGATATTTGGATTTTGCTTTAGTAGTTTTAGTTTGACTTGGAAGTAGTAAACTTTTGATTTCTTGTTTACACGTCAAGATGTTTTTTGTTTAAGAAAAATTACTGAGCAGCTATGCCTTATATCTGAGACTGTATTCAGTTTTTGGTTTATTTGTATCCAAATATTTAGCATCACAATCATCCCTGTTTCCATCACATTGTCCATAACTTTGCCAGCACATGTCCTTGTCACTGTTTTTAACATCCTGTCGCTATCACTACTAGGAGTCTTGTACCATATTCACCACATCCATACCCATTCTATTACATCATGATTACATTCCAACACGATCACTTTGTCACTGTAGCCACAAGCATTGATATCACCGACTGCTGTGAACAACTCACTGACTCTTCTTGTACTCAATCACCACAACTAATGACGAAGAAGCTAGAGTTGAAAACTTGGTTTATTTTTCATTTAAAATTGGTATTTCAGTAACTCTTGTAATTAGTTGAATTCCTTTTCCTTGAATGATTTTTGAAGCCTCAATCGCAATTTTTTTAGCTGATTGCTCCCCTATGAAATTTACATGAAAAAATAAGTTGTAAAACTATATATATATATATTTTCTTTCAGAAATCAGAGTCTCTAGGTGAGGATTTGTCTTAGATACCTACCAGTTCATTAATGAACTTATTTAGATACAGGCTGAGGAGACATAAATGTCTTAACCCAAGAAAATGACAAGGCTGGAGTGCCACAGGGAAAGTATGGAACTAGAAAATATCAGCTCATGGTGAGAGATCTCTTTGAGTGTAAGAGTAACCCTCCATGGTGGGGAAAATAAATGACACTCACCTGTGATAAAATCTGTAGTTTTCTGTGCAGAAAGCTATAGTGGCTAAACCATCTGTACTTAGTTGCATGCTCTGAACAATTGACAAAATTTAATTTCCATTTGTAGCTTTTCAATGTTTTTGAAAGTTAGAAATGATATTTTAAGGAGAAGACCTGCGAAGTAGCTTTGCAAGGATTTGGACCATGGCTCTAGAATTGCAATGAACAATGATACTGGTTGAAAATTTCTTAGCACAAACTTGCAATACCTTACCTTCCATGTAGCAAGCATTTTCCCTTCATTGTTGGTGCATAAACTTGTGGAATGGTAAAAGGCAAAGAAACCCTTGCTTGGAGAGCTATGTTACATTGAATCTTCCAGTAACTGTGTTGACCCAACCCAACACAGGCATGGGATATGGTTGCAATCCTTCTAATTAGACAACGTATCCCCATATTCATATCTAATTTTTTTATTCTTTTTGCGGAGTCAGCATATCCTAAAATTTAGAGTTTGATGTGTTCAACCTTTTTTTGAAAACTTGGTATCTAGCCCAAAGGAGTTAGCTTAATGGATCCATTTGTCTAGTTGGATCTATTTAATGAATAATATGATAAGAAAATAAAAATTAAATAAAGATTGATAAAATAGTAATGTATACAATATATAACAAAAGAAACATTTTTTATTACGTAGAATAGGCTCAAAAGACTCCCTTTGATTATGCCTCGTTTGATTTTAATATTGGATATTTTAGGGTTAATTACACGAAGACCCTCTTAACTATTAGTGAATATCACTTTACCGCCCCTCATCCATGGTTATTAAATTTGCATTTTGAATCGTAGGATTGTACGTTCCTATGATCCTACATTGCTAAAACGATCCAGATCATTGTAGGATCGATGTTATAACAAGATCACAAGTAGGATCGTGTTGGATCATATGGGATCGTGCAAGATTGTAGGTAGGATCATAAGTAGGACTGTAGATTTTATGATTTTTCACCTTATTTTTAATATGTGTCGTTCTAATTTGTATTTTTATCTTTGTTTTTAATAGAAAATAAGATCTTAAGATCCTCAATCCGATCCTATGATCCGATCCACGAGACCCTCTCACCGATCCTACTTAGGATCTTGATTTTAACAACCTTGCCCTCATCTATGAATCCGTACATATTGACTCCCCCAACTATGATAATTGTACAAATACACTCTTTTTGGAGGTGGTCTGGAGAGATGGTCTGCAAGGGGGTGAAAGTGATACTTTTTTAAAGTTGAAGGGGTCAAAATGATGGATTCATAGATGAGGGGTGTAAAATGATATTTGTTAATAGTTGAGGGGGTCTTGGTATAAATAACTGGATATATTATTGCATAAATTTAGCTTAAGTTTTCTAATTAATTGGTGTTTACTATTTTTATTAATGATAATTTCAACTTTGTCAATTGTGATGGTGGAATTCCCGACTTCAATTAGTTATTTGGGCTCCTCTATTGCATCATAAATTTTGGAAAATTTCAATTATTTTAATCTTGCGTTTTCTTCTTATCATCTGAAAGTGGGAGGGAATTACTGTCAAGGTTCTTTCAATGCTATTTTCCTGTGAATACAGGTTGCCACTGACAAACTTTGAGAATACTTTAATTGTTATTTCTTGGATAAGCCAATCACAAAGTGGCCATTTAGCTAATTCTTCTTAGCATAGTTTTGAATGTCATAGGGTTGACCATGACTTGATGCATTTGTGCTTTGTATGTCATATACACATGAACCTATGACTGTTGGAGCCAAGGTTGTCAAAATCAGAATCTTACATTGGATCGTTGGAGGGGTTTACAGGATCGGATCATAGAAATAGATTGATTGTAAGATCATACTGAAAAAGAAAAATTGCAAAGTAATTTAATTTGAATAAACATTTCTTAGAAAATATATACACAAAATAAGCCTAAATTATATTAAAAAAGAATTGAAAAATTTGTGAAAAAATATAAGAGCAACTCTAGTGGTGTAGTATTTAGGTGTAGCAGTGTCAAAGTAGAGCACAACACAACATAAAACACTCACTCTAGCAATGTAGTATATTTTGTGCTAAAATAGCATAGTATTATTTCTTGTGCCAAATTCGGCTTAAGGATATAGCACAGTGTTATTTTTATACTACACTCTTGACCAGTTGATATTTTTTTTTTTAATAAAATTATATCTAACCATTATAATGAGAGTTTAATTTATGTATTATGCCATTATTAACAAAGAAATTGAAATCTTCACCTAAAATAACAATTGAAATTCTCACAAAAATTATTTTTCACATTAATAGCAATATCCCAATGAGTCATGATGACTCTACCTCCAATCCTTTGACGCTTCTATTTCTCTAGACTCCATTCAAGATCCAATTGAAGCCGTTGTTGATTCTCCAAAAACTAAAAGGTCTAATGGAAGGAAGGCTGAAAAAGAATTGCATAGAAAGAGCAAGGTAACAGAAGATTAGCGCTTTTGTTTTTGTCAGTTGATTGAAAACTTTAATGAGCAAATATGAGATACTCAAGAGGAATTCTAGATTAGAAAAAAGAAAAATGTGATAATATAATTATGGCTATGGACTTAAATTAATAGTTGATCGGTAGGTAGCAAATAAAGACAAATAACACGAAAAGTACTACATTGCTGGAGCACTTGTGCTATTTTAGCACAATAAATACTACACACTAGTGAAACGGCTTGTAGCAAATCTGTATAAAGTGCATTTTTACTGTGCTAAAAATAGTACAAAGAAATACTACACCAATGAAGATGCTCTAATGCTCCATGTAAAATATAAATATAATATTATACAATTGAAAAACTCAATAGTAAAAGTTAACAAAGTTGGATTTGAAAATAGATTGAAAACTCTAAAGAGAATAAATAAATAAAAGAAAAAGTTTACTTTAATGTGTCATAAAATTAAATATATAGTTGCGTCATGCAATGGTAATAAATAAAACAAAGAACAACTTTGGACACTTCAAAATGAAAGAAAAGAGCTATATAATGCCGGAAGATAAAGGAAGAACGTGGAAAATCAAAAACCAAGAAAATAAATAGAAAAAGGGGTTGAAAGCTAAGAAACACGGACACTTCTAAGAAGGTGACGTATCTATGTCATGTCCGTGTCAAACGCTGACACCCTTTGGATACTTCTCCGACACGTGTTCAACACTCTTCAAAATGTATCCTATTTTTTAATATTTTTTAAACACCCGGACACTCTTTGGACACTTTGAGAACACACGTGTGTATCTCTTAAACACATGTGTTTATCGATTAGACACATGTGAAACTAATTATAAGTTTGAATAAAACAACTTTAGATACAATAATAAGATAAAAAACATATAAATTTATAAGAATTAGTGTCATATTGTATTTTTTATTATCTTTGAATGATATATTCATCTATATATAACATATAATAAATATATAAAATTATATATTTTATGCGTGTCCCCCACGTGTCGTGTCTTGCATTTTTTGAAAATTAACTTGTCGGCGTGTCTGTGTCGTATCCGTGTCTTGTTGCGTGTCTGTGCCCATGCTTCTTAGGTTAAAAGTCGTATCATGTTTCAGTACACAATTACTATAAAAAAAAAAAAAAGATGAGAGAAAAGCATAAATAGAGTAAAAGAAAAGGATTCTTCAAGAAACCAAAACAAAGAGAATCAAACGAATAAATAGATCGTAGGCTATTTTACTAAATGTAGAAAAAGGGGGGAAAAAATAGTCAGATAATCTACTATGCAATATGAGAGAGAGGGGGTGGGAGGAGATACAACAAAGTAGAATGAGTTTGTTTCTTTCGACGAGCTAGTTCTCCTAAATTATTGCAGTATGAATTTCTATTTCCCTAGTTTATTTTTCTGAGTCCATTTTAATTTAATATTACTTATTTTTAGTCATTTGGACCACAAAAAATTGGTATTTTAGGAAACAAACACAATTTACAATCAGAAAAGTATGAAAACCTGGAGGACTTTGTACTATCCCAGCCCATACAATACAAAACATTGCTTAAAAATTGGATTAGATCTAGATCGGATTCGATGATCCTATAAGATCTAACTATCATAATGAAAAGATCCTACATACGAGGGATTTTTTACGCAATCCAAATTGATTTTGTGCAAATGGATCATAAGATCTTGATTGGGATTATGACAACCTTGGTTAGAGCTACATTTACTAATATATTCAAAGTTTCCCAGGGATTGAATGGTGGTTGTTTAAGAGATGTTTGATGATCTCTTGCTCTCTAACATATTTGGCTGGTAGTTTGAATATTATTGGCAATGATATATTATGTGGTTTTTTTTAAACAATCCAAATAATTTTTGGTGAGAAGCATGGCTTTTATAATTGATTTATTTCATGCAAATTAGGAATGACAATCTGATATAATTTTGGCATTGTTAAAAGTGGAGGATCTAAGTTTCCCCTTGAGGAATTGTTTCTTAGTTGACAAGGACTTGTTTCTTATATCTATAATTAATTTACATTTTCCTATCTCTTACTCTGTTACGCATGAAATGAAATGTGTTTTTTTTTTCTCCTTAAGGAGTTTATAAATCTGAAAAGGGTATAATATATTCATTTATCAGATCCAACATTTCTTGTAAACGGAAATCTTCTGATGAGGGGAAGGATTTAGCTGAACAGCTGGCAAGGGTGATATTTTAGATTTCTTCAAAGATTTTGTGTTGTCGGAAGATGCGATTCACTTGACATTTAATTGGGATGGGAGGCTAGCTGGTGAAGCATTTGTGGAGTTTGCTAGCGCTGAGGATTCAAAAGAAGCAATGGCTAAGGATAGGATGACTCTGGGGAGTCGTTATATAGAGCTGTTTCCGTCATCATTCGAGGAGTTGAATGAAGCACTTTCAAGGGGACGGTGACTTTATTCATCCCAAAAAAAAAAAAAACAAAAAAAACCCTGTGACTTTACATTTTTCGCCTTTTAAGTTGCTATTTTATACTAATGATATTTTACTTGAGGTATAAAGATATTTGTTGGTGTGTTTAATAATTTGCCAAAACTTTGGAAGAAACTTATGTTGCAAATTACTGCTTTAGAGTTGTCAATCTTGGTCAAGTCAGATTATGACGGCCAACTTTTCACGTATGATGGTTGTATGTTGCTCAAGTTAGTATATTGAAAAGCAATAATGGCTGCGTAATCAGAGGATGATTTAGTCAGGACTGTACCTAAGGTTCCTTGGGAAATAGACTTGATATAAGCTTTTTCCTCTTCTAAAGGGTTTTTTGCTCAATTTTTTTTTTTTTTTTTGAATTTTTTGATTAATTTTTTGAGATATCAAGTAATCAAAACACTTCGTATGTTTCATTTGCAATGCTGCTGGACTTTTTATGCAATGTTGATTAACATCCACTGGAGTCTGCATATTATATATCTAGCATTGATGGTAAAAGTTCAGTCGTGTGTTTTTATAAGGACTACAGAATATTCAAATTCATCAGAACTTATTTTATCTTGATGGGGGATGGATTGTAGTGTAGTCTGTGGGTTGTATTATGACTATTTTTATAGGATTTATATTAGGACTAGAATATTCAAAATTATCAATGTATTTCCTATTTAGAATTTTTTGATCTTGGAAATAGGAGCCAACAATATATCAAATCAAACTTACTAAACTTATTGACTTTTATGTCAGGTTTGGCTTGTGTTGATTGACTTTTAGTTTGGGAAGAGGGGCTGACTTGGGTTTGGGAGTATTTTTGTCTCAAAAAAATAAAATAGACTTTTTAGTTCAATAAGATAAAAATTACATTCAATTCATAATTATTACATTTTTTCTCTCACAAAAAGTCAAAAAATCTTTTCCAAATGAGACTTTTTAGCCTCAGGTTAAAATAATTAAAAAGTCAGAAAGTTAACCCACTTTCCAAACGAATCCTGAGTATTGTCACAATTATTTCTTTTATTTTTCATTATCATTCATGTTCATTTTAGGGGGCTTTTCTCAAAATAAGCTAAAATATCAATCTATCTCCCAAACTAGGCCTAGTTTGGACGAATTTTCCAAAATAAGCTGAAACGCTATTACAAATCACGCTTTCATGGTTTTTGTGACCCTGCCGCGAAAAATTTGTGAAATCGTAAAAGCGTGGTAACAAAACATGCTTTTAATTAAGAAAGCGTGGTTACAAACCACGCTTTTAAGGAAATCTGTTTTTGTGAAGAAAGTGTGGTTAGAAACCACACTTTTAAATAAAATTATTTTGTAACCAAAATATAAGGCAAGTAGGGAGGTAGCTCAAATGGTAATGCTCCTCCTATAGGTATGGGGTTTAATCCCTCACATCTCCAAACTGCTGCTTTTTTCAAATTCAATTCAATTTTTTTTTTCCCCTTCCACTTACTCTCTACTTTATATACTTATTATGTAATTTTTTTTAATCAAAAAAGTAAAACATTTGTTTGGTTAACTAATATTTATAATAAAAATTATATTTAAAATAAAAAATAATTTTTTTTTAAATTTTTAATATTTAAAATATTAAAAAAATATAACACATAAATATATGAAATATAATGCACATTAAAATAAATAAATAAATATTTATGTGTTGTATTTTTTTTAATATTTTAAATATATTTTTAAAATATTAAAAAAATTTATTTTTTTATTTTAAATATTTTAATTTTTTTGTTATATGTTTGGTTACGATTTGAGTGTAGTGTGAAATTTTGAGTTATATGGTTTTAATTTTGGGTCCAATGGATCTAGCCCACTTCACCCATAATCTCACCTTTCCACAAATTTGGGTACCCCTTGGGGCCCATCCCAAGTATCCCAAGCTAAGGTATATAAACCCATTCAAAACCTCATGCCTTTCTAATGTGGGACAAGCACATTTCACAAATGTGTAGGAAACCCACCAAAAAACTAGTTTCATGAACCTGAAAACGTGCGTTAAATTCTCATTCATCTAGAAATGGTTTTGAGCAACCAAATATATGAATTTATTCACTACGCGGCATTAAACATGAACCCACTTAGAAACGTTAAAAATAACGCTTGGGTCCCACTTTAATTAATGCTCAAAGTTAGCAAAAAATAAGGTTATACAAAAGCCATTTTCCAACAGGTTAAACCATAGTGGTTTTGTGAAAATCACTTGATAAACTCTATAATTGTTGAGAAATTGAAAATGAGCTTACACCCTAGAAAATTTAAATTGTTGTTTTGAACATTGAGATTTGAAATTGGAAAGTGTCGGATACGGGATAATTATTCAGTAATCTTGTTAGAACCCACAAAGGTGTATGTGTGAAAATTAAATGTATAAAATAAATAAACAATAAAATAAAATAATTCAAAAAATAATTATATAAATTATTTTCCGAATTAAATGCTTATAGAAAATAATGTCGAGGCTTGTGTTGAACACAATCTCCTTAAAGTTGATTTCGCCCTCGCTCTGGTGCTTCAAGTTTTACCGGTGTCTACTTCCCAAGATGCAATGACTAACACTTAAATTTGCAGCACTACAAATTTAAGTCTAGCGAACCAAAACTCTGTTGTAAACTCTCTCTTTTTCTTCCTAAAAATAAATGCAGAAACTGATACAAGAGCACAGGAAGAACATGAAAAGAAGGACAGAAATCTGAGGGAAAAAATTGAATCAAATGAATTGTTGGAAGCATGCTTTATATAGACAGAAGAAAGGTGTTCAATTAGAGCAGATATGAATAAACAGCTGATAGGATAGATAGACAATCTGTTTGGACAGATTCGGTTGGAATGCAATAGGTAGAAACCTGTTTGAACCTTTTGAACCAGTTCGGGTGGTATGGACCTGTAACGGACTTGTTTGGGTGAAGAAAAATTTTGGACCAAAAAGATAAGTATTAGGCAGGACAAGACGAACCCAACCTTGTACTACGCACCCATGCCTAAGCCCAGCCTTGATCGAATGACAAGCGGCGATGTGGTTTTAATTTTGGGTCCAATGAGTCTAGCTCACTACACCCATAACCTCACCCTTCCACAAACTTGGGTACCCCTTGGGGCCCATCCCAAGTATCCAATGCTAAGGTTTATAAACCCAAACAATTCCTTAAGCATTTCCAATGTAGGACAAGCACATTTCACAAATGTGTAGAAAACCCACCAAAATATATTTCCACGAACCGAAAAATGTGCGTTGAATTCTCATTCATCCGGAAATAAGTTTTGAGCAACCAAATACATGAATTTATTCACTACGCGGCATTAAACATGAACCCAATTAGAAACGTTAAAAATAACGCTTGGGTCCCACCTTAATTAATGCTCAAAGTTAGCAAAAAATAAGGCTATACAAAAGCCATTTTCCAACAATCCTCCACATGAATGGAATTCACGATAACGGACATGCAACAAGATGTAGACAAAGAAAGAGTACATTAAGAAGATACACCACATCGAGATAGGTAGTTTTTGGCTTTGAACCTCCTTTAGTGAAAGCCTATCGGACTTACTAGCTAACCAATGGACGTGATGCCTTGAACTGTTCAGCTGTTTGTGTAAGCCAAGACAATGGACTACACATAGTGTATTCGCAGACACAGTTTGGTTCTTACGGTTGTGTTCATTTTGGCCCTGAACAACGCCTGGTAATTCATGAGTGCTCTAGAGAATTTAGCCTTCTCAATTCTCATAGAACCGGCCCAATTCACACTCATATAGGTGATTTCTTATTAAGAGTATCCTGCTATACCCCACTTGAATGTCCAAGCTATAAGAATCATTAAAAGCAAAGCTTATCCTACTATTGCTGCAGGTATCACTCTTCTTATCATAGAAATGGGTAGGAGTAAACTTCCTTAGTGATACGTGAAGTCATCCATAATTCAGTTGTAGCTTTGAACCTAGATCTTGGGATCTCCAGTCAACTAAGTTGGGTTGACATTATGGCGACTTATAAGTAATAGGCTTTAATCTCATTCCCCTCGATAAATAGTACACTTGCTCTCTAGCTAGCCCTTTAGTCAATGGATCTGCAATATTCTCCTTTGACTTTATATATTTTATGGAAATTATTTCATGTGAGAGCAAATGCCTAACGATATTATGTCTTTGACAGATATGTCGAGACTTACTATTATACATATGATTTTGTGCCTATCCTATTGCTGCTTCACTATCACAGTGAATGCATATAGCTGGCACAAGTTTACGCCACATTGAAATGTCTTCTAAGAAATTATGAAGCCATTCTGCTTTTTCTCCTGTTTTATCTAATGCGATAAACTTAGATTCCATTGTCGACCTAGCACGCTTGGAAGATTTCCAAAGAGACTACAACACCTCCCAGGGTAAAGACATATCCACTTGTGGATTTTGAGTCTTTAGTATTCGATATCCAATTTGCATCGTTGTATCCCTCGAGTACTTCTGAATATTTGGTATAATGTAAGCCATAATTCTAGGTATGTCTTAGATACATAAGTACCCTAATTATCACTTTCCAATGATCGAACCCTGTATTACTTGTGTACCTACTCAGTTTGCTTACAACATAGGCTAAATCTGGCCTAGTGCAATTCATTAAGTACATCAAGCTTCTGATTATTCGAGAGTACTCTGATTGTGATATGCCTACACTTGTATTTTTTGACAAATGAAGACTAATATCAACAAGTGTTTTAGCAGGATGGTTGTCATGCTTTCCAAATTTCTCCAAAATCTTCTCAACATAATGAGACTGAGATAAAGCATATCCTTCAGATGTTCTAGTAATTTTTATTTCTAAAATTATATCTGCTACTCCTAGATCTTTCATGTCAAACTTTTTGTTCAACATTTTCTTTGTGGATTTGATCATGTCATTATCACTTCCAATAATGAGCATGTCATACACATAAAGACAAAACTATGACATAGCCTTTGTCTGTGTTTTTAACATAGACGCATTTGCCACATTCGTTTATCTTAAAACCATCTGAAAGCATAACATGATCAAATTTTTCATGCCATTATTTCGAAGCTTGTTGTAATCCATAAAGGGATTTGACAAGTTTACAAACCTTTTTCTCTAGGCCAGAAACTTGAAACCCTTCTAGTTGTTCCATATAGATTTCCTCATCTAACTTGCCATTCACAAAAGCTATTTTAACATCCATTTGATATATTTCTAGATTATACAAAGCTGCAATCGCAATCAACATGCGAATGGATGCTATTCTTGTCACTGGTGAATGGGTGTCAAAATAATCAAGGCCTTCCTTCTGCCTGTATCCCTTAACAACAAGCCTAGCCTTGTATTTATCTATTGAACCATTTGCTTTCATTTTTCTCTTGAATATCCACCTATATCCAAGAGGTTTACATCATAGTGGAAGATCCACCAGTTCCCAAGTATGATTTTGCAGTATTGATTCAATATCACTATTCACAGCCTCTCTCCACAATGGAGCTTCAGGACTTGACATTGCATCCTTGAAGGTTTGAGGCTCATTTTCTAACAAGTATGCCAGAAAAAAATGGGTCAAATGATTTAGAGATCCTAACCCTCATGCTACGTCTAGGTTTATCTGATTCATTATCATTGTGGTCTTCACTACTACCCGTAGCAGTATCAAAAGTTCTTTTATTCGAACTTTTCTCTTCAATTTCTTTTCTAGGAAAAATGTGTTCAAAAAACGATACATTTCTTAACTCAATAATAGTGTTTACATGCATATCTGGATTTTCAGATCTATGAACTAAGAATCTATATGCACTACTATTATTAGCATATCCAATGAACACACAATCAATGGTCTTTGGTCATATCTTAGTCGTTTTGGGACTCGGGACTGCCACCTTGGCCAAACACCCCCACACTTTGAGGTAATTATTGGTAGGTTGTCGACTTTTCCATAATTCATAAGGTGTTTGATTGAGTTTCTTGTGGGGTACCCTGTTAAGGATAAAGTTAGCAAACAAAATTGCCTTCCCCCACAAGTTCTGAGGTAACCCTGAACTAATCAACATGGCATTCATCATCTCTTTAAGGGTTCGATTCTTTCTCTCAGCAACTCCATTTGACTAAGGAGAATAGGGTGCAGTGATTTGGTGAATGATTACATGTTCAGAACAAAATTCTTCAAATGGTGTATCATATTCCCCACCTTTGTCACTCCTCACTATCTTAATAGTTTTACCAAGTTGATTTTCAACCTCAAGTTTATATTGCCTAAAAGCTTCTACGACTTTGTCTTTACTTCTCAACAAGTAAACATAGCAATATCGAGTGCAATCATCAATAAAAGTAATAAAGTACTTCTTACCTCCTCTAGTTTGAACAAATTTTAAATCACAGATATCTGTGTGAATTAAACTTAGAGGTTCAGTACTTTTTTCAACTTTATTAAATGATGCCTTAGTGAGTTTTGCCTCAACACAAATCTCACATTTATGATTAGAATCAAATTCTAAGTTAGGTAAACATTCTAAAACAACAAGTCTCATAAAGAATTAAAATTAACATGTCCTAATCTACTATGCCATAAGAAAGAAGACTCAAAGAATATAAGCGAAGATGTGTTCTTATTATTAAAAGCCAAATTAGGTACAACAGTTATTACATTGAGCTTAAAAAGCCCATCACTCATGTACCCTCACCCCACATACATCCCACTCTTGGAGAGTACAACTTTATCAAATTCAAAGACTAATTTAAACCCATTTTTGATCAACAATGACCCAGAAATTAAATTCTTGCGAATTTCTAGCACATGGAGTACATTGTTAAGAGTGAGTTATTTCCCCGAGGTCATTTGCAGCATAATCTTTCCTTGTCCTTCTACAGTTGAAATGAAGGAGTTTCCCATAAAAAGTTGTTCCCCACTTTTCACCACTTTGTAAGTTGTGGCGGGCTGCTCTAGTATCCACCCGCCACTCCTTGGGATTGCCCACCAAGTTTGCTTCAGAGACTACTGCAGCAAGATTGATGTCTGCCACTCCATCGGAAAGATAAAAATCCTCAGCTATGTTGGCTTGTGCTATCTTTTTGCTTGAATTCCCTCCGTCCTTACGAACATGACAATCCTTAGCGCGATGCCCATTTTTGTTGTACACAAAACATTTGCCTTTGAACCTCTTGTTGAACCCGTTTTTGATCCCTTTATTAATCTTACTAGTGGATCCTTATTTGGGGCCATTGCCATCATGCTTCCGCTTCTTGTTGTTGAACTTTGACCCATGTTCATGTTCCATAACATTTGCTTTAGCCTACATGGCATGGTTTCTTGACTTCTTGTCGAAACCTTGGTTGTCCTCCTCAATTTGAAGCCACACTATCAATTCCTCCAATTTCATCTCCTTGCGCTTATGCTTCAGATAATTCTTGAATTCTTTCCAAGATGGTGGTAATTTTTTCAATGATTACTGTTACTTAGAAAGATTCACTAAGAACCATCACTTTCGCATGTATGTCATGGAGAATTAATTGGAGATCTTGAACTTGGCTAATAACCGTCTTGGAATCCATCATTTTAAAATCCAGAAAACAGCCGACAACAAATATTTTTGTACCGGCATCCTTTGTCTTACACTTATGATCCAGAGATTCTCACAGTTCTTTAGCTATGCTTTTCACACTATACACATTGTACAGTGTATTGTCCAACCCATTGAGAATATAGTTTCGACACAGAAAATCACCATATTTCTATGTATTGACTGTGGTAACCACTTGCCGATCAGTTTCTTTCTCATTTAGTACTAGTGCCTTTTCATGAGTGAAGCGAGCCAAATTCAATGTGGTAAGATAAAACATCATCTTTTGTTGCCATCTTTTCACATCAGTACCATTGAATTTTTCTGGCTTCTCCCCACGATTTACCGGTACTGCCAGAGTCATCATTGGCACAACAGGTGTGTGTAGACGTCCCCGAACATCCCGGGAGAGAAATCCCGTTTTGTTCATTTGGGCTCACTACAGTTCAGGACTCAATGTCACGGTCCTGTATCTAATCTCGCAGAGTGCAATGCAAGACCGATGAATCATTAAAGAGTCCAAATCCGGCAAATCATTTTTGAAAACAGATTTTTTGAAAGAAATGCCAAACATGGACTGCTTTGCCAGATATAGAGTCGCCACCTAAATATTTTATTTTTGGGAAAATTTAGGAAACCCTGACTCGTGCTTAAGGCCACGTGTCCGTCATCACCAAAGTTACCTCAGCTCGAGAACTTGGGTACGATTGGGGAAGGTCACTCCGTGAGCACCCCGCTCGCCCGATCAAAGATCGGCCTCTACTAACCATGATATCGAGTTTAAAAAACATTATGTGCTCTTATTCCGGTTATTAGCCTAGATTTACTATATGATGCGCACAACATACAAGAATAGACTGGATCCCCAGCAGAGTCGCCAGAAACTGTAGACGTCCCCGAATGTCCCGGGAGGGAAATCCCATTTTGTTCATTTGGGCTCACTACAGTTCAGGACTCAATGTCACGGTCCTGTATCTAATCTTGCAGAGTGCAATGCAAGACCAATGAATCATCAAAGAGTCCAAATCCGGCAAATCGTTTTTGAAAACAGATTTTTTGAAAGAAGTGCCAAACATGGACTGCTTTGCCAGATATAGAGTCGCCACCTAAATATTTTATTTTTGGGGAAATTTAGGAAACCCTGACTCGTGCCTAAGGCCATGTGTCCGTCATTACCAAAGTTGCCTCGGCTCGGGAACTTGGGTACGATTGGGGAAGGTCACTTCATGAGCACCCCGCTCGCTCGATCAAAGATCGGCCTCTACTAACCATGATATCGAGTTTTGAAAACATTATGTGCTCTTATTTCGGTTATTAGCCTAGATTTACTATGTGATGCGCACAACATACAAGTATAGACTGGATCGCCTGAATTGGAACAACACATCTCATGTTTGCTTTGAAAATGGTTTGCTACTCGCAAGTAGGCTAAAATGTGGATTTGCCACCCTCAGGTGGGCTTAGAAAAGATGATGATTTGCCACTATCTAGTGGGCTTAAAACTCACAGTCAATGCATTATTCCAATTCAGATAATCTAACCTTCACCCACAGGCATTCAGGCAGGTATATCACATAAGCAGTTAGCCTCATGGTAAGCATGCTATCATGGCAGTCACTTACACACATGTAAGGATGCTAAAGCATAAATACTTACCGAGTACTCCAAGCCAAAGCAGAAACTATGTTAGAAATCAATGCATGATCCTAGTTCATGTTAAGATGCCTAATGCAACACATACAGGTATGCAACTAAGATAGGCTCGGCTATTCTAAACATGGCATATGAAATGCAACAGATAACATGTATTCAACTTGGAATTGAAATACAATACAATTAGTATGATGCGCCGAGCCCAGTGCATGCAATACAGATGAATAATGCAAACATGCAAGCATAAGTATGCTAATTGAAACATGCCCTAATCTAACCATCATAAGCTGGTAAATAAAAGGGAGAAAGACGTGGGGTTGGAAGACATACATCACACTCACGCACACTTATTACAATTGTGCCCTCGCTCGGAGGGTCCGAATAAATACAAAACCCTAATTAATTAACAAATTAATCTAGGAAAGCAAATAAACTAGTATGCAAATTCATGGACCGCCTCAGCTCTGTTCCGACTGATGAAAGATGTATGCTCGAGTTGCCTTGTGCGAAAATCCATTGCGATGCCCCAGTTCGCCTCTGTTTGCAATTAATCTCGGAATGCTGCGCAAAGCTCTGGAAGGCGGTTGATTTCTCATTTGCTGCAACAGAGAGCAAGAAAGGGGTATGGCAAAGTATTTTCACATATGTATGCACACCTCGATCCTCGTGCCACCAATCACGCATCTCGATGCATGATGGCCGAGGAGTCGAATTGCACGACTCGATGTGAAATGAATGCACATGAAAACACAACAAGACCTAGACTCCATCATGGTTAATCCGGAGTGTCGGTGACCAGGAATTGAGATACGTTCCGTCACTTGGAGTACGAAACGTCCCTCGTTTCCCGTGCTTGGGCTAACTCCTATCCCAAACACAATGCAAATAAGATGGCATACACAATGTGACTAACATACAACCTAGCATACGCAATGCTATGAAATGGCATACACAATGCTCAATGTAACATGGCATACACAATGCTCTAACATGCAACCTAGCATACGCAATGCTATGGACCGAAATGACATACATAATGCACGATGGACTTACACCAACATGAGTGGACCTCAGCCACACTCACATCAGTGGCCATTAGATGAAAATGAGACAACCGAAATGCGTGCACACATGCACGAATACCAAAGACCGAACCTAAGGCATCAAATGCCACTCTACCAAAGCATGGCAAGGGATGAAAGATGGCATACAAACATGCAATTTCCAGCACTGAAATATGATGCGCAATGGTCCCGAATCATGGAAATATGGCACCCAATGCATGAAAGAGGCCCCGAAACTCAAAACTAGACAAATGCATTGAACTATAATCATGCAAAGCAAGCATTATTTGATCATGAAGTACAAAAACAGAGCCAAGGCAATCCTAAAATATGCACAATATTAGTTCAAAGCATGGCCAAAAGTGCTAACATGAAGGGTTAAAACAACATGCAACCTAGGCTAGTAAGCATGGTTTACATGGCATGTATATGAAGCATAAGAGAGGTCACCAAACCAGCCCAAAATAGTAACATGGCATGTCAAATAAACCCCAAATAACCACTGAAATGCATCCAATGCATGCAAAAATGATGAGCTCCTTTGGAGGGCCATGCAAGGGGTTACTCAACACATACAACAAGAACACTTAACATGGAAAAACCAACTCTGAAAATCAATTATGACAGCCTTAAAACTTGCCAAAAAGGCCCTGAAATGAGTCAAAGAAGCATGCAATGAAAGGTCCTCTTGAAAGGCCTTGAGGAGGATTGTTCCACACATGCATGAGGGACACAAAATATGGTCAAAGAGGCTCTGGACAGAGCTAAGGCAGACCTTGAAACTCACCAAATTGGGCCTAAAAAGTGACTTCACAACATGCAAGTAAGGGGGCCCTTTGGAAGGCCAAAAGGGCCAACAAACAAGACAAGGAGAGAGGGGGTCACCCCCCCTCTGATTTTAGCTCTCAAAAACACATCTAAGCCATTGAAAATCCACTAGATTTTAGTGGCTAAGAGGCCAAACCGAGGCCAATGCGAATGCTCTAATGCATAGCCCTAATCATGAGGAAATGAAGCATGCCACCAAGAGGAAGATGACCCCAAACAGAAAAATTCCCTTAATCAAACTTCAAGAGGGGCTCAAAATAAGACTTTTTTTAGTTCATGGAAAATCTCTAAAATGCTTGCAAGTAAGGCTAAGATATCATGCAAAATAAGCCCTAAAAGAGAGATGAAGCATACAAGGATGTAGGAGACCTCAAACAGAAAAGTATCCTTAATAAAACTTCAAGAGGAGCTCAAAATAATACACTTTACAATTTATAACAAAACCCAAAAATGCTTTCAAATAGGGCTAAGCTATGGAGCAAAATAATGCAAGAAAAGGGGAAATGGATACTTACCCTTGTAGCACAGCAATGCAGCAACTTCTGGACCAAGTTGGTGAACCTTCAACCCCTAAAAATCAGTCCCAAAGTGCTAGAATGGATGGTGGAGGTGGTAGGCTATAAGGTGCAGTGTAAATGACTAAGAACAAGGGTGTTTTGAGCTTGGATGAGAGAGATATGGAGAGTTGTATGTATATGCCTCAGCTAGTTTTTTTCTAACCCTTGCAAATGGAGATGGAGAGTTGGTTTTATAGAGGAGAAGAGCCAAGGCTTCTTGGAGAAGCCTTAAGAGCGGTTCAAAGCTTCTCAAAGAAGCTTAACCAAAAGGGTCAAGCTTCCTCAAGAAGCTCGACAAAAGAGTCAAGCTTCTCCAAGAAGCTAAGCAAGGGGGGCAAAACCAACTAAAAAGGATCAAAAAAATGGTCAAAATCTCGGACAGTGGGTCAAATGCTTCACAGCTAGCACAGTTGTGAAGCACTTGAGAAGGCCAAAAAGGAGGAAGCTGGCCGACCAGTTCAAGTGGTCGGCTGACCCGCATGATCGGCCGACCAGGTTCAAAAGGGTCAATTTAGGTTGCCATACCAGAAAGGTGGCCTCCCAGATAAGTAAAATACAGCTGCATTGTGAAAAAATAGAAAAAGTGACCCAGAAGAGAGGAAAACTAGTTTTTTAGCAAGGTTCAAAAGGGTCAAAAAGAAATATTGGTTGGCCTGCCCATATTGGTGGCCTCCCAGGTATGCATAACATAATGGTGGTATGAAAAACCAGAAATTGTGGCTGAAAAGTGAGAAAAACCAGCTTTTTGTCAGAAAAATCGGCTGGAGGAGAGAGAAAATATTTTTCAAAAGAATTTCTGGTCTCCCACTATACTACCAGCTTCCTAACAATGAAATAGGGTCCATGCGAAAAATGAACCCTAACCGATGCAAAACGTGGGTTCGGGGGCCAAAACGTGCGGCCCAGGGCCCCGAAAATAGGCTGTTAAGCACCGGAGGTGGTGTATGACCACAAAGGTGGTCTCCCGGGCCATATTGTTCCTCAAAAGGGAGTAAACAAGGTGTGTGCCAAAAACCGGAGCAAACAGAGGTAGTTAAACAGTCCCGAACCGAGACAACACGGCCGACGGCTCCGAAAGCCAGAAACTGGCCTCCAAACGAGAAAAATGGCCTACGACCACGAAACGTAGCCTACGGCCACTGAGAGATGGTCTACAAGACCTCTCCCTCTCTTTGGGAAGAGAAAACAAAGAAAACAGGACTGGTTATAACCGAGGAAAAGCACAAACGAGCCCCGAAGTCTGGAGGCAAGGCTCGCAGTCGAGACTCTAAAACTCCAGAACGAGCACAATATGCACTATCACCGAGCGCTCAATTGGTGACGTCTGAGTCTTAAGGTCAATCAAAAATGGGGTGTCTACAGTGTGGAAGCTTAAGTAATAAGCCTCGATCTTTGTTAATTTGATTGTCATAATTCTGACGAAATAAAAATAATACACCAATCACAAATTTATACAAAAAACGAATTTACACACAAAATAAACAAAATAATATTTTGTAACAAAATTTCAATGATTAACAGTATATTACTACTATGTTATCAAAGAAAACATTAAACAGTATATTACTACTATTTAATTTCTCGAAACAAAATATTTGTCTGTCTATTGCAGAAATAAATAAAAATAAAAAATCTACTTTAAGATTGTTAGAACCCACAAAGGTGTATGTGTGTAAATTAAATGTATAAAATAAATAAACAATAAAATAAAATAATTCAGAAAATAATTATATAAATTATTTTCAGAATTAAATGCTTACAGAAAATAATGTCGAGGTTTGTGTTGGACACAATCTCCTTAAAGTAAATTTCGCCCTCGCTCCGGTGCTTCAAGTTTTACCGGCATCTACTTCCCAGGATGCAACAACTAACACTTAAATTTGCAACACTATAAATTTAAGTTTGGCGAACCAAAACTCTGTTGTAAACTCTCTCTTTTTCTTCCTAAAAATAAATACAGAAACTGATGCAAGAGCACAGGAAGAACAGGAAAAGAATGACGGAAATCTGAGGAAAAAAATTGAATCAAATGAATTGCTGGAAGCATGCTTTATATAGACAGAAAGGTGGCTATTACGAGCAGTGCCGCAGATAGGCATTGTTGGACAAATAGACAATCTGTTTGGACAGATTCGGTTGGAATGCAACAGGTAGAAACCTGTTTGAACCTTTTGAACCAGTTCGGGTGGTATGGACCTGTAAGGGACTTGTTTGGGTGAAGAAAAATTCTGGACCAATTTATTTTGAATTTTGAAACCAAAATTAAAAATAAAAAAATAATTTACAGAAGTTTTTGACCTCAAAAAATAAGTATTGGACCGGACAAGCCCAACCTAATCTCGTACCACGCCCAAGCCCAGCTTGCCCGACCGGACGGCGGCGGCGCACGTGTATGGTTTTAATTTTAGGTCTAATGGGTCTAGCCCACTTCACTCATAATCTCTCCCTTCCACAAACTTGGGTACCCTTTGGGCCCTATCCCAAGTATCCAATGTTAAGGTTTATAAACCCAAACAATTCCTCAAGCCTTTCCAATGTGGGACAAGCACATTTCACAAATGTGTAGTAAACCCACCAAAATACATTTCCACGAACCCAAAAATGTGCGTTGAATTTTCATTAATTCGAAAATGGTTTTGAACAACCAAATATATGAATTTATTCACTATGTAGCATTAAACATGAACCCAATTAGAAATGTTAAAAATAACGCTTGGGTCCCACCTTAACTAATGCTCAAAGTTAGCAAAAAATAAGGCTATACAAAAGCCATTTTCTAACAAATCTCAGAGTATAAACATATGGTATTCCATAGTATTGTGATTGGTGGAGAAGGTAGGTAGGTGAGGTATTGTGTTGGGTGATTGAAGAACATGAGAGGATAGAATAAATTATGATTGGTTAGGAGTATCGACATGTGGTATCCCGGGAATGGTTTATAATTTCTCGTTGGATACGAGAATGGTATTTTAAAAATTTGAAGAATTGTATCTTGAGAATGAAATGTGATTGAGAATTGAAAATCAAATGTTGGAATTGTGAATGTGAATGATTGAATTGTGTAATGATAATGGTGAGTCCAGGGGTAGAATAAATTTGATTAAACTAGGTTGAAACTTCATGGTGAAAGACCAAAAACTCACACGGTATAGATATTAATTTCCTTTCAACTAACAACTGATAAAGTGGGATTGATTATGTGATTCTTGTGATAGACCACTAGTAGATACACGACTTAGGGATACATCTAAAATTATCAATGAATTATATTATATAAAGAAACAAAAATGTTGTATTCGTTAAATTTTACGAGATTGAAGTTATAACTTTGAATTGAAATCAGGCTTGAGAATAATTGTATGTATATTGTATCACATCATGAATATGTGTGTTGTTGGATTCATATTACCAGAGTAGAAACATTATCTATTAGATGTTATGTTCATTCCTTGTTGTTTAAACTTTTGAGGTGATGATGTGCCATGACCTCGAGGAGTTGTGGATTGGTAGATGAGTTGTGGCTCTTTTGTTTAGGATAGGCTTCCCTACATATTTCATCTTTCCATACTATTCTTATAGGCTCAATTCTAAACCTATATCGATGATTCAAATCGTTTACTTTGTAGACATCGTAATAAAGGTTATTCATACAAAAAATTAACTTCATTAGACAACTATAAACATATGAATAAATAGCATTTCATTTTAAAAAATGAATGGTTTAAGTTTACAATCACATTTGTCATTCATTTAATAAAACAAAATGTGATTTTTTTTCTTATGTTTATAAATGTTTGATGAAACTCATGTTTTATATAGATGGCCTTTATTGTGAAATCTACGAGATAAACGGTTTGGATCATTGATGTGAGTTTAGAATTGAGCCTAATAAAAGAAATATGAAAAAATATAGAGAAATAAGTTATGGATGAGAGCTTATCCCCTTTTGTTCTGGCCTAGAGGTTTTTTGTATGGCTTTTAGCCTTATTTACAAGGGATGAACCCTTTTTCTTGATGTACCCCATGGGCATCTCAATTGTAATAGACATGACATTATTTTTTGAAAAAAATTAGAAAAAAAAAAAAAAAAACTTTAGGGTTCGATCTTTATAACAAAATAAATATTGAGTTTTCAATTTTATTAATTTAAATTCTAATTTTTTTTTATTTATTTTCAATTTAAACCATTCATCTATTTTTATTAAGTAAAATTGACAGAAAAATAATATTTTAGTTATTAAACATAATATAGATGTACATAAAATATTTAAAATATTAATTTTTATTGAGATTAATGATTAAAATATAACTTATTGTCAGTTTTATTTAGCAAAAACAAACAAATAGTTCACAATGAAAACAAATCAAAAAATTAAAATTTATTTATTTATTTTTGTGTGTGTAATTTTTTTTTTTTTTTTTTGAACAACAAAAAAGGATGTTTTGAGGTGTTATCACTACATCCGTAGGCCCAGGGCTCGGGGTAGCCAGCAAATGTGGTTGAACTATTGTTTCAAATCCTGTTGTTTTGTCATTTTCTTTCTTTAATTGCTTATCATTGTTAAATTATTGTCTTTAACCTCATAATATGGATCTCGAAAATTTGAGGTGTGTAGAAAAGTTTAATTTCGTAATTTAATAAAAAAAATTACTAGCATTTCAAAATATAAAGCTTTTATTTACGTCATAGATTTAACTCTTCGCATCTATTTTTTCACTCCACTAACTATAAATTTTTAAAATTTTAATCTCTTTACAACCCTTAGAATTCCTAATATACCTCCATCCTTAATCTTAAATCTTTTTTAAATCTATCCTCTTCCACTGTCTCTTCCATTTTGTCTCACTTTCACCACCCTAGATGAGAATGACAACTTGCTAGAAAAAGAAATTGAGCATTTGGGAGTCAAGATGGGAAAAGGAGAAGGTAGTAGCACGGAAGAGAACTATTTTTTAGAGTTTTTTTATTTTTATTTTTTTTATGGGTTTACGGTTTTGATTAATCTAATCAGAATTGAACAAACTTAATTTGTTTAGCAGATAAGGATCAAGCAAATCAAGTTTGGTCAATCATTGCTTGCCAAATGGTCGAAAGTTGGTCAAACTAGTTAAATTCGGCTTTAGCTGTCCGAACAATCTTAAAAATTCGATGAACAATGGTCTACTAATCTTATTTCATTGAGCAAATTAGTATAAAATAATGCAAAATTATTTGATGGTTCTCTAAGGGCACAATCACATGACGTCTTAAATTGAATGTGATTCAAAAAAAGGATGATATCCACTTATTACTGTTGGTGACAAAAAAATAAAAAAAATAAGAGACATAACAATTGGTGATTGACTAGGATATATAGTAACCCCTAACAAAATTTCCTTCACGATAGGGCCACATGGGAGGGAGAGGAAATTCCCATTTCAGTATTAAGGAGAATTTTTTGCAATGTCCATAACATCTAGTAGGTAGGATTTTGGAGAACTTATTAGGAATTTTTTTTTTCAATACTTATATCTTCATAATATATTTTTATATTTTAAGAAATTTTAGTATTTAGATATTTGATCTATCAAATCTTAATTCTCATATTTAAAATATTTTATGGATAATTTCACCATTATAAATATTTTTTTAAATCCTTAACAATTTGATGATGTAAACATTTATATTTGACAGTGTATATGTTCATATTGACGTGTGAATGTTCACATTACGAAATATTGAACATTCATACTTCACCCTATTATTATTAGAGATATTTTGATAACTATATCATTCACTAAACTTATTAAAATATAAAAAAATAATTTAAATAAAATAAAATATAAATATATGAAAAGAAATTTATGAATAAATGTCCTTACAATTTTTTATTTCATTTTTTATTTTATTTTATTTTATTTTATTTTTGGTCTTCTTAAAATTCAAGGCGGATCATCCATCGGGCCTTTTCCCAAATTAAGCCAAATTAGCAACTTAATTCCCAAACTAGGCCTAGTTTGGACGGAATTCCCAAACTAGGCTAAAACGTGGTTGTGAACCACGCTTTCAACCTTTTTGTGCCTATCGCGTGGAAATTTTGTCAAATCATAAAAATGTGTTTCCAAACCACGCTTTTAATTAAGAAAGCGTGGTTACAAACCATGATTTTAGTTAAATTTGGTTTATAAATAAAGCGTGATTAGGAACCACGCTTTTAAGTAAAAAAAATTTCAACCACGCTTTTAACTAATTTTTTTTTCTTCTGAAAGCGTGGTTGTGAACCACGATTTCACAGTTCACCAAAGAAAGCGTGGATGATAACCACGCTTTTAACCAAAATCCGTTTTTAAGTGAAAGTGTGGTTCGTAACCACGCTTTTAAAACTTATATAAAAACTCCCCCAGCCTCGTCATTTGCAACCACGCTTTTTACACTTAGGTTTTTCGACTTCAGGCTCTCTCTCACTCTCTGCTCTCGGTCTCGGTCTCTCTCTGTCTCTTTCTCTCGCTCTCGCTCCCTCTTCTAGCTCTCTCTGTTCTCTCTCCGTCCGTGGGTTGCTCTCTCTCGCTGGTATGACGTCTGTCTCTCTCTGTCTCATTTGAATTTTATGTGTTTATTGTGTTTATGAAAATGTGAATGTGGGTACAATGTGGGTATAATGTGGGTAGAATAGGGTTCATGAATGTAAAAATGTTGTGAATTGATGAAAATGTTAGTAGAATAGGGTTTGTGAATGTGAAAATGTTGTGAATTGAAATTGATATCAATGTGGGTAGAATAGGTTTTGTGAATTGAAATTGTGGTTTTGAATTTGTAAAATGTTGTGGTTTTGAATTGTGAAAATTTTCTAGGGTTTTCAATTGAATGTGAAATCATAAATTAGGGTTAGGGTTTTGAATTGTGAAATCAAAAATTAGGGTTAGGGTTTCAGAAATTAGGGTTTTGAATTGTGAATCTTGTCTATATTTTTTGCATTGTGAATTGTGAATCCTGTTTATATTTTTTGAATTGAAAATTTATTTTTTGCTTGTTAATCCTGTCTATATGGTTAAATGTTCTTATTCTTTCGCTTATCTCTTAAGCTACATCATTAGGCCACTATAACTAGTACAAACAATTTTTTTGGGTTGTTTTAGGAAATATGTTGAAAGCTAATTTTTCATTTTTTTTTAAAACTTTTTTTGAAAAAACGTGTAAAAAAAGTAGAGAAATGATGTGACCCAAAAAAAATTAGAAGTCAAAAAATGACTTTTAACCTCTTTGCCAAAAGAGGCCTTTGAAGTCGTCCTCAAAAATACTATTACCAAAACATTTTATATAAATAACAAAATTTTGTTTAAAAATTATGTTTGAAAAAATTAAAATTTTTGATTTATAAAATGACTCATTCTCGAGAATTTTTACCCACTTGAACTATCCAATTGACTTATTCCCTACGCGTCTGGATTATGTTTATTCAATTAAGCTTTATATTTTTATGATAATCGGATGTCTGAATCAGTTTACATATTTCTTAACTAATCTTAGAATCTACACCAAACGTCCCTTCTACGTAGATCGGACAAATCTCAAATAATACCTATAAGCATGACCTCAAGAAATTGATAACACATACTGAGAGTTCAACTTGAGACCTCAAAGAAGCATACCTAATTTTTAACACATAATGAGAGCTCATTAATATTAATGAAACTCAAGTTTGACTCGGTTCGGCTCGATAATTTTTTTTAATGTTATTTATATTATTTAAATAAAAATAAAAGAGTCGAACTTGACGAACCAAGCCAAGCCCTTAACAAGCTCAGTCGAGGTTGTTCATGAAAAGTTCGGCTCATTTGCAGCCCTATTTGAAACGACTCATGATTGGGAATTTGGAAGAAGTATTTCAAATATCACCATACTTTATTAGAAATAATATAAAATTACAACTCATAATTATTAACTTTCAAATTTTTTATTTTTATCTTTTATAACTGAGTATCTAAGTCAATTTATACACACCTCGACTAAATTTAAAATTATAATATATGCATCAAAAGAGAGTCTTAAAACATTCTAATTAATAGTCCATAGAAATTTCCTACGTAAGAAGAAAAGAAAAAAAAAATGGCACTTTGATGGCTAAGCCTGTGTTTCATAATACCAAATAATTGGTACGGATGGCCCAATAGATTGACATGGATTAGTATCCAAAATTTACTACATAGATTTAACCACCAACGTAAGCCCATAAGCCAAGGCACAAGCCTCTTTTGAGAACACGAAAAAAATTAATTTATTGGTTTATTTTGATTATATTATCTCTCTATTTTTTTTTTGTATGTTTAAAAAAAAAAAAAGAGTAAATAAATTAATTTTTTTTCTTACTTTTCAAAACAAGCCAAAATGAGCTTTTTGTTTGAATTTCATAACAAAGCCTCTATGACCTCTAAAAAGTGGACGAGGGTTACCATTTCACATAGGAAATAACTTTATCATTAAGTTTTTGAATGGCACAAGTTTGAGCAAATACAAGTAACTTCTCTTTAATTGTCCATAAATCTCAAGAATTGGATCACCAGTTTTAAACAATTAAGAACAATGTTTGAAATAAAAATTAAGAACAAGTCATACAAAATCAGTCGAGTTATTTCAACTCAATGAAAATAATAATAATTTCATACAAAACTTACACTATGATTTAAGATTTTTGTATGACATGTCCAACTTTGTCCAATCTCACTGAATAAATACAATACTTGATAGAAATTACACTATAAAATTATATGAAGAGAAAAATAAAACAAGAATCTTCATAATGTCTTAAGATTCAAAATTAGTGATATATATGTCTACTTTATCAAAATACTAAAAAAACAGATCAAGATTTATCAAAATAAAACAAAATAAGTGTTTTTTAAATTGCTCTGACTTACATGCGTACGATTAAATCATTACCCAAATTAAGGGTTGTGTAGAGTTATTATTTATTTATTTATTTATTTGGAGTCAATGCCTTTTAGAAATTGATCATATTGAGGGAGGTAGGCCCTTTCCGCAATGGTAAAAATATGCTGATAAAAATATAAAATAAAATATTCTATTATAATTCGAGTGTTATGGATTCAAAATTTTATAGAGTTTGCTAGTATTTTGAAAAATTTTATCCATCTACATACATTTTGTGTACAGTTCTATAACCATTTTTGTGTTCTTAGACTTATTCAAAATCTGAAGTTATTGCTGCTATGTGATTCAAAATTTATTTTTGTTTCAAATTCAATAAACATTTTTGTATAAGACATCTATACATGTGTATGAATTCAAAAAGGATCATTTCAACAAAGCATATCCAACCTCAAAAAGAAATGTTTTGATGTCGCATAGAGTGACTTAATCATATACAAAAGTTACCATATTATAAAATTAATTAGGGCTTTTTTAAAATAAATAAAATTAAATTAATGGTAGTGCTTGGATGGCTCCACTCGTTTGATGCATCTTAAGCATTTTAATATATTTATATTATTACAAGGATGTTTAATCCAACGGGGAAGGCTATTACCCATCAAATTGACTATCTTATTGAAGATAATTGATGATCATTCCCAAGTTTTCATGTAAAGAGAAATACACTATCCAGATGAGTAGTCTTACAAGAAAGAAACTTTCCAAAAGTTATTTTTTGAGTGAAGTATTTTTACCAAAAGAAATGGAACCAGGTTTTCAAAATGTAACAGTGCATTTAGAGGGTGGCGATAGGTTATGGGGCAAGGGGGAGGAGAGGATGATTGTAGAGGCAGCGTGGGTTTTGATGGCGTTAGGCTGTAGCAGGAAACAGGTAGGTTTCAATGGCGAAAGAGATGGGGAATGACAGAGAGTTTATCCACTGTGTGAGGTGCATGGTAATATTTAAATGGATGGTAATGATAGTTTGTGATCTAGTATGGTCAAATTTAAAAGTGATTTTAGAAGAAGTTAAAAGAGTAAATAATTTGTTGCCACATGTATTTTTTTTTTTTTTTTTAAATTTGTTAAACAAAGTAACTGAGATGGACATGAGTGTAGGTTATGACACAAAATGAAGTTCAAAATTTAAATTGATGAAATTAAAACATTCGAGTTTAAATTAAAAAATAAGTAAAACTCTGGAGTTTTTTTTGTAATTTGTCCAATATTTTAAACATATTTTAAAATTTCAGAACATATTTTTTTCGAATATATAAAAATTAACATATCAATTGCAAAAAAAAAAAAAAAATCACTATTCCGGTCAACCGGCCGGACAACCGGTTAGGCCAAATTTTGAAAAAAAAATTGAAAAACGCGCTTTGTTTGACAGAGTTTTCTGCAGAGTTGTGGAAAATTAATTCCACAACTCTATCCAAACATCATACTCAAACCATCAAGCAGAAAACTAGTTTGAAAACACAACCAAACAGAGCCTAATTTTCCCGTCTCCACCCTATTTTCTCGTTGAAGTGATATTGGGGAAAATTACAATCTCTATTCAAAACTCAATTAAGTTATGAGCTTTTACCATAAAAGTTCTTCAAATGAACAAAAAAAAGAGTTCTTTTTTGGGTAGTATACCAGTTTTCTAACAAATGTAAGATATACCTAATTCATGTAACTTAGAAGTAGGTGTAAATGTTATGAATTTATAATTTTATATTTAAATTTGTAGATAGTTTCTAATGAATCCTTAAGCAAATATTAAATGTGATAGTGATTGTATGTAGGGCGCGTTCTTCTTCTTTTTTTTTTTTTTGCTTTTACTTTTAAATGTGACATCATTTATATAATAGAATACATTGCATGTCTATTTGTGTCAAAATTATAATATGAAATTTAAATTTTAGTACAAGTCTGAATTGTTTATTTTTATATTTATTTTTTGTATGACCAAACACAAGATTTAATATATTATAGATTTAACAATAACTCATCTAATAAAATAAACCTGAGTACAAAATATAAAATAAATCATAAATGGAGAAAAAAAACCTTCACGCAGAAAAGATACGAGTCTCCACATAGGAAGTTAAAAAAACTCCACGTACAGATGAAACCTCAACCGTTGTTTTATATGAATAAAAATAAGTGAACAAAAATGAGAAAATAAACAATAATAAACACATAGAAACAAAAATAAAAATGCGAGAAAATATAAATTGAAGTAATGTTTAGTTGTGTTGAAGTAATGTTTCACCTCTACAGTTCCTTCTACCCTGGAAAATATAAATTGACGAAAATAAGAGGGCTGCTTTTTATATGAAAATGTCACTTATGATATAAATGTCACTTATAGGAAAATATAAATTGTCTTTTGACTCTCACAACTTCCTTTCACCAAGTATCCGCCTAAACAAATTCAAATAACCAACACAAAAATAAAGCAGGTGAATTTACAAAAATCAAATCAACACTGAAATATTACCAAAACAAAGAAGAAGAAACATAGAAAAAGAAAAATTTAGATTTACCATGCACAAGAGCATGATGTTAATCGTAATAAATGATGTTAATCGTAATAAGTATATTGTTGATATTTTAATATTTTTTGTTTCATTGAAGCAAGTATATGGAGATTGTTCTAATTATCTTTTGTTGGGAGAAAACATAATTCGGGATCCCGATGAAGGTGTGTCATATGATGCTGAGCCGAAAGGGATATATGGGGTGCAACTTGGCACCACGCTTAGCAATTTGGAGGAGATGTTCATGTCCAAGGTGGCAAGTTACAGGCAAAGTGTCCGATTGAACTTCAAATGTAGATATCCTTATCGCCAGTGGCAAGCAATTAACAAATACAAGCTATCATCGATCAATGACGATGAGGCGTTGAACACCGTATTAAGTATCGGTGCAAGTTTCCAACCACCAAATTGTTTGGAAGTGTACATTGATAAAGAGGTGGTACACAATGTCCCGAATATGACACAGATGGAGTCTCGTCCGTTCACTACATTGTTGACACATGGGATTGACACGACAGCGTTTCATTCTCCTATGTATGAATCAGATGAATGTTATGCAGTGGGCTACACACAACAGATATTTGAGGGCCATGGTGTAGAATCAAGTTCACGTGGTGGATATGATTATGAATTTCACACTAACACAGAAGATGTGCCCACCTGCAGCCATCATACCACTCCAGTTGAAGTTGCTAGTAATATGGCTGAAACAGTGAACTATGTGCAGTTTACTGATAATGACATGTACGTTCCTGATGTCGCCCTAGACGATGATGATAATCAAATGTGTGATGAAGAAAATTTATTGGGCGGATCAGATGATGATGATGAAGAAGATGATGTCGATGCTCCCGTTGACCTTGAAAATGCCCCCATTCCACGTAGACCTGAAATTCCTTTTCTATGAGAACATTCACATGGGTGGTGATTTTGACATGAGTAGCCATGATGTTGTTCCCCGTAACCGGATCTAGAACGTTGAAAATCCAGAGTTGGACAAAGGGATGGCTTTCGTTGATAAGAAGCAACTTGTATATGCTGTGAAATTGTACCATGCAACAAATAATCGAAAGTATAAGTCGTAACCTCTAAGCGAGACCTTTGGGTGTCTGCTTGCAAGCACAATTGCAGTTGGTGGTTGCGTACATATCTTAGTAAGAAAGATGATCTTTTTGAAATAAAGCAGTACAGGGATCCTCACCATTGTTTATACCCACGAATGAACAGGGACCACACTAATATTAGCTCCAATTACATTGTTTCTTATCTTTTGGGATAAGTTGCGGTGAGTATAAAAAATAAATGTTTACATATATATACATATTTATTTGTTTATAGTGTTCACACCAAAATAATCCAACTCATATTTGATTGTCGAATGCAGAATGAACCTGATATGCCAATTAAGAATGTCATCGAAGATATCAAAAAGACCACGAACTATAGTATATCATATAAGAAGACGTGGTATGCAAGGGCAAAGGCAATTAGAATGGTATTCGGGAATTGGGATGAATCATATAGGCAGTTGCCTAAATTCGTGCATGCATTACAGACATCTAATCCTGGCACAATCGTTCAATGGAAGCATAAATATACCGGAAGTACAACTATTATGCCCGTCTTCCATTTTGTTTTCTAGTCTTTCAAACCCGTCATCGATGGCTTCAGATATTGTAGGCCTGTTATAACCATAGATGGTATATTCTTATACGGTAAATACACTGGTGTGTTGCTTGTAGCAACGATTGTCACTGCCAATGGCAAAGTATTACCACTTGCATTCGCTGTTGTCGATAAGGAGAGTTTGGAGTCTTGGTTGTTCTTCATTTCAAATATCAAGGAACATATTGTCATGGACCGACAAGGAGTGACTTTGATATCTGATCGAGCTGAGAGTATATTAGCTGTTGTGAGGCCGCATTGGCTGAATCCCTCGCTCCAATTTGTTGGATATCATCGGTACTGCCGTCGACATGTTTGTAGTAACTTTAACACAAAGTTCAAAAATAAGGAGCTGAAACAACTTCTATGGAAAGCAGGGAGTGCTCATCAATGACGAAAGTGTAATGCTTACTTAGAACAGATACAAGCTATTAACCAAGATACCATCGATTAGGTCCACAAGATGAATCCTGTGGAGTGGACCCTTGCATATGACGGTGGATATCGGTGGGGGGTATTGACCAGCAATGATGCAGAGTGCTTCAACAACGTCTTGAAAGGTGCAAGGAACTTACCTATCTCAGCTATGGTTGAATTTACATTTCGACGGCTCGTAAAATATTTTGACGAAATGGGAGTCCAAGATGAAACAGATGTATGGAATGAGTTCCAATACCCTAGAGAGATGCAAAAAACTATAGAGGAGGGCATCGCAAGGGGAAACACTTTCAAGTTGATATCGTATGACAGGTTAGTTTGTAATGTGAACTAAATTGTTCTTATTATGTTGTTAAGTAAATTACACCTAAAAACATGAACTTGATTAGTTTGTATCAATATTGTCTGATAGGCCCCACCACGTATTTGAGGTACAAACATCTTTTCACCATGGACGAGGTCGCAATACACAGATTGTGCAGATGAATCAACCCACGTGTAGTTGTGGGAAATATGAGATAAGACACTATCCATGTTCCCATATGCTCGCTGTAATGTCTGATGCGGTGACAATCCATTCGAGTACGTTGATCTAGTATATAGGCTTCCTGTATATATGAGGGCTTGGGAAAAAAAATTCAATCCAATACCGCATCAAGATTATTGGGATGATCCGCAGTGGACCTTAATGCCTAGTGTACTTCATCTGCGAGAAGTAAAACTGGGTCGTACATCTATGTCTCGTATTCCGAATGAGATGGATATATCAGATAGGTGTTTGACCGCTCGTTGCAGTGAGTGCCAGTAGACAGGTCATGACAGGCAAACATGTCCGACGCGACTTGGTTGATGAAAACTATGTAATACTTACATATTGTAATAGATCATTTTGAAATTCTTTATTTGTAATAGATCATTTAATTCTTTATTTGTAAACGGGGTCGTACATTTAAATAAATCATTTTTTATTTGTAATAGATCATTTTTAATTTTTAAGTCTTTATATATTGTAATTGTTTTATATTAAAAAATTTTTTACAACTAACATACTAAGCAAATAAATTAAACTAAATATGTATGTAAAAACATTTAACTGTACCACATAGCCCTAAGTTTTTTACTGTGTACTTGATTAAAAATGTGTATTACAAAATTCTATACTTAATCACGTAGTTCTTCTACCATTTGAAAAATTAATATTTATAAATAAATTTAATATTTTCGAATGCTGCAATCATTGTTCAGATTTACAATTTATGAATAAATTTATGTAATTTAAATTTTTTATAATTTATTCAAACTTCTAGCATTACAAAATCAATATTTAAGTTTTGTCAAATATGCCATAAATGTAATCATTAACCTATTATTGGGAAAAAAAAAATTTCTCATTCAATTTTTTGGCAAATATTTATATAGGAAAACTATCCACATGTTACTACACTATGTTCATGGTTATTATTAAGCTTATGTAACTGAGACCCTAAAATTATTTTCGAAAAGATTTTTATATTAGTTTTAGCATACGTAGCGGTAGATTCTGTTGAATTTTTATCATATTTAATGACACATAATTTTAAATCTTAAAGTACAAATATATATATATATATATTTAAAAATCATAAATTATGGAATAATTAGAGTTTTCTTTTTATGATTAAAAATTTATAATTTTAAAATAACCGAGCACATTTTTTTTTTTTTTTGAAGTCGTCATGTATGGAATTAATTAGAGTTTAATTGTTATAGTTAAATTATAGTTAACCAATAGAGGTTTAAGTCGGTAAAAATTAATTACATTTTAGTGAATTGCTTCCATATATAGTATCACACAAATTTAAATTTTGAAATAGCTGAGTATACTCTTCTTTTACAAATCGTAATTTATGGAATAATTATAGTTTTCCTCTTATGATTAAATGAGATTTTTATTGTTATGATCTAATATTTCACTTGTACAGGCTTCATGGCACATGTACCTGAGGAGGTCCCACTTTTCAGTCAGCCACATCAGGCTGACAGTATATGGGAGCGTTCGGTATGCAATAATGTTTGTTGGACTTTACGTTTACAATTAAAATACCCTACATTTTGTTTTATATTACGTGATAATGCAATTATTTAAACTAGTCATTCTGTTATGCAGGACGAGGCACACACCGTGTTGACCTGCTGCAGGGTAGATTCAGGCTTGCGGGAGCATCCGTTAGACCATAGAGTCTTGCAGTATATACTACGTGTGGGATTCTATGGTGTCTATCGTATTGGGCATATTAGACTGGACCACCCACTCATCACTGCTCTCGTCGAGAGGTGGCGCACAGAGACTCATACATTCAATTTCTCGATCGGGGAGGCCACCGTCACATTGCAAGACGTATCTGTCCTATATGGTCTACGGATTGATGGGCGAGCAGTTACTAGAGTTGACCCATCATTGACGAGGGAGCAGTGGATAGCCCTATGTACTGAGCTATTAGGAGTAGCACCTACACCTGCAGACTTCTGAGGTAGTAGAAGGTGAGGTGGTCGAAAGTAGTTTGCTCCTCTTCCAGATCATGCTCCAGATGAGTTGGTATAGCAGCATGCCCGAGCATATATTTTGTGGCTTATTGGGGGGTACTTCTCCCTGATAAGTCACAGAACCTGCTCAAGTTGATGTACTTGCCACTGCTAAGAGACATTGACGAGATTGGCTAGTACAACTGGGGTAGCACGGCTCTGGCATGCTTGTATAGGATGCTATGTCGAGCAGCTCAGGTGGGTGCGAGGGAGATTGGAGGACCACTTGTGTTGCTATAGGTTAGTAAGAATTTTATTACATGTCAATTCATATTGTATGACATATATCAGTATTGTAATTGTGTTCAAACTATTGCAGATTTGGGCGTGGGAGAGGTTGCTTCGCATTGCCTCGTCTAGGCGGCAAGTGATTGGTCTTGGTGAGCTTCCCATGGGTAAGGGAGACATGTAGTTGCCACCCGGACCTCGAGGTAGTCGGTGGAAGGTTGACTTGGGCCACGAGGTCGTCTCGACCCACGTAGTCGTAGTTTGAGAGACCAGCTCGATCGGATGATCAAGGGCGAGGTATGAAATTTCACTCTCAATTTTAGTTGTCTTGTTCATTGTATATATTTTGAGTTCACGAGCAAATTTTAATATACTTGTCGTTATTGTAGTTTATCTAGCAGCCTGGCAGCCTTACGCTGGGGTCCTCAGTACGCTCCCTAACTACTGCCGACTAGGTCAGGAGATATGGATGGCGAGAGTGCCACTTATTTGTTTTGACATGGTTGAGTGGCATCTTCCCCATCGTGTCCTCCGAAAGTTTGGTCGGGTCCAGTCCGTGCCGGATCGGTTCGACACCAAGTGGCGGTTGCACGTCACTGATAGGCGTGAATGGCAATCGATTGAGTCTGTTTTATATGATATATATACCAGGGATGCTGTCGGGACAAGATTGTCTGATCAAGCGATGAGGTGCTCCCCTCTTCCGACCCTTACATGTTGTGGTATCGGCGACATACACACCTACTAGTCGATAATCCGAGCCACTCTCGAGTCCGGATATCGTGAGTTGGGCCTTATCTTGAGGCATTGGTGAGTATCATAGTATGTGTCAGATAATTATTAAGATCATAATTGATTTACTTTGAGTCAACTGTAGCCTAATACGCCCGAATTTTTGTTCAAGTGGTTGGAGCTGGGAGGTCATATCACTTGGATGAGGACGCCCTTTTCAGACGTGATGGACAGCATGCCTTGCAGGCTGTTACAGAGATCCAAGAGTTATTGTACGAGGCGATCCAGCTTGCCCATCGGGGAGATCGTTTGCATTTTGGCCACTAAGGTGTACACAGTGCAGCAGCTGCTCTAGACACATCAGCACTGTCCACGTCAGCGCCTTCCACTTCAGCGCCAGCCACATCAGCTCCTTGGACATCAGTCACCCCACCACATACAACCCCATACATATCTCCAGATTCCCTCTACGTACTTCCTACCCAGCATACTGGCATACCTTATGTAGCTGACCCTGATTGGACACCACCCCGATACATGCATGATGTTGTTACCCCAACCACCCAGTTACCACCACCAGATAGTTCAGGTGTTTATAGTGTTGGGGTTAATACATGTACATCACATAGTCTTACACTACATACATTTACTTTTGTGGGGACTAGCTCGACCGCGACCATGAGTACACATGATGCAGTTCTCACTGACATCTCCCATGTTGACGATCAGGCCTATATTGAGCCCCCCTTAGAGCATGAGGGAGAGGCCGAGGTTATGGTCGTGGCAGACATCACAGCCGAGGTCAGGGTGCGGGCAGCGGCAGAGATCGAGGTCGAGGTCCAGCTGCAAATCGTGATACAGTTGCACCAGATAAGGGAGTTTCATAGCTCACAAGAAGATTTGATCTTTGCCGCAGAGATCGTGTAGCACATGCAGGAGAGGGGGGTCACACTCACAAGCTCCACAGACAGTCAGTGGAGGGCCACATGCAGGGGAGGGAGTGCCACTGGATACACATTTACGATTGGGGGAGCCAGATATTCAAAGAGTCTACCGCAAGAGACCGAGGAGGGAGGTCCACGGTCGGGGTTGTGGGACTGGGTGCAGGTTAGGGCATTAGCGGGTGTGATATGGAGTGTATAATTTTTTTTATTTATAGTTTTTGTTATAGTTTTTGTAAATCAAACTTATACAGAGGATGTAAACGTGTCATACTTATTTATTCGAAAATATAATTTTACAATTTTTTATTCTTACTTATTTTGATGATTTCCTAAATACTTCAAATATTCAAATCATGATGTCACAATGGATTTAAACAGGGTGGTTATATACAAAAGAGATTCAAGTTGTGTTGCGTTTGGTACCATGTGGATTTTCGTTTTACAATAATAAACTATATAATTTTTCATACAGTTTTTTTTTTTAAATAAATTTTTTTTTAACTACAAAACTACTTCTTTACAAAAAACACGAAATAAATAATTACATAAATTTTATTTATTATTCTGTACTTTTTTTCCCAAAGAATTTGATAACATAATGATAAATTTAAGAACAATTTTTTTTTTTTAAATACAAACACACAAATTTAAGATAACATAAGACTGCCCCCCCAAAAAAAAAGGGTACAAAACCTGATAATATAATAAAAATTTGAAGAACATTGATTTTTTTAAACAACGTGCGCGCACACACACATACAATATTAAGAAAACTAAAACACAAATTTTATATACTCTGCTTCCCCCTCCCCCCCTTCTCCCAAAGAAAAGAAACAAAGAAAGAAAAAAGTTCTTTAATACTTGAATAGTCTTTCTGAAAAAAAAAAAAAAAAAAAGAAACAAATTTTAGATTTTCAATAGAGTGAAGATGATGAACTGTGGAACTTATACAACAGTTTGTTATAAATTTAAAATATAAAATAAAAAAAATAAACAATTAAAAAAAAGAGAAGATGGTGAAACGTGGAACTGCATAGCAGTTTCTAAAATGTGGGAAGTGGAAAAGTGGAAGCTATTTACTGAGTTGGTAATTTACGATTTTACCCATAATTACAATTTGATATAAGTTAAAATAATAGATTGTTTAACAAGTTATGGTTATTTTAGGAAAAATAGAAAAAACTTTGTAAGCCAGGCTTTAGATTCATGACACCAAAATTGGTGTTCCTCTTTAATAATAGAATAGATTAACCCTCCAACTATACCCAAATTCTGTAATAATAAATAGTTTATCCAGCACCCAAATTCTTTGATTTGCCAACTCGACATTCCTCCATTCCTATCATCACTGTGGCCCTCTTCACTCGAAGAACCCTAACTCCCTATATTGGACCCTCAACCATTTGCCTTTGACGTTGTGTCATTCCCCAAAATTTGATTTTTGTCAACAGCCGACTCGTTGCCACCATTGGACTGGCTATTTTTATTACAACTGGCTATTTTGAAATTAGTGGGTGACTCATTCTCATGCTTGGGTTGAGATTGTATTTCAACTTTACTCCCCTCAGTATTCTAAGAACCCCAAGCAGCAGAAGTTTTTGACTGAGGTACATGCTCAACATCTTCTTACTTGACTGTGGATGACTCATTCTCATGCCTGGTTTGAGATTGTATTTCAACTTTACTCCCTTCAGTATTCGAAGAACCCCAAGCAGCAGAAGTTTTTGACTGAAGTACATGCTCAACATCTTCTTACTTGACTGTGGGTGACTCATTCTCATGCCCGGTTTGAGATTGTATTTCAACTTTACTCCCCTCATTATTCGAAGAACCCCAAGCAACATAAGTTTTTGACTGAGGTACATGTTCTACATCTAGGTAATTCACTGTGGGTGTGTTTCATAGTGCTATCTGTGACTGAGAAAATAATTTCAATTTTATCTCATGTAACTTAACTCATGGGCATTTCAAGACACTTGGAGGTATTTACTTGCACTCCGTTTCATAGTTATTTATGAACAGTATTGCTTTAACACAAAAAAAATTAAAGCCTCTGATTCATTTTATGATTTAATTTATAATTTTTTTGCAAACACCAATTTGTACTGATATGGACTAGTTCGAAGTGACTTCTTACTGTATTAAAAAAGCAAGCACCGACCGAAAGCAGTTCGAAGCGATGTAACAACTTACTGCATTGAAATGGCAGAAGCAAGCAACGGGGAATTGACAGTGATTGAGCGAAATAATGAGTTTCACAATGTTCTATGTTGTGTCGTATCTTCGTTACTAGAGTGTAAGACAATGTTGTTGTTCATCTAGCTTACGGATGTATATCAACTATTTGTTATATGAACCTGAAGTTTATGAAATCACTATATTTATAAGTACACATGTCAAGATTCGTTACGAATTTCTCTTCCTATTGATAACTCATGTATAAGCATTGCAAAGCCATTATACTAAATGAAAAAGTTTGGTCATACATGCAACCAAGTTCATTCAGTATCATCATTATATTCCACATCAATAATGCATGAAATCATGAAAGCTTAGTTCAAGTAGCATTCTTCACAATAACAATAACGGAGAAAAATCAAAGGTATTTGTTATTTGTAAAATTACAAGAACTATTAAAAAACTATTGAAATTTCTCCCTTCATTGATAAGTCGTGGATAAGCATTACAAATCCATTACAAGATATTTGGTCATTTATCCAAACAATTTCATTCATTATCATTATCATCTGACATCTCAATATCAGATTCATACACAGCATCCATGCTCTAGGCGAAGTACTGGTGTGCATCATCCATTAACCCATCTTCGCCACGCTCATTTGTGGTTTTCATTAGTTTGGACCTTTCCAAATGTTGGGTCATGCTATTAACTTTGTCGTGGATACAATGCAATGCCCTTTGCAATAACTGTGGAGTGTCAGTTGGCATACGCATGGCTAACCGGCGAGGAAATTTAATATTAACTTCACGACATAGATCAACGAGAACGTTTGCTCGAGTTATGCAAAATTCCCACTCAGCTCTCATGGTATTGACGGTGGCATGTGAGTAACGCAAATTTGGATTTAATGGGTATTGAAATTCATCTCCATCTGCAACCCAATAGTGACCCATTGCTGAATATAGATCAACCACCGTATATCTCATGATGATATCGCTCGAAATAGCTATAAAACTTTTGTTGTGGTATGATGCGATATTTATACCACATATACACATGGTAGCTATATGTTTGAAATTATTGTAAACAACTATGCATCAAAGTTGTCACGTCAAGTTTTATGACCTGAACAACTATGCATCAACTTTATAGGAGTTGTCACTTCGACTTTTATTTACTACTCAGTGCATATCTGAAGGTTTTAAGCAAAGTTCAAATCCGCTTAAAAATTTAATTTAATTTTTCCGCTTACAAATATAATTCAATTTATTTTGCCTTGACAATATATTTAATTTCACTTTTCACCTTATATATTTCATTTAATTTAATTGGAGAAATTTGACCAATTTAATTTGAATTTAATTATGTGTTGATTTAAGTCGGTGTTGTTCTTGTCTGCATACTAGGCTAGGTTTTATCTGTAACACTTTCAGGTTCTGTACATCGAAAAACCTATTCATTCTAACTCTACTACAAATTAATCTTCAATACATTCTAACTCTATAACTACATTATCTTCAACGTTTATGAATCTATTTGGGACTGCATAGGATGGCTTTTTAAACACAAAAGGTTTAATTGTTTTGTTATTTTGTTCTGACACTCCCTCATCCCATTATGAATTGCAGAATTCACATGGGCACAGTAAGTATGGTACGATAATAAATTGTAGCTCGGCGCAGTGATACGTCCAACATTTCTCAGTGATGCAGTGCAGTGATTTGAACAGACGAAATAATTTGTATGCTTTGTTTTTTCCTCAAATACTATGTGACTTTGTGCAGCGATGCAGTGATGCATGTGACTTTGTGCAGTGATGCAGTGATGCATGTGACTTTGTGCAGTGATGCATGTCACTGATGCATGTGACTTTCTGACTTTGTAAATTATATACTTTGTGACTTTTCTCCTCACATTATGTGATGCATGTGACTTTGTGCAGCGCAACTTAGATGCTTTTTTTTTTCATCACATTTCAGAATTCATCTAAGTCACATTAATACGAGCACATGGCAATAGTGTTGATAAACAATTATATAAAGGACTGAAGGAGTAAGTGTAATTTACCGAATAAAAAAAGAAGCAGAAAATGCAAAGAGGAGAAAAGGGGATGACTGTAAAGTTCATTAAGTGAAAATAAGATAAAATATAGGCTGTAGTGCCAATCTTCTTTACATATCAGGTGACCATTTTATTATTTTGTTTTCTTTTGTTTTGAACATTGTTTTGGTGAAAAAATCAACGATAGTTTTGTAGGTCAAAGTGAGTTGGAAGGTTGTGTATTTACTTGCACTATGTTTCATAGTTGTTTATGAACAGTATTACTTTAAAACAAAGAAAATTAAAGCCACTGTTTCATTTTATGATTTAATTTATAATTTTTTGAAAACACCAATTTGTACTGAAATCGTCAGTTTGAAGTGACTACTTACTATATTAAAAAACTAAGCATGAAAAAATAGTTTAATATGGCGATGTGACAACTCACTGTATTACTGATTAATTTGACAACTCACTGCTCGAATATAAAGGGATTGCATTGTGAAAAGGATGGCCTACAATTATGATTTTATTTGACAACCAAGTCCGTGACTACATCACAGGTACACAAAGTCACGGGTACTCAGGATTGCATGAAATGAATAAGATAAAATAATATCACAAGTATCACTTCTTCCATAGTGCCCCAACTCAATTATCGTCACCAGATCATCTCTAGTTAACCCCTAGTATGATGTCTATAAATAGCGCTACCCCCAGTATGATGTTTGTTCAAGTCATAATAATAGTAATATACCTACAATTACTATTATTATTAATTTTTTATTTTATTTTATGAACAATGTCTTCAAGAGGTGCAGGAAGTTCACGCCAGCAAAGAAATCTGAAAGTGTGGTTGCTACCTCCATTTACTTATGATTACAAGAGCGAAAAGTACTCGAGTTCGAAGGATTATTATGGTGGTATCCGAGCAGAATGGGCGTTCAAGGTAACGGAGCAAGAAGGATTGTTTAATGATCTACGTAACTTTGGGGTATCGGTACCTCATCGTCGTTCATTGACTATGGCTAGATGAAATGTGAGCGACTATGAAAAAGCAATTAGCCGAATTAAAAAGGAGAACAACAGAATGTTGATGCGGAGATGTCGATATTTCATGCTTCAGCTAGCCACCGAAATGGCAGAAGCAAGCAACAGAGATTTGACAGTGATTGAGCGAAATAATGTCTTAAACAATGAAAAATATCTCTCTGACTACTACATGTCAGATGAGGAATGAGAAATCAAACACCTTTATCTTTCATATATGTTTGTATGTTGTGTCGTATCTTCATTACTGGAGTGTAAGACAATATTATTGTTCATCTAACTCACAAATGTATTTCAACTATTTGTTATATGAACCTGAAGTTTATGAAATAACTACATTTATAAGTACACATTTATTAGTTCATGACTTTCTTTATTGAATTGCAATGAGTTAATGAATGTTCTGGATTAATGAATGGATTAATGTATGTTGAATTATGTGAATACTTACGTATTTTTTTTTTTTTTCAAACATGATATACAACTCCATTTTTTGTACCCACTTTATAAACTCAGTGATGTGTGAAGAAGATGATTGGTTGATAATCAGATAATATTTAATTATCAACCAATCCTCTTCTTGACATATCAGTAGACTTATAAAGTAGGTCTAACTTTTCCGCCTGAATAACTATTATTTTCTTTTTGTTTGTAAAAAAGATTTTGTTGTAGTTTAATTTTGTAATATGGTAGGTCTTTTTCTTTTTTTTTTCTTTCTTCTTCTTCTTCTTCTCTTTTCTTGGGCTGTATTTGGATTTAGAATATGAAGGGAATTTGTTGAGTGAAAGGAAAAAGGGAACATTAAAAAGTTAACCCTTTTTATTTAATGACTTTTTTTTTTTTTGCTTTTAGTGAACTAGTTTTATTTTGGTTTTTTATTGAACTGCTACTCTAAAAAGTTTAGGCTTCTTCGTCTCGAAAAAAAATTGTACTTTATTTAGTTTTTTTATTTATTTTGTTTATGAAATTTTTGTTTTAAAAAAAAAATATTTACATGTTAGATGTTTATGAAGACTTTTGAAAAAACTTAAACTTATTTTAAAAATTTGTGTTAATAATTTTTTTTATGATTTTTATGTGAGTATTACTAGGAGTGTCATGAAAATTTACCCCCACCAATTATCCCACAAAATGAAATTAAAATAGAAATATAATATCATGAATACAAGTAAACACAAAATCACAACAATGCTGCATTGTATAACAACAATATATTGTACAAGTTCATATTAGAAACATACAAAACTTAATGCACCATCTATTCCAATAGAACATGGAAAATGATAGGGTGAGGAAAACAAATGCATTTTGATAGATAAAACAGAATTTGCTAGTTGAAGAAACAATCTCAAAGTCAAGTAGTTGGTCCAATTAAGGGACTAATAAAGTTACTGACGCATTTAACTCAGCCTTCAACAAAGAAAAAATGTAGCAGTAGCGATCAAAAGTTTCCCTTAACTGGGGCTCCTCAAATAGTGATCTTCTACATAAAGAATTTCAATCTCCATCAAGAAAGACGAAAGAATCGCCTTTCAATTTCTAGAAGTCCAGTCAAAATGATGACTCTAGTAAGGAATGGGGGGTTGACAGAAAACTAAACTTGGGGGCAGGATAAACAAGCTCAAAGCCAAGTGATTGGTCCAGTTGGGGGACTAATAAAGTTCAGACAAACGAACTACCGCCTTCAACAACACATAAAATAGAACAGGTAGCTCAGTGAAAAGCATCCCTTAACTGGGGCTCGTCAAATAGTGATCCTCTACGTAAAGAATTTCAATTTCCATCAGGAAAGAAGAAAGTGTCGCCTTCCAATTCTTGGAAGTCTAGTCAAAATGATAACTCTGGTAAGGAATGGGGGATTGACAGAAAACTAAACTTGGGGGCTGGACAAACAAGCTCAAAGCCAAGTGGTTGGTCCAGTTGGGGGACTAAGTTTCAAACCTAATTAGTTTTACTTGATTTGCTTGTCAAAATAACTATTTACAATTAATTATACCCAAACAGATTGTTTTCTACAACTCTTTAAAGAAATTGACGATTCTCTTAGTATAGAATAGCAATCAACGTAAGGCCAAAAATGTAAGAAACTAGACTTGTAATTCTAATGATGCTGATTTGATATTTTTCGGATTTATACCCAAAGAGAACAACACTTCTGAAATTACTGTTTAACACCAGTTTTCTAGGCAGATTTGAATGCACCAGTTAATATAGATTTTGACTCCCAAAAATTATAAGAAAATTCTTATATGCAATTCAATATGTAATTAATCAATTGTAAAAATTTTAGTTCAAAATTCATCCGTTTGATAAGGTTTCTTTATTTTTAAAGATTGTGGTTATGTACAGAATTTCATACTCATAGATTGTACCTCAACTTTATATATCCATCTGATATTTCTCAAACTACATAAAATACATATGATATTCACAAACATTGGTGGCCAAGTACTCCTATCTAACCCACGTTTCACTAACAAGATCCACCATTACAAGCAAAAACACTCATGGAATATAACCCATGCCGTATACTTGTTCTTCATACATCCACTATACCCATTACACTATTTCACACCAACTATTAACTTGATAGATATTCAAGCCACCTAATTAGTTAAGCTTTCATTCCATCTTCTTCCAATGAATGCACAGAAACATAAATACAAAATAACTATATTCATAGAATATTGGTTTCAAACTTGGAGATGGAGTTATTAAAGCACCAAACTAGTTGTTCAATTTTCACCAAAAGCTACTCATATCTCCTCTTCATGGTTGCTAGTTGAATAATATGAGAGTTTAGGGTTATCCACACACTTTAAAAAATCTGACTCCCTTATCCTTTTGCTTTTATTTATTTATGTACTTTGTTATTATTAAAATCTTATCTCTAAATTAGAGATTTCCACCATAAATTTATTTTAGGTTTAAAAATTAATTAAAAGACCTTCCAAATATTTAATTTGCAATTTAGGATTGACCACAAAAATATTTAAGATTGTAATATTATTATTATTTAATTATTTACTTAATTTTTATATTCGGGTTCTCACAGAACATGTAGCTCAGTCAAAATTTTCCCTCAACAAGGGCTCCTCAAATAGTGACCTCTACGTAAAAAATTTCAATCTCCATCAGGAAAGAAGAAAGAGTCACCTTCCAATTCCTGGAAGTCCAGTGAAAATGATGACTCTGGTAAGAAATGGAAGGTTGACAGAAAACTAAACTTGGGGGCAGGACAAACAAGCTCAAAGCCAAGTGGTTGATCCAGTTGGGAGATTAATAAATTTCCAAAAAATTGTTCTTGGAAATTCGAAAACCAAGTAAGTTTTGGATTTAAAATTTATAACAATTATTTTAATATATACATTTTCATTCCAACAATATTTTCATACACTAGTCTTCCAATATTATTGGGTTAAGTGGTTGTCCGTGAGATTTGCAAATTTATTACGAGTGATTTCCAGAAAAAATCAAAATAACAATTAATCTTCCATACCTATGGGGTTAAGTGGGCGTGCGTGGGATTTACAAATTTGTTATGATTGATCTGCGGATGGGTACATTACGACCAATGTTCAGTTGATGTTGTAAATGTTTCTCAAAATAATACAAATTGAATATTCAAAAGTTGATTTTAAAATAATTCCAAATGACAACAAAAATTCAAATAGTCATACTTTTCAATAAAATACAAATAGTTGGTCGCAACAACGAATGATGCATAGCTAAGTGAAACACAATATTGCCTACATAAGCTTCATTTTTTCACACATTGAGTAGTCAAATCGTGGAAAGACTTGTCGGTATATGCAGATAGATTGTCAAGTCATGTGACTTGGTGCACAGGCTTTGGTTTTCTCGATTTTTTGATTACAGTGACAACTCATCTCTTATTGATATATGTGGGATTCTCAATTTAGAAAGTCACATGGCAACAGTGAATTCACTGATTTACCTTACAGTGAGCATGCCCTTATTTTGTCGGTATATGCAGATGGATTGTTAAGTCATGTGACTTGGTGCACAGACATTGCTTTTCTCTGTTTTCTGATTACAATGACAACTCATCTCTTATTGATATATGTGGGATTATCAATTCAGAAAGTCACATGGCAACAGTGAATCCACTGATTTACCTTATAGTGAGCATGCCCTTATTTTGTCGGCATATGCAAATGGATTGTCAAGTCACGTGACTTAGTACACAGTATTTGCTTTTCTTTGTTTTTTCATTCTAGTGACAACTCATAAATTGTTTGTATATGTGGAATTGTCATGCAGAGGCATTTATTTTCTATGGTTTTTCCTTCAATGTCTTTCTAAAGCCGTTTATAACCAACTATATAAACGACTAAAGGTGAAGACATAATCTTACAACTTATTTCGCCCTACGAAATTATCATTCATTTGTTTAAAAAAATTAGCATTGCTACACGATTTATGGGAGGGAGTGCGAATCGCAAAGGTGGTAGGAACTTGCAAAGGGATGACAGTTCATGACGAGGAAGGGGAATGAGACGTGGCGATGCTGAAGACGAAACAATAATACCTGTTTTAGATTATGCTTGTGGTTATCGTAATAGGTTTGGGAAGCGACATTTTTTGATGCCCAAGTATTATCGAGTTCAAGGAGGTTCATGTATGGAGCCATCTGACAATCAAACAGGATATGGTTTATCTGACGCTGCTCGTCTCAAGTGGCCCGTACTATTTATAGAGCGGGTACAGCTGGAAACCTTAAGTCGGGAAAATCAACTTAAGGGGCCAAAAGCACGTTCTGTTGAGATCCAAAAGGAAGATCCTGATAATATTGATCGACTATGTGAAAGACTATAACGTGAGATTTCTCAAATGCGCCGTAGGTTAGCCCGCGATATGCAACTATACATAGTTAAGAAGGATGCCCAAAAGAACAGAACAGAACCAAACCAAATGTTGCGGCTATTAAGGGTATCATGGAGGATCCTGAACTTGTCTCTGACCCTGAACTTTCGGATTATTCAGACTCTGAGATTGCCGATTTAAGCGCGAATTAGGTGTTTATGTCTATACTTCGGCAATATTAGGTCATGCATTAATATGTAATGTTTGTGTTAGACTAAGTGTTTCCGTAATGAGTTTGTCAGATTGCCTGCCTAATATTTGTCTATCTAACTGTTAGGTTTATGTATTGTGTGTTCAGTTCAAGGTGTCCAGGATGTATGTATTGTGTGTTCAATTCATGGTGTCTAGAATGTATTTTTGTGGGAGACTTATGTCTGTACTACCTATGTAACTGAAAACTGTTACATTTACAACTTGAGTTATGTTGTTTTCATACTTGTATGAGTATTTAGTAAATTAGTGACTTCGTATATTATGTATTAAGTTTTATTACAAAAATGTTGACAATTTATTTTAGGGAAAATACACATTCTCTTAACTTGTTCATCTTTTCAATCGTGACAACCCAAAAATATAACAATTATTCATTGAATATAATAAATAACGTTCTCATTCTTACAAAAAATAAACTATCAATTGAATAAAACAAATAACATTTCCATTCATTCATTCATTGCACAACATCAGTCTTATGAAATAAGCGAAACCAATTGAATCACAATAACATCAACTCTAACCCAATATTTACATTACATAAGTTCCTGTTCGTAATCAGAATTCAAATTACATACAAGTTACATTACATAGCAAAAAATGAAAAAAGTACCATTCGTATGTAAAAAATACATCACCAAAATTTGAGGTCTTTCTCTTCTTCCTTCTTGTTACAGCTCTCGCGGTGGCCTTCGTCTTCTTGGCCTCCTTTGCGGTGCTCTTCGCGTCTCACCCTTCGTCGTTGTTCATCGAACTGCACAGTGTGTGAGTGTGCTTCGGACTGTAGAGCATGTATGTCACCTTCTAACTCAAAACAAAGATGAAAGAAAAAAAAAATTAATGAAAACGGCTAGAAAACGGTTTTACTAAACCGATTTTCTGAATTATATTATCACCTTCTAACCCAAAACAAAGACAAAAGAAAAAAAATATATATATTTAAATGAAAATGGATTTAGTAAAGCCAAAACAAATTTCTGAATTACACCTTCTAATCCAAAACAAAGACAAAAGAAAAAAAAAAAAATCTACATGAAAACGGCTTTAGTAAAGCCAAAAGAAATTTATGAATTACATTATCACCTTTTAACTCAAAACAAAGACAAAAAAAAAAGCAAAAAAAATTTACATGAAAATAGCTTTAGTAAAGCAAAAAAAAAAATTTCTGAATTATACATTCTAACCCAAAACAAAGACAAAAAAAAAAAAAACAAAAAATTAACACGAGAACGGCTTTAGTAAAGCCAAAAAAAAATTCTGAATTACATTATCACCAAAACAAAGACAACAGAAAAAAAAAATTTTTTTACATAAAAAGGGCTTTAGGAAAGCCATATTAGAAAACAGTTTTAGCAAACCCGTTTTCTGAATTACACCAGAACAAAGACAACAGAAAAAAAAAAAAAATTACATGAAAACGGAAAAAAAAATAAAATTACATGAAAACAACTTTAGGAAAGCTGTATTAGAAAACGGTTTTACTAAACCCGTTTTCTGAATTACATTATTTTGTGGCAATTTATAATTATGTTGAAAAATATAAGTTGGAACCGTTTTCACGAAAGAAAATTTTATTGTTTTTTTATTCATCAAAAACGACATTAGAAAAGCCGTTTTAAAGAAAACAAGTTTGGCAAATGACGAGGCTGGGAAAGCTTTTATATAAGTTTTAAAAACGGATTTTGGTTAAAAGTGTGGTTATCATCTACGCTTTCTTTGGTGAACAGTAAAAGCGTAGTTCACAACCACGCTTTTAGAACAAAATTTTTTTTTAGTTAAAAGCGTGATTCATAATCACGTTTTCAAAAGAAAAAAAAAATTTGAGTTAAAAGCGTGGTTCACAACCACACTTTTAGGAAAATTTTTTTTTTTTTTACTTAAAAGCGTGATTCCTAATCACGCTTTATTTATAAACCAAATTTAACTAAAAGCGTAATTTGTAACCACGCTTTCTTAATTAAAAATATAATTTAGAAACATGCTTTTACAATTTGACAAAATTTCCACACAACAGACACAAAAATGAATAAATGTTTTAGAATTTTTTATTTCATATTTTTTTTTTTTTTTTTTTTTTTGTCTTCTTAAGGTGGACCATCCATCAATGGTTCAAAATCAAAGGCGCCGGGCAAACCCTAAAACGTGGCTTCCATGCATGGATTGGTCCGAAGCAGCACACGTTGGGCCTAAGATTACATATTGGTTCCTAATTCCCTACTCTTCTACTACTACTACTACTACTACTACTTGATTGAGGTTGAGTTGAGAGACAAAAACAAGCAGAAGAGAAAAGAGAGAAAAGAGAAAAAAGAGGAAAGCTCAATTGGCACTGGGTAGTAGAGATAATGTTCTACAGAGGGTATGTTCATGTCTCAGATTTACATATATTTGTTTTTACTTATGTATATTTGCGTTTCTCTATGTATGTGTATGCATATTTTCTAAGATTTATTGTTATATTATAGATACCCAGAAGCCAAAATTTTAATTCTCTGTTAAATTTAATTGCTTTTATTTCTTAGGGGTTTGTGTTGGTCTGATACAAACCTGTATAAGCAATGAGAAACTCAAGTGTTTAGCATAAATCTTTGCATAGGTTGTGTGGTTTGTGATTGGCTTCTGTTGCGTTAATGGTTTTTGAGTGGTTAGCATTGGATGAGTCTTATACGGGTTTGACATGGTGAAACATTGAGGTGTTTTAGGCTGAACTGTGAATTATGAATTTGTTAGATATACCCGAAGCCCTTCTTTGATTTCTTTTTGTTATTCTTTCCTTGTTTGATGTAGTTTTGATTTGAAGATGTATTAGGAAGAGGGTAAATAATTGGTTTTACATATTCCTTACGTGGCTAATACAAGCAGATTATGTTGCTTTAATTGGATTGGAGTGGTTGAGCTTATGGCTTTGATGTTGTCTTGAAAGTGAATCATTCAATCTCTTACAAGAACTATTGTCTGAGTTTAATGAGGATAGACATAACCCATAATTTTCTCTCTCTCTCTGGTTGTTTTGTTCTGTTTTCTCTGATGAAGCATCTTGTTTGGATTTAAAAGTGCACTAGGTAGATGAAAATGAAATATTTTACCGTGACTCTGACTCTAGCTCTGATGTAGGTTTCAAAATAAGAGTCATTCATACTTTCGTACAGGGTCTATAACTTATGAATTAAGTGTGTATGTATATATATTGATAAGAACGAATTAAGTTGAGATATTAAGAACCCATATTTTATTTCACTTACAAAGTTTTATTCTTGATTCTATGTTCAGGAAAAGGATTTGAAATTAAAACTTTAGAGTTGTAACAGAGTAGAGTAATGTAGATTTTTGGAGATAGTTCTGAGAAGTGATTGTTATTTGTGTTTCTTTTGTGGATTTATGGGTATGATGTAGATATGGAGATGTTGGCAATGGGTATGAAATGGGTCCGAAGCGGCAGCGGGTGATTGATCAGGGTTCTTCATATGGGACTTCTCCTGGTTCTGGTTTTATGTATAATCCTTCTCCTTATTCCTATATTGGCCAGCCACCTCCTTTCCCTATTGTCCGACTTCAAGGCCTTCCATTTGATTGCTTGGAAGCTGATATTGAAGAGTTCTTCCATGGTCTTGACATAGTTGATGTTCTTTTTGTCCACAAGAATGGGAAGTTCACAGGGGAAGCTTACTGTGTTTTGGCATATCCTCTTCAAGTCGATTTTGCTCTTCAGAGGAATAGGCAGAACATTGGCAGGAGGTATGTCGAGGTTTTCAGAAGCAAAAGGAAGGAATACTATAAGGCCATAGCAAATGAAGTTTTAGAGTCACGTGGTGGTTCACCTCACCAAAGTGTCTCCAGAGCAAAATCATTTGATAATGCAAAGGATTCAGCTAAACACACAGGGGTATTGCGATTGAGGGGATTGCCATTCTCAGCTGGCAAGGATGATATTATGGATTTCTTTAAGGATTTTGTACTTTCAGTAGACTCAATTCATATTATGGTTAATTCGGAAGGAAGGTCAACCGGGGAAGCTTTTGTGGGATTTGCAAATGCAGAAGATTCAAAAGCTGCAACGGCAAAGGATAGAAAGACACTTGGAAATCGCTATGTAGAGCTTTTCCCTTCATCGCATGAGGAGTTGGATGCAGCAATTTCGAGGGGCCGGTGACTATTTTTTAAATTTTCTTTATATTATTTTATTATTTTGATATTATATACTAGTTATTAATATTATATTTAGCACTAGTATGATATTTGGATTTTGCTTTAGTAGTTTTAGTTTGACTTGGAAGTAGTAAACTTTTGATTTCTTGTTTACACGTCAAGATGTTTTTCGTTTAAGAAAAATTACTGAGCAGCTATGCCTTATATCTGAGACTGTATTCAAATTTTGGTTTATTTGTGTCCAAATATTTAGCATCACAATCATCCCTGTTTCCATCACATTGTCCATAACTTTGCCAGCACATGTCCTTGTCACTGTTTTTAACATCCTGTCGCTATCACTACTAGGAGTCTTGTACCATATTCACCACATCCATACCCATTCTATTACATCATGATTCCATTCCAACACGATCACTTTGTCACTGTAGCCACAAGCATTGATATCACCGACTGCTGTGAACAACTCACTGACTCTTCTTGTACTCAATCACCACAACTAACGACGAAGAAGCTGGAGTTGGAAACTTGGTTTATTTTTCATTTAGAATTGGTATTTCAGTAACTCTTGTAATTAGTTGAATTCCTTTTCCTTGAATGATTTTTGAAGCCTCAATAGCAATTTTTTTAGCCGACTGCTCCCCTATGAAATTTACATGAAAAATTAAGTTGTAAAACTATATATATATATATTTTTTTTCTTTCAGAAATCAGAGGGTAGGTTTGGTTTGTGTTTCTGAAAAAAATTTCAGAAATTTTCTCTACAAACAAATTTCAGAAATTTTTTCTACCAAACAAAATTTCCCAAAAAAATTTCCCAAAACACACAAACCAAACAAGTTTTCCAAACAAATCTCTCTCACACACACATCAAATCAATCACTTTTTCCAAAACTCTCTCTCAAAATAATTTTCCAAAACAAATTTCTCAAAAAACCAAACCAAACATGTTTTCGTACTTTTTATCTCTAAAACACATCTCTCAAATACAAACCAAACATACCCAGAGTCTCTAGGTGAGGATTTGTCTTAGATACCTACCAGTTCATTAATGAACTTATTTAGATACAGGCTGAGGAGACATAAATGTCTTAACCCAAGAAAATGACAAGGCTGGAGTGCCACAGGGAAAGTATGGAACTAGAAAATACCAGCTCATGGTGAGATCTCTTTGAGTGTAAGAGTAACCCTCCATGGTGGGGAAAATAAATGACTCTCACCTGTGATAAAATCTGTAGTTTTCTGTGCAGAAAGCTGTAGTAGCTAAACCATCTGTACTTAGTTGCATGCTCTGAACAATTGACAAAAATTAATTTCCATTTGTAGCTTTTCAATGTTTTTGAAAGTTAGAAATGATATTTTAAGGAGAAGAGCTACGAACTAGCTTTGCAAGGATTTGGACCATGGCTCTAGAATTGCAATGAACAATGATACTGGTTGAAAATTTCTTAGCACAAACTTGCAATTCCTTACCTTCCATGTAGCAAGCATTTTCCCTTCATTGTTGGTGCATAAACTTGTGGAATGGTAAAAGGCAAAGAAAACCTTGCTTGGAGAGCTATGTTACATTGAATCTTCAAGTAACCGTGTCGACCCAACCCAACACAGGCATGGGATATGGTTGCAATCCTTCTAATTAGACAACGTATCCCCATATTCATATCTAATTTTTTCATTCTTTTTGCCGAGTCAGCATATCCTAAAATTTAGAGTTTGATGTGTTCAACCTTTTTTTGATAACTTGGTATCTAGCCCAAAGGAGTTAGCTTAATGGATCCATTTGTCTAGTTGGATCTATTTAATGAATAATATGATAAGAAAATAAAAATTAAATTAAATTAAAGATTGATAAAATAGTAATGTATACGATATATAACAAAAGAAACATTTTTTATTACATGGACCTTACTGTAAAAGACATGAATAGGCTCAAAAGACTCCCTTTGATTATGCCTCGTTTGATTTTAATAAATCCCATTGGATATTTTAGGGTTAATTACACTAAGACCCTCTTAACTATTAGTGAATATCACTTTACTGCCCCTCATCCATGGTTATTAAATTTGCATTTCGAATCGTAGGATTGTACGATCCTATGATCCTACATTGCTAAAACGATCCAGATCGTTGTTGGATCGATGTTATAACAAGATCACAAGTAGGATCGTGTAGGATCATATGGGATCGTGCAGGATCATATGGGATCGTGCAAGATTGTAGGTGGGATCGTGCAAGATTGTAGATTTTATGATTTTTCACCTTATTTTTAATATGTATCATTGTAATTTGTATTTTTATTTTTGTTTTTAATAGAAAATAAGATCTTACGATCCTCAATCCGATCCTATGATCCGATCCACGAGACCCTCTCACCGATCCTACCTAGGATCTCGATTTTAACAACCTTGCCCTCATCTATGAATCCATACATATTGACTCCCCCAACTATGATAATTGTACAAATACACTCTTTTTGGAGGTGGTCTGGAGAGATGGTCTGTAAGGGGGTGAAAGTGATACTTTTTTAAAGTTGAAGGGGTCAAAATGATGGATTCATAGGTGAGGGGGTGTAAAATGATATTTGTTAATAGTTGAGGGGGTCTTGGTATAAACAACTCGATATATTATTGCATAAATTTAGCTTAAGTTTTCTAATTAATTGGTGTTTATTATTTTTATTAATGATAATTTCAACTTTGTCAATTGTGACGGTGGAATTCCCGACTTCAATTAGTTGTTTGGGCTCCTCTATTGCATCATAAATTTTGAAAATTTCAATTATTTTAATCTTGTGTTTTCTTCTTATCATCTGAAAGTGGTAGGGAATTACTGTCAAGGTTCTTTCAATGCTATTTTCCTATGAATACAGGTTGCCACTGACAAACTTTGAGAATACTTTAATTGTTATTTCTTGGATAAGCCAAACACAAAGTGACCATTTAGCTAATTCTTCTTAACATAGTTTTGAATGTCATAGGGTTGACCATGACTTGATGCATTTGTGCTTTGTATGTCATATACACATGAACCTATGACTATGTTGGAGCCAAGGTTGTCAAAATCGGAATCTTACATTGAATCGTTGGAGGGGTTTACAGGATCGGATCATAGAAATAGATTGATTGTAAGATCATACTGAAAAAGAAAAATTGCCAAGTAATTTAATTTGAACAAACATTTCTTAGAAAATATATACACAAAATAAGCCTAAATTATGTTAAAAAAGAATTGAAAATTTTGTGAAAAAATATAAGAGCAACTCTAGTGGTGTAGTATTTAGGTGTAGCAGTGTCAAAGTAGAGTACAACACAACATAAAACACTCACTCTAGCAATGTAGTATATTTTGTGCTAAAATAGCATAGTATTATTTCTTGTGCCAAATTCGGCTTAAGGATATAGCAGTGTTATTTTTATACTACACTCTTGACCAGTTGATTTTTTTTTTTTAATAAAATTATATCTAACCATTATAATGAGAGTTTAATTTATGTATTATGCCATTATTAATCTAACAACAAAGAAATTGAAATCTTCACCTAAAATAACAATTGATATTCTCACAAAAATTATTTTTCACGTTAATAGCAATATACCAATGAGTCATGATGACTCTACCTCCAATCCTTTGATGCTTCTATTTCTCTAGACTCCATTCAAGATCCAATTGAAGCCGTTGTTGATTCTCCAAAAACTAAAAGGTCTAATGGAAGGAAGACCGAAAAAGAATTGCATAGAAAGAGCAAGGTAACAGAAGATTAGCGCTTTTGTTTTTGTCATTTGATTGAAAACTTTAGTGAGCAAATGTGAGGTACTCGAGAGGAATTCTAGATTAGAAAAAAGAAAAATGTGATAATATAATTATGGCTATGGACTTAAAAATATGATAACTTTGACTTAAATTAATAGTTGATCGGTAGGTAGTAAATAAAGACAAATAACACGAAAAGTACTACATTGCTGGAGCACTTGTGCTATTTTAGCACAATAAATACTACACACTAGTGAAGCGGCTTGTAGCAAATCTGTATAAAGTGCATTTTTACTGTGCTAAAAATTGTACAAAGAAATACTACACCAATGGAGATGCTCTAATGCTCCATGTAAAATATAAATATAATATTATACAAATGAAAAACTCAATAGTAAAAGTTAACAAAGTTGGATTTGAAAATAGATTGAAAACTCTAAAGAGAATAAATAAATAAAAGAAAAAGTTTACTTTAATGTGTCATAAAATTAAATATATAGTTGCGTCCTGCAATGGTAATAAATAAAACAAAGAACAACTTTGTACACCTCAAAATAAAATAAAAGAGCTATATAATGCCGGAAGATAAACGAAGAACGTGGAAAAACCAAGAAAATAAATAGAAAAAGGGGTTGAAAGCTAAGAAGCACGGACACTTCTAAGAAGGTGACATATCCATGTCGTGTCCGTGTCAGACACTGACACTCTTTGGATACTTCTCCGACACGTGTTCGACACTCTTCAAAATCTGTCCTAATTTTTAATATTTTTTAAACACCCAAACACTCTTTGGACAGTTTGAGAACACACGTGTGTATCTCTTAAACACACGTGTCTATCGATTAGACACATGTGAAACTAATTATAAGTTTGAACAAAACAACTTTAGATACAATAATGAAACAAAAAACATATAAATTTATAGGAATTATTGTCATATTGTATTTTTTATTATTTTTGAATGATATATTCATCTATATATAACATATAATAAATATATAAAATTATATATTTCATGTGTGTCCCCCACGTGTCGTGTCCTGCATTTTTTGAAAATTAACGTGTCATCGTGTCTGTGTCGTATCCGTGTCGTGTCGCATGCCTGTGCCCATGCTTCTTAGGTTAAAAGTCGTATCATGTTTCAGTGTACAATTACTATAAAAAAAAAAGATGAGAGAAAAGCATAAATAGAGTAAAAGAAAAGGATTCTCCAAGAAACCAAAACAGAGAATCAAACGAATAAATAGATCGTAGGCTATTTTACTAAATGTAGAAAAAGGGGGAAAAAAAATAGTCAGATAATCTACTATGCAATATGAGAGAGAGGGGGTGGGAGGAGATACAACAAAGTAGAATGAGTTTGTTTCTTTTGAAGAGCCAGTTCTGCTAAATTATTGCAATATGAATTTCTATTTCCCTAGTTTATTTTTCTGAGTCCATTTTAATTTAATATTACTTATTTTTAGTCATTTGGACCACAAAAAATTGGTATTTTAGGAAACAAACACAAAATTTACAGTCAGAAAAGTATGAAAACCTGGAGGACTTTGTACTATCCCAGCCCATACAATACAAAACATTGCTTAAAAATTGGATTAGATCTAGATCGGGATTCAATTATCCTATAAGATCTAACTATCATAATGAAAAGATCCTACATACGAGGGATTTTTTACACAATCCAAATTGATTTTGTGCAAATGGATCATAAGATCTTGATTGGGATTATGATAACCTTGGTTAGAGCTACACTTACTAATATATTCAAAGTTTCCCAGGGATTGAATGGTGGTTGTTTAAGAGATGTTTGATGATCTCTTGCTCTCTAACATATTTGGCTGGTAGTTTGAATATTATTGGCAATGATATATTATGTGGTTTTTTTTAAACAATCCAAATAATTTTTGGTGAGAAGCATGGCTTTTATAATTGATTTATTTCATGCAAATTAGGAATGACAATCTGATATAATTTTGGCATTGTTAAAAGTGGAGGATCTAAGTTTCCCCTTGAGGAATTGTTTCTTAGTTGACAAGGACTTGTTTCTTATATCTATAATTAATTTACATTTTCCTATCTCTTACTCTGTTACGCATGAAATGAAATGTGTTATTTTTCTCCTTTAGGACTTTATAAATCTGAAAAGGGTATAATATATTCATTTATCAGATCCAACATTTCTTGTAAACGAAAATCTTCTGATGAGGGGAAGGATTTAGCTGAACAGCTGGCAAGGGTGATATTTTAGATTTCTTCAAAGATTTTGTGTTGTCGGAAGATGTGATTCACTTGACATTTAATTTGGATGGGAGGCTAACTGGTGAAGCATTTGTGGAGTTTGCTAGCGCAGAGGATTCAAAAGAAGCAATGGCTAAGGATAGGATGACTCTGGGGAGTCGTTATATAGAGCTGTTTCCGTCATCATTCGAGGAATTGAATGAAGCACTTTCAAGGGGACGGTGACTTTATTCATCCCCCCCCCCCAAAAAAAAAAAAAAAACCTTATGACTTTACATTTTTCGCCTTTTAAGTTGCTATTTTATACTAATGATATTTTACTTGAGGTATAAAGATATTTGTTGGTGTGTTTAATAATTTGCCAAAACTTTGGAAGAAACTTATATTGCAAATTACTGCTTTAGAGTTGTCAATCTTGGTCAAGTCAGATTATGACGGCCAACTTTTCACGTATGATGGTTGTATGTTGCTCAAGTTAGTATATTGAAAAGCAATAATGGCTGCGTAATCAGAGGATGATTTAGTCAGGACTGTACCTAAGGTTCCTTGGGAAATAGACTTGATATAAGCTTTTGCCTCTTCTAAAGGGTTTTTTGCTCAATTTTTTTTTTTTTTTTTTTTTGAATTTTTTGATTAATTTTTTGAGATATCAAGTAATCAAAACACTTCATATGTTTCATTTGCAATGCTGCTGGACTTTTTATGCAATGTTGATTAACATCCACTGGAGTCTGCATATTATATATCTAGCATTGATGGTGAAAGTTCAGTCGTGTGTTTATGCATTGAAATATTGTTACTACTACCTTGATGCTCTGTTGTTGTGGGGTATCTTCAGCACCTATGACCTTCCATGATGCACCCATTAACAATTCAAAATCTTATAGGTATTATTCTTGGTGTTTTTGGCCCCCGCTTCTTTTAACTAAACGAAGCATTTTCCTTTTTACTGCTGAAGATTCCCTTGAAAGAAATGTTTAAGGAGGCTTTTATTTCTGTGACCCAAGACTTCATACTTGTCCTTGCAAGTCGAACATTTTGTCTAGGTCCAACAAATATTGAAACAAAGCATGCTAACAAGAAAAAGAGGCAAACTTAAAATTTTATATGGAGAGTGCCCTTTGGACATTGTGTTATCAAATTTGAGGTTAGTTTGGTTCATGTATCTGTTAATTTCAGGTTAATATGCACAGGTACATTTATTTATGTTTTATTAGATTTTAGTGGCCAAGGAAAGTTTGCACAGGTACATTTATTAGATTTGGATGGATTGTAATGTGATGCTGGTGTTGTACTATGGGTCAAGTTTGTGTTTTTGAACTTTTTATACCGTTTTATAAGGACTACAGAATATTCAAATTCATCAGAACTTATTTTATCTTGATGGGGGATGGATTGTAGTGTAGTCTATGGGTTGTATTATGGGTATTTTTATAGGATTTATATTAGGACTAGAATATTCAAAATTATCAATGTATTTCCTATTTAGAATTTTTCAATCTTGGAAATAGGAGCCAACAATATATAAATATTTGTGTAATCTTTCTATGCAATGGATTGTAATTATGAGAATTTGAGATTGCATTTGGGTGATTTTGCTTAAAACTTACTAAACAATCCTGTTTTCTTTTCTGTGATTATTCAAGTTCATCTTTCCTCTCACAATAGTGACATTGGCTAAAACGTTTTCACATTTTGTACTTTCATTAGTTTGGTTTTAGAGCTGAGGAAGTCTACACTCTTTTCTTACCAGTTATTCAATTTATATGTTTACTTTTGCAATGGTAACTAACTTGGTAATGAATGGCAATGCATTTATTGTCTTTTATGTCAGGTTTGGCTTGTGTTGATTGACTTTTAGTTTGGGAAGAGGGGCTGACTTGGGTTTGGGAGTATTTTAGTCCCAAAAAAAATAAAATAGGTTTTTTAGTTCAATAAGATAAAAATTATATCTAATTCATAATTATTATATTTTTTTTCTCACAAAAAGTCAAAAAGTCTTTTTCAAATGAGGCTTTTAGCCTCAAGTTAAAATAATTCAAAAGTCAGAAAGTTAACCCACTTTCCAAACGAATCCTGAATATTGTCACAATTATTTCTTATATTTTTCATTATCATTCATGTTCTTTTCAGGGGGCTTTTCCCAAAATAAGTTAAAATACCAACCTATTTCTCAAACTCGGCTTAGGAATTGTTTGGGATGTCCTAAATAAGTGCACTTTTTGACTTTTTTAGACTAAAAAATTGAGGAAAAACATATGATTGTGTGGGTTAACTTTTTAACTTTTTATGAAAAAATGTGTATTAAAAAACTGTATAAATTGGCGTATAGGGAAAAATTAGAATTAGGAGTTGTGTAGCCGTAATTTTTGACTTTTGGTGAATAGTGATAATTTTTTAACTTTTTGATTTTTTGACTTTTTTGAGAATTGCCAAACTTAAATATATAAAGTATAGAGTAAGTGGAAGGAAAAAAAAAATTAAATTGAATTTGAAAAAAGCAAGAGTTTGGAGATGTGAGGGATTAAACCCCATACCTCTCCTATGGAAAGGAGGAGCACTACCATTTGAGCTACCTCCCTACTTGTCTTATATTTTGCTAACAAAACAATTTTATTTAAAAGCGTAATTTCTAACCACGCTTTCTTCACAAAAACAGATTTTCTTAAAAGTGTGGTTTGTAACCATGCTTTCTTAACCTCTTCTATGTAATTTTTTTTTTTTATCAAAAAAGTAAAACATTTGTTTGGTTAACTAATATTTATAATAAAAATTATATTTAAAATAAAAAATAATTTTTTTAAAATTTTTCAATATTTAAAATATTAAAAAAATACAACACATAAATATTTATTTAATTTTTTTGTTACGATTTGAGTGTAGAGTTTTGAAAGTAGTATGAAATTTTGAATTATGTGGTTTTAATTTTGGATCCAATGGGTCTAGCCCATTTCATCCATAACCTCACCATTCCACAACTTGGGTACCCCTTGGGGTCCATCCCAAGTATCCCAAGCTAAAGTATATAAACCCATTCAAAACCTCGTGCCTTTCCAATGTGGGACAAGCGCATTTTACAAATGTGTAGGAAACCCACCAAAAAACTAGTTTCAGGAACCCGAAAACGTGCGTTGAATTTTCATTCATCCAGAAATGGTTTTGAGCAACCAAATACACGAATTTATTCACTATGCGTCATTAAACATGAACCCATTTAGAAACGTTAAAAATAACATTTGGGTCTCACCTTAATTAATGCTCAAAGTTAGCAAAAAATAAGGTTATACAAAAGCCATTTTCCAACAAGTTAAACCATAGTGGTTTTGTGAAAATCACTTGATAAACTCTATAATTGTTGAGAAATTGAAAATGAGCTTACACCCTAGAAAATTTAAATTGTTATTTTGAACATTGAGATTTGAAATTGGAAAGTGACGGATACAGGATAATTATTCAGTAATCTTGTTAGAACCCACAAAAGTGTATGTGTGTAAATTAAATATATAAAATAAATAAACAATAAAATAAAATAATTCAGAAAATAATTATATAAATTATTTTCCGAATTAAATGCTTACAGAAAATAATGTTGAGGCTTGTGTTGGACAATCTCCTTAAAGTAGATTTCGCCCACGCTCTGGTGCTTTGAGTTTTACCAGCGTCTACTTCCCAAGATGCAACGACTAACACTTAGGGCTGGTTTGGCATCATTAAAAAAAATCTAAAAAGCTAAAAAGTCACTAAAAAAGTAAAAAAGTTCATACAATTTACCTCTTTTTTGGCGGGAAATCTGTCAATTGAAAAAAAAAAGAAGCAAAACAGCGGCTGCCCAAAACTGTGCAGCCACACATCCCAAGTGGTTTGAAAACGTAGCACACTTGTAGCCACACATGCCATAAAAAAATAAAAAATAAAATAAAAAATTGAAAAGAGATAGAAAGTGCACTGCGCAGTATTGCTGCTTGTGTCAGCAATGGGTAATTTCGTAATTTTACAATTTTATACAATATTTTAATACACATTTTTTCGTAAAAAATCAAAAAATTAACCCAAACATCCATATTTTTTTCCTCTACTTTTGAGTCCAAAAAGACAAAAGTGCACTTATTTAGGACACCCCAAGCAACCCCTCAAATTTGCAGCACTACAAATTTAAGTCTGGCGAATCAAAACTCTATTGTAAACTCTATTTTTCTTTCTAAAAATAAATGCAGAAATTGATGCAAGAGCACAGGAAGAACAGGAAAAGAAGGACAGAAATCTGAGGAAAAAAATTGAATCAAATGAATTGCTGGAAGCATGCTTTATATAGACGAAGGTGGTATTAGAACAAGTGCCGACAAATAGGCAACTGTTCAGACAAATAGACAATCTGTTTGGACAGATTCGGTTGGAATGCAACAGGTAGAAACCTGTTTGAACCTTTTGAACCACTTCGGGTGGTATGGACTTGTAAGGGACTTGTTTGGGTGAAGAAAAATTCTGAACCAATTTATTTTGAATTTTGAAACCAAAATTAAAAATAAAAAAATAATTTACAAAAGTTTTTGACCTAAAAAGATAAGTATTGGACCGGACAAGCCTAACCCAATCTCGTACCACGCCCAAGCCTAGCCTGCCCGACCGAACGGCGGCGGCGCACGCGTGTGGTTTTAATTTTAGGTCTAATAGGTGTAGCCCACTTCACCCATAATCTCACCCTTCCACAAACTTGGGTACCCTTTGGGGCCTATCCCAAGTATCCAATGTTAAGGTTTATAAACCCAAACAATTCCTCAAGCCTTTCCAATATGGGATAAGCACATTTCACAAATGTGTAGTAAACCTACCAAAATATGTTTCCACGAACCCAAAAATGTGTGTTGAATTCTCATTCATCTGGAAATAAGTTTTGAGCAACCAAATACATGAATTTATTCACTACGCGGCATTAAACATGAACCCAATTAGAAATGTTAAAAATAACGCTTGGGTCCCACCTTAATTAATGCTCAAAGTTAGCAAAAAATAAGGCTATACAAAAGCCATTTTCCAACAATCCTCCACATGAATAGAATTCACGATAACGGACATGCAACAAGATGCAGGCAAAGAAAGAGTACATTAAAAAGATACACCACATCGAGATAGGTAGTTTTTGGCTTTGAACCTCCTCTAGTGAAAGCCTATCGGACTTACTAGCTAACCAATGGACGCGATGCCTTGAACTGTTCAGCTGTTTGTGTAAGCCAAGACAATGGACTACATATAGTGTATCCGCAAACATAGTTTGGTTCTTACGGTTGTGTTTATTTTGGCCCTGAACAACGCCTGGTAATTCATGAGTGCTCTAGAGAATTTAGCCTTCTCAATTCTCACAGAACCGACCCAATTCACACTCATATAGGTGATTTCTTATTAAGAGTATCCTGCTATACCCCACTTGAATGTCCAAGCTATAAGAATCATTAAAAGCAAAGCTTATCCTACTATCGCTGCAGGTATCACTCTTTTTATCATAGAAATGGGTAGGAGTAAACTTCCTTAGTGATACGTGAAGTCATCCATAATTCAGTTATCCCTTTGAACCTAGATCTTGGAATCTCCAGTCAACTAGGTTGGGTTGCCATTATGCGACTTATAAGTAATAGGCTTTAATTCCATTCCCCTCGATAAATAGTACACTTGCTCTCTGGCTAGCCCTTTAGTCAATGGATTTGCAATATTCTCCTTTGACTTTATATATTTTATGGAAATTATTTCATGTGAGAGCAAAGGCCTAACGGTATTATGTCTTTGACAGATGTGGCGAGACTTACCGTTATACATATGATTTTGTGCCCATCCTATTGCTGCTTGACTATCACAGTGAATGCATATAGCTGGCACAAGTTTAGACCACATTGAAATGTCTTCTAAGAAATTACGAAGCCATTCTGCTTCTTCTCCTGTTTTATCTAATGTGATAAACTTAGATTCCATTATCGACCTAGCTATGAATGTCTGCCTGAAAGATTTCCAAAGAGACTACAACACCTCTTAGGGTAAAGACATATCCACTTGTGGATTTTGAGTCTTTAGTATCTGATATCCAATTTGCATCGTTGTACCCCTCGAGTACTTCTGAATATTTGGTATAATGTAAACCATAATTCTAGGTATGTCTTAGATACCTAAGTATCTTAATTATCGCTTTCCAATGATCGAACCCTGTATTACTTGTGTACCTACTCAGTTTGCTTACAGCATAGGCTAAATCTGGCCTAGTGCAATTCATTAAGTACATCAAGATTTAGATTATTCGAGAGTACTCTAATTGTGATATGCCTACACCTGTATTTTTTGACAAATGAAGACTAATATCAACAGGTGTTTTAGCAGGATGGTTGTCATGCTTTCCAAATTTCTCCAGAATCTTCTCAACATAGTGAGACTGAGATAAAGCATATCCTTCAGATGTTCTACTAATTTTTATTCCTAGAATTACATCTGCTACTCCTAGATCTTTCATGTCAAACTTTTCGTTCAACATTTTCTTTGTGGATTTGATCATGTCATTATTGCTTCCAATAATGAGCATGTCATCCACATAAAGACATAGCCTTTGTTTGTGTTTTTAACATAGACGCATTTGTCACATTCGTTTATCTTAAAACCATCCGAAAGCATAGCATGATCAAATTTTTCATGCCATTGTTTCGGAGCTTGTTTTAATCCATAAAGGGATTTGACAAGTTTACAAACCTTTTTCTCTAGGCCGGGAACTTGAAACCCTTCTAGTTGTTCCATATAGATTTCCTCATCTAACTCACCATTCACAGAAGCTATTTTAACATCCATTTGATGTATTTCTAGATTATACAAAGCTGCAATCGCAATCAACATGCGAATGGATGCTATTCTTGTCACTAGTGAATGGGTGTCAAAATAATCAAGGCCTTCCTTCTGCCTGTATCCCTTAACAACAAGCCTAGCCTTGTATTTATCTATTAAACCATCTGCTTTCATTTTTCTCTTGAATATCCACCTATATCCAAGAGGTTTACATCCTACTGGAAGATCCACCAGTTCCCAAGCATGATTTTGCAGTATTGATTCAATTTCACTATTCACAGCCTCTCTCCACAATGGAGTTTCAGGACTTGACATTGCATCCTTGAAGGTTTGAGGCTTATTTTCTAACAAGTATGCCAGAAAATTTGGACCAAATGATTTAGAGATCCTAGCCCTCATGCTACGTCTAGGTTCATCTGATTCATTATCATTGTGGTCTTCGCTGCTACCCATAACAGTATCAAAAGTTCTTTTATTCGAACTTTTCTCTTCAATTTCCTTGCTAAGAAAAATGTGTTCAAAAAACGATGCATTTCTTAACTCAATAATAGTGTTTACATGCATATCTGGATTTTCAGATCTATGAACTAAGAATCTATATGCACTACTATTATTAGTATATCCAATGAACACACAATCAACGGTCTTTGGTCATATCTTCATCGTTTTGGGACTAGGGACTGCCACCTTGGCCAAACACCCCCACACTTTGATGTAATTATTGGTAGGTCATCGACCTTTCCATAATTCATAAGGTATTTGATTGAGTTTCTTGTGGGGTACCCTGTTAAGGATAAAGTTAGCAGGCAAAATTGTCTCCCCCCACAAGTTCTGAGGTAACCCTGAACTAATCAACATGGCATTCATCATCTCTTTAAGGGTTCGATTCTTTCTCTCAACAACTCCATTTGACTGAGGAGAATAGGGTGCAGTGATCTGGTGAATGATTACATGTTCAGAACAAAATTCTTCAAATGGTGCATCATATTCCCCATCTCTGTCACTTCTCACTATCTTAATAGTTTTACCAAGTTGATTTTCAACCTCAAGTTTATATTGCCTAAAAGCTTCTACGGCTTCGTCTTTACTTCTCAACAAGTAAACATAACAATATCGAGTGCAATCATCAATAAAAGTAATAAAGTACTTCTTACCTCCTCTAGTTTGAACAAATTTTAAATCACAGATATCTGTGTGAATTAAACTTAGAGGTTCAGTACTTATTTCAATTTTATTAAATGATGCCTTAGTGAGTTTTGCCTCAACACAAATCTCACATTTATGATTATGATCAAATTCGAAGTTAGGTAAACATTCTAAAGCAACAAGTCTACGCAAAGAATTAAAATTAACATGTCCTAATCTACCATGCCATAAGAAAGAAGACTCAGCAATATAAACAGAAGATGTGTTCTTATTATTAAAAGCCAAATTAGGTACAACAGTTATTACATTGAGCTTAAAAAGCCCATCACTCATCTACCCTCACCCCACATACATCCCACTCTTGGAGAGTACAACTTTATTAGATTCAAAGACTAATTTAAACCCATTCTTGATCAACAATGACCCAGAAATTAAATTCTTGTGAATTTCTGGCACATGGAGTACATTGTTAAGAGTGAGTTCTTTTCCCGAGGTCATTTTCAGCATAATCTTTCCTTGTCCTTCTACAGTTGAAGTGGAGGAGTTTCCCATAAAAAGCTGTTCCTCTATTTTCACCACTTTGTAGGTTGTGGCGGGCTACTCCAGTATCCACCTGCCACTCATTGGGATTGCCCACTGTGACAACCCTCACCACTGTTTACTGATAATACCACTGATTAGTGCTAATCTATGATTAAGCATGTTAAGTGACTAATTGACTGAAATTCTGACTGATTGATTGAAGTGTATTAGTTAAACACATTTCTATCTGTTTGACTATTAATTGATCTGTTCATGTTTTATGTTTTAAATTGCAAATTAAAGGCCTTATTGGCGGCCGAATCTGAAATTGATTAGTGTTTCATGTTAATTAGAATTTATATGATTTTATGGTATGTTTAATTGAAATTTGATTTGGTATGACTGAATTAGATTAAATAATGTTGAACTACACTAGTTTTGTTTATTACTCTTTTGCCATCTAGTGGGCCACTTCACCAAATGTTGTTTGAAGCTTAGTCTTGCATCATTCTTCATTCCTTCCAAGACCAAACGTGAGAGAGAGCTAGAGAGTTGGAGACATTGAATTCATCTAGAATTCTTGCTTGGAATTAGAAGCTTTGAAGGCAGGATTGCATATTTGAACTTCTACATCTTGAATTCAAGGCATAAGGTAGGAGAATCATCTTCTTGGTTGTTAAATTAAGTCATGTGTTGCATGGTTCATGGAAGTTTAGAGTTTTAAAGTCTAGAATTGGTTAAGATTGTTGAATTGAAGCTTAAATCATGCATGCATGTTCTTATATTGAAGTTCTGAGGTTGTTTTCATGGGTATTCCTACATGCATGTTTACATTTTGGTTGAAGTCCATGAATCCATCATGTTTTTGAGAGAGTTGGCTCTTTGGAGCATGTATTAGAAGCTTTGAACTCATTAGAACACATGCATGTCATATGTTCATCACGTTCTTGAAATTTTCCTTGAAATTGTGTTTAATTGAACTACCTTTGGGCTTTGATTTTGCAAATTGATCTTTAAAACATGTTGTATTATGGGTTTTAAGGTGTTTTCTAGAAAATTAGCCCAAAAGGATCGAATTTAATGCTTTAAAAGTTGATTTTGAGCTTGGAGGTTCAATCTGGAAATTCTAGATTTTGGACTCACGCTCGAGCGTAAGACTTCACGCTCGAGCGTAAGACTTCACGCTCGAGCATACACTCTGAGTTCATGCAGTCCGCTCGAGCGGGGAAAGTAACGCTCGAGCGTGAAATGCGTGTATCCAGTACTTTGCATGTGTTTACAGTCCGCTCGAGCAAGGGAATGCACGCTCGAGCGAGGACTTGTGTCTCACGCTCGAGCGGGGATCGAGTGTCCATCGAGCGTGAATTGCATGCATCTAGTACTTTTGCATGATTTTACAGTCCGCTCGAGCAGGGCAATCCACGCTCGAGCAGAGCTCCTTTGTTCTGCGTGTCCGCTCAAGCGTAGAAAGCCACGCTTGAGCGTGGACCCCTACTTCAGCAAATTTTGAAAAGTGTTTTAAAGTGCATCTTTGCATCATTTTTCCATCCTAGGCATTCTAGGACATGTTTAAGGCATCTTAAGGAGGATATTGATGTAGAACCACACCGAGTCAAGATAGGGACTAAATCATTGATTCCCAAGTGTATAACTTAGTGTGTGTTCATTCTGTAACTGTAGGGTTGGCATCCGAGGACGCTCTAGCCTAACTGTAGCCCAGTGCTCTGTGAGTAACAATGTTGTAAAGATATGTTCAATCATGAATAGTTTATGAATGATCAACTGTATTGCTTTCTGAAATGATATTTCTTACTGAATGAATGCTTGTCCTATTTGAGAACTGTATTCGTGGCATCCATAGCAATTTACTGTTACTACACTGTACTACTACTGTCACAGAGATCTCTGTCGGTTCCCATGTTTGGAACCACTACTGTTTACTGATATGATGGCCATCAACTGACTGTTTGGTCTGATAAGACCTACTGTGCCGTTTGCTATTGGATGTACCACTTATGAATGCTATGATCAAATAACTGTTATACTGTACAAATGACTGTTTTAAACACTGAAAGGACATTCATTCCTAACCTCTTTATGCATATGTTATTCATTGGGCTTTAGCTCACTATTTATATATATATATATATATGTAGGTGTCCAGGCACCGGATCGGAGCTAGGAGCGTTGAGTGAAACTCCTTTTTTGTCAAGCCAATCAACGTGCCTCACCGCGAGGTTCCAAGTGTGTTCAAGCTTAGGCTTTTTGGGGTGTCTCAGTTCACCCTTTTGTCTCTGTTTTGTAATACTGTATAGACTGGTACTGTACTGTTATGGTAGGGATTTGGTCCATAACCGGAATGCCTGTAAATGATGTATGTACATACTGCTTTTGTTCTGAATGTGAATATATATATGAAAAGTCTTTTTGCATACTCTGTTTATTCTGACTCATTGGACATCTTTTATTCTTGTTTTGGCTTCCGCCAGCCCTACATACTACTGTATTCTTGTTATTCTTGGTAATCACGGATTCTTGGCGATTCTGATGCTAAACCCATAGGGGCGGGTTTGGGTCGTGACACCCACCAAGTTTGCTTCAGAGACTACTGCAACAAGATTGATGTCTGCCACTCTATCAAAAAGATAAAAATCCTCAGCTATGTTTCTTGTGCTATCTTTTTGCTTGAATTCCCTCCGTTCTTGCAAACATGACAATCCTTAGCGCGATGCCCATCTTTGCCGCACACAAAACATTTGCCTTTGAACCTCTTGTTGAACCCGTTTTTTATCCCTTTATTGATCTTACTAGTGGATCCTTATTTGGGACCATTGCCATCATGATTCCGCTTCTTGTTGTTGAACTTTGACCCATGTTCATGTTCCACAACATTTGCTTTAGCCTACATGACATGGTTTCTTGACTTCTTGTCGGAACCTCGGTTGTCCTCCTCAATTCGGAGACGCACTATCAATTCCTTAAATTTCATCTCCTTGTGCTTATGCTTCAAATAATTCTTGAATTCTTTCCAAGATGGTGGCAATTTTTCAATGATTACCGTTACTTAGAAAGATTCACTAAGAACCATCCCTTCCGCATGTATGTCATAGAAATTAATTGGAGATCTTGAACTTGGCTAATAATCGTCTTGGAATCCATCATTTTAAAATCCAGAAAATGGCCGACAACAAATATTTTTGTACCGGCGTCCTCTGTCTTACACTTATGATCCAGAGATTCCCACAGTTCTTTAGTTGTGCTTTTCACACTATACACATTGTACAGTGTTTTGTCCAACCCATTGAGAATATAGTTTCGACACAGAAAATCACCATGTTTCCATGTATCGACTGTGGCAACCACTTGCCGATCAGTTTCTTTCTCGTTTAGTGCTGGTGCCTTTTCATGAGTGAAGCAAGCCAAATTCAATATGGTAAGATAAAATATCATCTTTTGTTGCCATCTTTTCAAATCAGTACCATTGAATTTTTTTGGCTTCTCCCCATGATTTACCAGTACTGCTGGAGTCATCATTGGCACAACAGGTGTGGGAGTTTGAGTAATAACAGTCTCAGTACTGTTAATTTCAGTTGTCATAATTCTGACGAAATAAAAATAATACACCAATCACAAATTTATACAAAAAATGAATTTACAAACAAAATAAACATAATAATATTTTGTAACAAAATATCTAATGATAAACATTATATTACTACTATGTTATCAAAGAAATCATTAAACAGTATATTACTACTATTTAATTTTCCGAAACAAAATGTTTGTCTGTCTATCGCAGAAATAAATAAAAATAAAAAATCTACTTTAAGATTGTTAGAACCCACAAAGGTGTATGTGTGTAAATTAAATATATAAAATAAATAAACAATAAAATAAAATAATTCCGAATTAAATGCTTCTTTAAAGTAGATTTCGCTCTTGCTCCGGTGCTTCAAGTTTTACTGGCATCTACTTCGCAGGATGCAACGACTAACACTTAAATTTGCAGCACTACAAATTTAAGTCTAGCGAACCAAAACTCTATTGTAAACTCTCTCTTTTTCTTCCTAAAAATAAATGCAGAAACTGATGCAAGAACACAAGAAGAACAGAAAAGAAGGGCGAAATCTCGAGGAAAAAAATTGAATCAAATGAATTCTTTGAAGCATGCTTTATATAGACAGAAGGTGGTACATTACGAGCAGTGCGGCGAGATAGGCAACTGTTCGGACAGATAGACAATATGTTTGGACACATTCGGTTAGAATGCAACAAGTAGAAACCTATTTGAACCTTTTGAACCACTTCGGGTGGTATGGACTTGTAAGGGACTTGTTTGGGTGAAGAAAAATTCTGAACCAATTTATTTTGAATTTTGAAACCAAAATTAAAAATAAAAAAATAATTTGCAAAATTTTTTGACCTAAAAAGATAAGTATTAGGCCAGACAAGCCCAACGCAATCTCGTACCACGCCCAAGCCCAGTCTGCCCGACCGGACGGCGGCGGCGCACGCATGTGGTTTTAATTTTAGGTCTAATGGGTCTAGCCCATTTCACCCATAATCTCACCCTTCCACAAACTTGGGTACCCTTTGGGGCCTATCCCAAGTATCCAATGTTAAGGTTTATAAACCCAAACAATTCCTCAAGCCTTTCCAATGTGGGACAAGCACATTTCACAAATGTGTAGTAAGCCCACCAAAATACATTTCTACAAACCCAAAAATGTGCGTTGAATTTTCATTCATTCGGAAATGGTTTTGTGCAACCAAATATATGAATTTATTCACTACGCGGCATTAAACATGAACCCAATTAGAAACGTTAAAAATAACGCTTGGGTCCCACCTTAATTAATGCTCAAAGTTAGCAAAAAATAAGGCTATACAAAAGCCATTTTCCAACAAATCTCAGAGTATAAACACATGGTATTCCATAGTATTGTGATTGGTGGAGAAGGTGGGTAGGTGAGATATTGTGTTGGGTGATTGAGAAACATGAGAGGCGAATAAATTATGATTGGTTAGGAGTATCGACATGTGGCATTCCGAGAATAGTTTATAATTTCTCGTTGGATACGAGAATGGTATTTTAAAAATTTGAAGAACTGTATCTTGAGAATGAAATGTGATTGAGAATTGAAAATCAAATGTTGGAATTGTGAATGTGAATGATTGAATTGTGTAATGATAATGGTGAATCCAAGGGTAATATATAGTTGAAAATTTGATTAAATTAGGTTGAAACTTCATGGTGAAAGACCAAAAACTCACACAGTATAGATATTAATTTCCTTTCAACTAACAACTGATAAAGTGGGAGTGATTATGTGATTCTTGTGATAGACTACTAGTAGATACACGACTTAGGGATACATATGAAATTATCAATGAATTATATTATATCAAGAAACAAAAATGTTGTATTCATTAAATTTTACGAGATTGAAGTTATAACTTTGAATTGAAATCAGACTTGAGAATAATTGTATGTATATTGTATCACATCATGAATATGTGTGTTGTTGGATTCATATTACTAGAGTAGAAACATTATCTATTAGATGTTATGTTCATCCCTTGTTGTTTAAACTTTTGAGGTGATGATGTGCCATGACCTCGAGGAGCTGTGGATTGGTAGATGAGTTGTGTCTCTTTTGTTTAGGATAGGCTTCCCTACATATTTCATCTTTCCATACTCTTCTTATAGGCTCAATTCTAAACCCGCACCGATGATTCAAATCATTTACTTTGTAGACATCGTAACAAAGATTATTCATACAAAAAATTAACTTCATTAGACAACTATAAACATATGAATAAATAGCATTTCATTTTAAAAAATGAATGGTTTAAGTTTACAATCACATTTGTCATTCATTTAATAAAACAAAATGTGATTTTTTTTCTTATGTTTATAAATGTTTGATGAAACTCATGTTTTATATAGATGGCCTTTATTGTGAAACCTACGAGATAAATGGTTCGGATCATTGATGTGAGTTTAGAATTGAGCCCAATAAAAGAAATATGAAAAAATATAGAGAAACAAGTTATGGATGAGAGCTTATCCCCTTTTGTTGTGGCCGAGAGGTTTTTTGTATGGCTTTTAGCCTTATTTACATGGGATGAACCCTTTTTCTTGATGTACCCATGGGCATCTCAATTGTAATAGACATGACATTATTTTTTGAAAAAAAAATTTCAAAAAAAAAAACCCTTTAGGGTTCGATCTTTATAACAAAATAAATATTGAGTTTTTAATTTTATTATTTTAAATTCTTATTTTTTTTATTTATTTTCAATTTAAATCATTCATCTATTTTTATTAAGTGAAACTAACAGAAAAATAATATTTTAGTTATTAAACATAATATAGATGCACATAAAATATCTAAAATATTAATTTTTATTGAGTTTAATGATTAAAATATCACTTCCTGTGAGTTTTATTTAACAAAAACAAACAAATAGTTCACAATGAAAACAAATCAAAAAATTAAAATTTATTTATTTATTTTTTGTGTGTGTAGTTTTTTTTTTTTTGAACAATAAAAAAGGATGTTCTGAGGTGTCATCACTACATCCGTAGGCCCAGGCCCCGGGATAGCCGGCAAATGTGGATCTCGAACCGACGGTAATACCCAGCTAATCCCAGAAAGCTGCGGATCTCGAACACACTCTTAGGCTGTGCCCAATCTTGCACTGCCTTAGTCTTGGATGTATCAACAGACACCCCTTCCCCGGAAACCACATGGCCTAAGAACTTGACTTCTTCTAGCCAGAACTCACACTTCCCAAACTTGGCATATAGCCTATGGGCTCTAAGTAACTCGAACACCACTCTCAAGTGTTCCTCGTGCTCCTCCTTCGAAGGTGAATAGATAAGAATGTCGTCCACAAAAACGACCACAAAACGATCCAAGAATTCCCGGAAGATCCGGTTCATCAAGTCCATAAAGACTGCCGGTGCATTGGTAAGCCCAAATGGCATCACCAGAAACTCATAATGGCCATACCGCGTACGGAATGCCGTCTTCGGAATATCCTCCTCTCTGACCCTCAACTGGTGGTAACCCGATCTCAAATCTATCTTAGAGAAACAACGGGAACCCTTCAACTGGTCAAACAAATCATCTATACGGGGCATAGGGTACTTATTCTTAACCGTAGCCCGATTTAACTTCCGGTAGTCGATACACAATCTCAAGGCACCGTCTTTCTTTTTAGCAAAGAGGGCCGGTGCTCCCCACGGCGATACACTAGGGCGAATGAAGCCTTTATCTAGCAATTCTTGGAGCTGAACTTTCAACTCAATCAACTCTGCTGGGGCAAAACGATAAGGTGCCATAGAAATCGGCGCCGTGCCGGGCACTAAATCAATAGAGAACTCTGTCTCTCGGTGAGGTGGCAAATCAACGAGATCCTCGGGAAAGACGTCCGAGTACTCACAAACTACCCTTGGCAACTCAATCTGGTTTCATTACACTCACCATTCTCAAAGCTAGCAAGTAGACTACTAAGTTCATTCCGCCTTTGCGGACCATACCCCGGTGGCACAACACTACCAACCCGGTCTCCCAAGAAATGGAAACACTCCCCGCTCACGGTACAACATGTAACCCTCTGGCGGTAGCAATCAATAACAGCCCGGTATGACGATAACCAGTCCATACCTAAAATAACATCAAAGCCCTTCATGGGCATAACTACAAATGGAAACGGAAGTCGATGATCGTCGACCTCTATATCACAACCTCTACATCCGTGCTTCAAAATTAACTCACCCCCAATAGGTGACACCACACAAATAGGAGACGCTAATAGTGCTAACTCCAATTCCAACACAGATGCAAATGCAGCAGATACAAAAGAATGAGATGCACCCGTATCAATCAACACTCTGGCAACCGAGTTGCAAAATAAAAAGGTACCTCTCACTACTGATGGAGCTGGTACTAGATCTGTGACAACAAGATACACGCTCAGTGGGACCACTGGTCCACTGCTCACCCCTAGGAGCATACGATCTTTGTCTTGTTGGGACGACGAAGCTCGGATTGGCCCTCGAGGCTGCCTGCAGTGGTGGTGAAATCCTGCGTCTGCCTAGAACCAGACGCTCTGAGTGGCACTCAAGCGTGGGCGAGAACCTCTTCAGTGCCCAGTGTCCACATGATAACAAGACAAGGGCCCCTGCCCAAACTCGACTCGTGGTGCAGGTGAAGAAGATCTGACCCTCGACCTCCGCCCTGCAGACAACCGAAGCCTTGTGACGGTGGCCACACTTGTAACAGTAAACTCTCCTGATTGCCCCTCCCGAGCTCGCACTCGGTCTTTGGGAAAGTCGACCTAGAAACTCCACCACGAGGCTGCGAGGGTTATAACCCTCTGTCTCCTACTATCACCCCGTCCATCGACTCCTCTTGGAGCCTTTACGCCCTTCCTCCTCTTCTGCATCATAATCTCAGTATGAGCTGCAGCATCAACTAGTCGCCCATAATCTCGGATCATAGACCCCACAATTCTCAACTTGAGGCCGCGCCTCAACTTCTTCTCAAACTCAACGCAACGGCGTTCCTCAGACGCCACCAACTCAGGTGCAAACCTGGACAAACTAGTGAATGAGGCCTCAAACTCGGCCACTGATGAACTGTTCTGCTTGAGCTGGCAGAACTGATCTCTCAACTTCTCCTGAACAGCTGGAGACAGGAACTTCTCCTGAAAAGCGTCAACAAAAGCCTTCCAAGTCCCTCCTATACGACTCTTGGTGAACTTCCACCACTGACCCGCATCCCCCTTTAGCTGGAAAGATGCCAAGGTCACCTTCAGTACCTCGTCTTCGATGCCTAGCATCTCAAACGTCTTCGTTGTCTGTTCGAGCCATTCATCTGCCTTAAGCGGCTCTTTAGGATCACCCACAAATTCATCCGGATTAGACCTGAAGAACTCCCTCTTCAGAAAGGGAGGTCCTGTATCCGCCACAACAACCTGAGCCTGATTCTCAGCTCTGAGAATGCCTACTGACTCCCTGAATGCCCCTGCTATCTCTCAGGCTAGAGCGCCCATAGCCGGCTCGGCCACATTGGCCTGACCAACCCCTTCCTGAGCTGCCGGAATCTCATCCGGTAAAGGCATTTCCCGCCTCCTAGGCCTGCCACGCCTTCCACCTCTTCCTCGTCCTGACATCCTAATAAAGGTAACACAGAACGTTAGCACATTTATAAACGTGCCAAAACTAAACACTCACGTCCTAATGCATGGACAACTGTAATTCACTCCACGTAAGCACGTAAACACATAAGCACTTACGAATTTCATTTCTGGATAATGATAGTCCCGAGGCGTTACTAGAGTTCCGATTAGAAACAGCATTGATCAAGTGCTTTTCCAACAAGACTCCCAGAAACCCAAGGATCCAATCAACATCCTAGAAATTAAATCCCATACCCAAATAATCACATAAGCTTGTTATCAATTAAACACATGGCATATGACACTACACTAAGTCTCTATCAAGCGAGACAAACCCATTGTGATCCTAATCACTTCCCGTACCCAAAGTATTCAACCGATGCGCTCGATACCAAGTTATAACGCCTCAAAATAACAACACAAAACCCAACAATATAGATATGCATTGATATATATAAAAGTCCCATATCCTTCTATTTATCACGGTTTCATTACAAAAGTATTACATGTTAACAACAAAAGCAAATGCCCTAAGGGCTTCTGACTTTCCAAGTTAACACTTGGTTACAAAAGAGAGCACTAGCTCAATTACACCTTAAGCCCTTGGCTTGAATTTACATGTAATACATCAAAAGAAAAAATAGACGACCAAAAAGTCTCGACCTCAAGCCTCCCAAGCTATGTCCTTGGAGGTGGCGTGCTACCTGTACCTGAAAATGATGTTCCCATATAGGGTGAGCCACAGCCCAGTGGAAATATACTAAACCAGTTATGAATAATGACTAAAAGATTAACAGTTGATAGATGGTCAACACTTTTACATTCTTTCATAACACATTACAATTCCAAGACTTTCAAGTCTATGTTCAATTCATTCTCCATTTTCATTAAATTCTCAATTTATAATTCATGGCTCAGAGCCTGGCCAAACAACTCATATGAGACAATAACTCATATTAACCACCTTCAATTTCATTACTTCCACAGATAAGCATATTAGCTATATCACATTCCCAAGACAAGCATATGAGCTCTATCTACGGAGTCCATCCCCTATCTTCTCCCAAACAACATCCGATTTAGAGGTACATCCCCTATCTTCCCCTAAACCGTGGAGTACATCCCCTATCTTCTCCAACACAACACAATGCATATAAACAACAATTATACACATCACAAATCAATACATAAAATTAATGTATTCTTCAACTGTCGTACTCAATGACACATTTCAATGATTGGTTTTAGTTTGCCTAATCATCATGCATTGTCTACAACAATCAAGACTATCCTCCACCGATAGCCCACAACAGATATTTCTAAACAGAAAATAAATGCACAAAATGGATATTAAATCAACATTTCAATTTGGTGAGTGATAAGTAATTCAACTACACCCTTTAACCCCATACACTTTCAATCTCAACATTTCCACTTCAATTCCTCATTTCTCATAATTAATCACATCAATTAATTAATCAAAGTAATTAGGGCATTTTTCCATAATTGACATTACAACCCTTAAGGTTCCATTTTCATCAATGTTTCAACCTTAATCCCATGTTTCTACACTAAACATGCCTCTAGGTTCATTATAAATAAAAACCCCATTTTTTGTAAAATTACACAAAGGCCCAAAGTTTCTCAAAATTACTCTACAACTTCCAACACATCAAAATGCTAAAATTCAAAGACAAAATCCATAAAGAGGAGTAGGATATCCATACCTCAAAGTTTGAGCTCAAAAGGAGATGAAGACCCAACACCCAACTTACTCCAAAGCCAAATATTTTCATATTAGATCGAAGCCCCAAGTCACCCTCTATCTTTTTAACAAAGCACTTAGGGTAGATTCACACTTTAGGGAGATGATTTCTTAGAGAGAAGGCAAGTCTAGAGAGAGAGGCTCTCAGATTTAGGGTTTGAAGATATAAAAGTTTTGAAAAAGTGAAGTTTAGATCGCTGCTGCGAACTGATATAAATAGGCTCGCTCGAGCGAAGACTTGGTCGCTCGAGCGACCAGACACAGAAAACCCTAGCTCGAGCCAAGAAGGTCTCGCTCGAGCCAACAACCCAGCTTCGCTCGGCGAAGAAAAGCTCGCTCGAGCAGAGAACTCGACCTTCAGTTCGGCGACTAAGCGACGCTCGGCGACAAACCGCTTTCGCTCGAGCGAAGAAAAGCTCGCTCGAGCCAAAAATCATGGTGTTCAGGTCCAGTACCAGACGCGATCGCTCGCTCGAGCGAAGCCACTCTGGCTCGACCCACCAGACACAAAACTCAACGCTCGCTCGAGCGACCAACTCCTCGCTCGAGCGAAGGACAAAAATTCTGGGCAGCAACCCTTGGTTCCCAAACACAACCAACCTGAAACAAAACCTGCCCAACACATCCTATAACTCAAATACAATGCAAAAAAGGATGTAAACAAGACAATACCCAACTATTAACATCCAGGGACATATGTCCGGATCACTGCACAATAAGGGGTAAACCCGGGATCGCTATAACCTCCCCCCCTTAAAGAATTTCGTCCCCGAAATTAAAAACAAGTTTTTGAAAAGTAAGCTTTTTCTCTATTTTAAACAATGTCATAACACAACATTCAACAATTCAACCCATTACCGGTCATCCATCTCTTATTAAGAGGCATTTCACAACATACATTTCAAAGTGCATCTATAACATGCATTTCCTTTCCATTTTTCAACCATTTTCAACATACATGGTTCGCAATTCATATCATAATAAAGTTTCATGATACATAATCAGTCCTATAATATAGCCAATAAATGCAATATTACAACCCACTTCCGTAAACCAAAACATATGCTATGTTTTACAACTTAAGACATAAACAAAGCTTAAGTCCGGCAAGATTATAAAATCCAAGTACACGATTACACATCAATAAACAAGTCCGGATATTTCTCACGGACTTCCAACTCACGTTCCCAAGTGGCTTCCTCACTCGTGATGCTTCCACAAAACCTTCACCAAAGGGATGGTCTTGCCACGCAGGACTTGATCCCGCCTATCCAAGACCCGAACCGGTCTCTCCTCATACGAAGCATCCTCATCTACCTCTAAGTCGGTCCAATCCAACACATGTGATGGATCCGGCTCATACTTCCGAAGCATACTCACATGAAACACGTCATGAACTCCGGACAACTGTGGCGGCAAAGCTAAACGGTAAGCAACCTCGCCAATCCTCTCAAGGATCTCAAAAGGGCCTATAAATCGAGGGGATAACTTTCCTCTCCTCCCAAACCACATCAATCCCGGCCTAGGTGATATGTTCAGAAAGACATGATCCCCCATGTCAAACACCAACGGTCTCCTCCTCTGATTCGGCATAAGATTTCGGCGACTGGTCAGTAACAAGCCTCCTACGGATAAGCTCAACTTTCTCGGCCGTCTCCTAACCAACTCCGGACCCAACAAAGGTGTATCACCCACCTCGGCCCAACAAACCGGAGACCTACAAGGTCGGCCATACAAGGCCTCAAACGGTGCCATACCGATGCTAGACTGAAAGTTGTTGTTGTAGGCAAACTCCACCAATGGTAGGTGCCTCTCCCACGTCCCACTAAAGTCAAGGACACAACCCCGAAGCATATCCTCAAGGATCTGAATAGTACGCTCGGACTGCCCGTCAGTCTGAGAGTGATAAGCTGTACTAAAGGTCAACTTAGTGCCCAAAGCACTCTGCAAACTCTGCCACAACCTAGCAGTAAAACGAGGATCTCTATCTGAGACGATCGTCACTGGGACCCCGTGCAATCTCACTATGTCCCGAATATACAAGTCGGCAAGGTGATCTACCGAATCTCTCACGCGCATAGGAATGAAGTGCGCTGACTTAGTCAACCGGTCTACAACCACCCAAATAGCATCACTACCCCGCTGAGTTCTCGGAAGGCCTACAACGAAGTCCATAGTGACATGCTCCCACTTCCACTCAGCAATAGGTAAGGGTTGTAACAAACCCGCTGGCCTCTGATGCTCGGCCTTCACTTGCTGACAAGTAAGGCACTTAGACACGAAGACTGCCACATCTCTCTTCATGCCTCGCCACCAAAACTGGCGACTCAAATCCTGATACATCTTAGTACCTCCCGGATGCACCGCAAGGCGCGAATGATGAAACTCTCGGAGTACCTCCTCTCGGCAAGACTCCGGCATAAACAAACGGTCTCGATATCTCACGCTCAAGTTGGGATACACCGTCAAACCCTTCTCAACTTTCCCACTGGAGATCTTTTCTCTGAGGGATTCTACCTCAAGGTCACCTTCCTGTGCCTCAAACACTCGAGTCACAAGTGTAGGCTGCGCAACAACAGAAAACAAGGCCCATGACCTCAGCGGATTCGCCGAAGCAAATCAAACTCGCCAAGTGCCCCAACATCTCCCACTCTCGGATGGCTACACAAGCTACATCACTAATGGATTTCCTACTAAGGCGTCGGCCACAACATTGGCCTTCACGGGTGATAATGCAACTCGAAGTCGTAATCCTCAATAAACTCCATCCACCTCTTGCCTCAAATTCAAGTCCTTCAGGAAAGCAGATATTTGAGACTCTTATGATCCGAGAATACCTCGAATCTCTCACCATAAAGGTAGTGCCTCCAGTTTTCAAGGCAAAGATCACCGCTAACTCTAGGTCATGTGTAGGGTAATTTCTTTCGTGTATTTTCAAGCGGCGTGAGCCATAAGCTACCACTTTCCCTTCTGCATCAACACACAACCCAAACCCTCTCGTGAGGCATCACAATAGGCGCATAACCCAACCCTCTCTCGGAATAATCAAGGCTGGGCGGTGGTCAATCTAACTTTCAACTCTGGCGACTTTTCACAAGTCTCACTCCATACAAATTTGACTCCTTCCGAGTCAACCTAGTCAACGGCGAAGCTAACCTGGAGAAATCTTTCACAAACCGACGGTAATACGCAGCTAATCCCAGGAAACTCCGGATCTCGAACACACTCTTCGGCAGTGCCACATCTTGCACTGCCTCACTCTTGGATGTATCAACAGGCACCCTTCCCTGAAACCACATGGCCTAAGAACTTGACTTCTTCTAGCCGAACTCACACTTCCCAAACTTGGCATATAGCCTATGGGCTCTAAGTAACTCGAACACCACTCTCAAGTGTTCCTCGTGCTCCTCCTTGAAGGTGAATAGATAAGAATGTCGTCACAAAAGCGACCACAAAAGCGATCCAAGAATTCCCGGAAGATCCGGTTCATCAAGTCCATAAAGATGCGGTGCATTGGTAAGCCCAAATGGCATCACCGAAACTCATAATGGCCATACGCGTCACGGAATGCCGTCTTGAATATCCTCCTCTCGACCCTCAAGCGGTGGTAACCCGATCTCAAATCTATCTTAGAGAAACAACGGGAACCCTTCAACGGTCAAACAAATCATCTATACGGGCATAGGGTACTTATTCTTAACCGTAGCCCGATTTAACTTCCGGTAGTCGATACACAATCTCAAGGCACCGTCTTTCTTTTTAGCAAAGAGGGCCGGTGCTCCCCATGGCGATACACTAGGGCGAATGAAGCCTTTATCTAGCAATTCTTGGAGCTGAACTTTCAACTCAAACAACTCTGCTGGGGCAAAACGATAAGGTGCCATAGAAATCGGCGCCGTGCCGGGCACTAAATCAATAGAGAACTCTGTCTCTCGGTGAGGTGGCAAATCAACGAGATCCTCGGGAAAGACGTCCGAGTACTCACAAACTACCCTTGGCAACTCAATCTGGTTTCATTACACTCACCATTCTCAAAGCTAGCAAGTAGACTACTAAGTTCATTCCGCCTTTGCGGACCATACCCCGGTGGCACAACACTACCAACCCGGTCTCCCAAGAAATGGAAACACTCCCCGCTCACGGTACAACATGTAACGCTCTGGCGGTAGCAATCAATATGACCGGTATGGCGATAACGGTCCATACCTAAAATAACATCAAAGCCCTTCATGGGCATAACTACAAATGGAAGCGGAAGTCGATGATCGTCGACCTCTATATCACAACCTCTACATCCGTGCTTCAAAATTAACTCACCCCAATAGGTGACACCACACAAATAGGAGGCTAATAGTGCTAACTCCAATTCCAACACAGATGCAAATCGCAGATACAAAAGAATGAGATGCACCGTATCAATCAACACTCGCAACCGAGTTGCAAAATAAAAAGGTACCTCTCACTCTTGATGGAGCTGGTACTAGATCTGTGCTGACAACGGCATACACGCCTGGGATACTGGTCCACTGCTCACCCCTAGGAGCATCTGATCTTTGTCTTGTTGGGACGAAGCTCCGGATTGGCCTCGAGGCTGCCTGCAATTGGTGGTGAAATCCTGCGTCTGCCTAGAACCAGGCAGCTCTGAAGTGGCACTCAAGCGTGGCGAACCTCTTGGTGCCCAGGTATCCTGCGATAACAAGACAAGGCCCCCTGCCCAAACTCGACTCGTGGTGCAGGTGAAGAAGATCTGACCCTCGACCTCCGCCATACGTGGCAAACTGAAGCCTTGTGACCCGGCTGGCCACACTTGTAACAGGTAAACTCTCCCTGATTGCCCTCCCGAGCACTTTTCGGTCTTGGGAAAGTCGACCTAGAAACTCCACCACGAGGCTAGCTGAGGTTATAACCCTCTGTCTCCTACTATCACCATCCATCTGACTCCTCTTGGAGCCTTTCTGCCCTTCCTCCTCTTCCTGCATCATAATCTCAGTATGAGCTGCAGCATCAACTAGTCGCCCATAATCTCGGATCATAGACCCCACAATTCTCAACTTGAGGCCGCGCCTCAACTTCTTCTCAAACTCAATGCAACGGCGTTCCTCAGACGCCACCAACTCAGGTGCAAACCTGGACAAACTAGTGAATGAGGCCTCAAACTCGGCCACTGATGAACTGATACGCTTGGTGCGAGCGATCTCTCAACTTCTCTGAGCAGTGAGCGAGAACTTCTCCTGAAAAGCGTCAACAAAAGCCTTCCAAGTCCCTCCTATACGACTCTTGGTGAACTTCCACCACTGACCCGCATCCCCCTTTAGCTGGAAAGATGCCAAGGTCACCTTCAGTACCTCGTCTTCGATGCCTAGCATCTCAAACGTCTTCGTTGTCTGTTCGAGCCATTCATCTGCCTTAAGCGGCTCTTTAGGATCACCCACAAATTCATCCGGATTAGACCTGAAGAACTCCCTCTTCAGAAAGGGAGGTCCTGTATCCGCCACAACAACTTTGAGCACGATTCTCGGCTCACGAGAATGCCTCTTGACTCCTGAATGCCCTGCTATCTCTCGGGCTAGAGCGCCCATAACTCTTTGGCCCTCTTGGCTCGGCCACATTGGCTGACCAACCCCTTCTGGTGCGGAATCTCATCCGGTAAAGGCATTTCTGCCTCCTAGGCTGCCACGCCTTCCACCTCTTCCTCGTCGACATCCTAATAAAGGTAACCGCGAGCGTTAGCACATTTATAAGCGTGCCAAAACTAAACACTCACGTCCTAATGCATGGACAAGCGTAATTCACTCACGTAAGCACGTAAACACATAAGCACTTACAATTTCATTTACGGATAATGATAGTCGGCGTTACTAGAGTTCCGATTAGAAACAGCATTGATCAAGTGCTTTTCCAACAAGACTCCCAGAAACCCAAGGATCCAATCAACATCCTAGAAATTAAATCCCATACCCAAATAATCACATAAGCTTGTTATCAATTAAACACATGGCATATGACACTACACTAAGTCTCTATCAAGCGAGACAAACCCATTGTGATCCTAATCACTTCCCACGTACCCAAAGTATTCGAACCCGGTACGCTCTGATACCAAGTTGTAACGCCCTCAAAATAACAACACAAAACCCAACAATATAGATATGCATTGATATATATAAAAGTCCCATATCCTTCTATTTATCACAGTTTCATTACAAAAAGTATTACATGTTAACAACAAAAGCAAATGCCCTAAGGGCTTCTGACTTTCAAGTTAACACTTGGTTACAAAAAGAGCACTAGCTCAATTACACCTTAAGCCCTTGGCTTGAATTTACATGTAATACATCAAAAGAAAAAATAGACTGACCAAAAATGTCGACCTCAAGCCTCCCAAGCTATGTCGTTGGAGGTGGCGTGCTACCTGTACCTGAAAATGATGTTCCCATATAGGGTGAGCCACAGCCGAGTGGAAATATACTAAACCAGTTAAGAATAATGACTAAAAGATTAACAGTTGATAGATGGTCAACACTTTTACATTCTTTCATAACACAATACAATTCCAAGACTTTCAAGTCTATATACAATTCATTCTCCATTTACATTAAATTCTCAATTTATAATTCATGGCTCAGAGCCTGGCCAAACAACTCATATGAGACAATAACTCATATTAACCACCTTCAATTTCATTACTTCCACAGTTAAGCATATTAGCTATATCACATTCCCAAGACAAGCATATGAGCTCTATCTACGGAGTCCATCCCCTATCTTCTCCCAAACAACATCCGATTTAGAGGTACATCCCTATCTTCCCTAAACCGGAGTACATCCCCTATCTTCTCCAACACAACACAATGCATATAAACAACAATTATACACATCACAAATAAATAAATAAAATTAATGTATTCTTCAACTGTCATACTCAATGACACATTTCAATGATTGGTTTTAGTTTGCCTAATCATCATGCATTGTCTACAACAATCAAGACTATCCTCCACCGATAGCCCACAACGGATATTTCTAAGCGAAAATAAATGCACAAAATGGATATTAAATCAACATTTCAATTTGGTGAGTGATAAGTAATTCAACTACACCCTTTAACCCCATACACTTTCAATCTCAACATTTCCACTTCAATTCCTCATTTCTCATAATTAATCACATCAATTAATTAATCAAAGTAATTAGGGCATTTTTCCATAATTGACATTACAACCCTTAAGGTTCCATTTTCATCAATGTTTCAACCTTAATCCCATGTTTCTACACTAAACATGCCTCTAGGTTCATTATAAATAAAAACCCCATTTTTTGTAAAATTACACAAAGGCCCAAAGTTTCTCAAAATTACTCTACAACTTCCAACACATCAAAATGCTAAAATTCAAAGACAAAAACCATAAAGAGGGTAGGATATCCATACCTCAAAGTTTGAGCTCAAAAGGAGATGAAGACCCAACACCCAACTTACTCCAAAGCCAAATATTTTCATATTAGATCGAAGCCCCAAGTCACCCTCTATCTTTTTAACAAAGCACTTAGGGTAGATTCACACTTTAGGGAGATGATTTCTTAGAGAGAAGGCAAGTCTAGAGAGAGGCTCTCAGTTTAGGGTTTGAAGATATAAAAGTTTTGAAAAAGTGAAGTTTAGATCGCTGCTGCGTACTGATATAAATAGGCTCGCTCGAGCGAAGACTTGGTCGCTCGAGCGACCAGACACAGAAAACCCTAGCTCGAGCCAAGAAGGTCTCGCTCGAGCCAACAACCCGAGCTTCGCTCGGCGAAGAAAAGCTTCGCTCGAGCAGAACTCGACCGCCAGTGCGCAACTAGGCGACGCTCGGCGACAAAGCGCTTTCGCTTCGGCGAAGACCGAACCAGATCGCTCGAGCGAAGAAAAGCTCGCTCGAGCCAAAAATCATGGTGTTCAGGTCCAGTACCAGACGCGATCGCTCGCTCGAGCGAAGCCACTCTGGCTCGACCCACCAGACACAAAACTCAACGCTCGCTCGAGCGACCAACTCCTCGCTCGAGCGAAGGACAAAAATTCTGGGCAGCAACCCTTGGTTCCCAAACACAACCAACCTGAAACAAAACCTGCCCAACACATCCTATAACTCAAATACAATGCAAAAAAGGATGTAAACAAGACAATACCCAACTATTAACATCCACGGACACATGTCCGGATCACTGCACAATAAGGGGTAAACCCGGGATCGCTATAACCTCCCCCCCTTAAAGAATTTCGTCCCCGAAATTAAAAACAAGTTTTTGAAAAGTAAGCTTTTTCTCTATTTTAAACAATGTCATAACACAACATTCAACAATTCAACCCATTACGGTCATCCATCTCTTATTAAGAGGCATTTCACAACATACATTTCAAAGTGCATCTATAACATGCATTTCCTTTCCATTTTCAACCATTTTCAACATACATGGTTCGCAATTCATATCATAATAAAGTTTCATGATACATAATCAGTCCTATAATATAGCCAATAAATGCAATATTACAACCCACTTCCGTAAACCAAAACATATGCTATGTTTTACAACTTAAGACATAAACAAAGCTTAAGTCCGGCAAGATTATAAAATCCAAGTACACGATTACACATCAATAAACAAGTCCGGATATTTCTCACGGACTTCCAACTCACGTTCCCAAGTGGCTTCCTCCACTCCGTGATGCTTCCACAAAACCTTCACCAAAGGGATGGTCTTGCCACGCAGGACTTGATCCGCCTATCCAAGACCGAACCGGTCTCTCCTCATACGAAGCATCCTCATCTACCTCTAAGTCGGTCCAATCCAACACATGTGATGGATCCGGCTCATACTTCCGAAGCATACTCACATGAAACACGTCATGAACTCCGGACAACTGTGGCGGCAAAGCTAAACGGTAAGCAACCTCGCCAATCCTCTCAAGGATCTCAAAAGGGCCTATAAATCGAGGGGATAACTTTCCTCTCTTCCCAAACCTCATCAATCCCCGCCTAGGTGATATCTTCAGAAAGACATGATCACCCATCTCAAACACCAACGGTCTCCTCCTACGGTCGAGATAAGATTTACGACGACTGGTCAGAACAAGCCTCCTACGGATAAGCTCAACTTTCTCAGTCGTCTCCCTAACCAACTCCGGACCCAACAAAGGTGTATCACCCACCTCGGCCCAACAAACCGGAGACCTACAAGGTCGGCCATACAAGGCCTCAAACGGTGCCATACCGATGCTAGACTGAAAGTTGTTGTTGTAGGCAAACTCCACCAATGGTAGGTGCCTCTCCCACGTCCCACTAAAGTCAAGGACACAACCCCGAAGCATATCCTCAAGGATCTGAATAGTACGCTCGGACTGCCCGTCAGTCTGAGAGTGATAAGCTGTACTAAAGGTCAACTTAGTGCCCAAAGCACTCTGCAAACTCTGCCACAACCTAGCAGTAAAACGAGGATCTCTATCTGAGACGATCGTCACTGGGACCCCGTGCAATCTCACTATGTCCCGAATATACAAGTCGGCAAGGTGATCTACCGAATCTCTCACGCCATAGGAATGAAGTGCTACGACTTAGTCAACGGTCTACAACCACCCAAATAGCATCACTACCCGAAGTTCTCGGAAGGCCTACAACGAAGTCCATAGTGACATGCTCCCACTTCCACTCGAGAATAGGCAAGGGTTGTAACAAACCCGCTGGCCTCTGATGCTCGGCCTTCACTTGCTGACAAGTAAGGCACTTAGACACGAAGACTGCCACATCTCTCTTCATGCCTCGCCACCAAAACTGACGACTCAAATCCTGATACATCTTAGTACCTCCCGGATGCACCGCAAGGCGCGAATGATGAAACTCTCGGAGTACCTCCTCTCGGCAAGACTCCGGCATAAACAAACGGTCTCGATATCTCACGCTCAAGTTGGGATACACCGTCAACCCCTTCTCAACTTTCCCACTGGAGATCTTTTCTCTGGGGGATTCTACCTCAAGGTCACCTTCACATGCCTCAAACACTCGAGTCACAAGTGTAGGTTGCGCAACAACGAAAAACAAGGCCCATGACCTCAGCGGATTCGCCCAGAAGCAAATCAAACTCGCCAAGTGCCCCCAACATCTCCCACTCTCGGATGGCTACACAAGCTACATCACTAATGGATTTCCTACTAAGAGCGTCGGCCACAACATTGGCCTTCCCTGGGTGATAATGCAACTCGAAGTCGTAATCCTCAATAAACTCCATCCACCTCCTCTGCCTCAAATTCAAGTCCTTCTGTGAAAACAGATATTTCAGACTCTTATGATCCGAGAATACCTCGAATCTCTCACCATAAAGGTAGTGCCTCCAGATTTTCAAGGCAAAGATCACAGCCGCTAACTCTAGGTCATGTGTAGGGTAATTTCTTTCGTGTATTTTCAACTGACGTGAGCCATAAGCTACCACTTTCCCTTCCTGCATCAACACACAACCCAAACCCTCTCGTGAGGCATCACAATAGACTGCATAACCCAACCCTCTCTCCGGAATAATCAAGACTGGAGCGGTGGTCAATCTAACTTTCAACTCCTGAAACGACTTTTCACAAGTCTCACTCCATACAAATTTGACTCCCTTCCGAGTCAACCTAGTCAACGGTGAAGCTAACCTGGAGAAATCTTTCACAAACCGACGGTAATACCCAGCTAATCCCAGAAAGCTGCGGATCTCGAACACACTCTTAGGCTGTGCCCAATCTTGCACTGCCTTAGTCTTGGATGTATCAACAGACACCCCTTCCCCGGAAACCACATGGCCTAAGAACTTGACTTCTTCTAGCCAGAACTCACACTTCCCAAACTTGGCATATAGCCTATGGGCTCTAAGTAACTCGAACACCACTCTCAAGTGTTCCTCGTGCTCCTCCTTCGAAGGTGAATAGATAAGAATGTCGTCCACAAAAACGACCACAAAACGATCCAAGAATTCCCGGAAGATCCGGTTCATCAAGTCCATAAAGACTGCCGGTGCATTGGTAAGCCCAAATGGCATCACCAGAAACTCATAATGGCCATACCGCGTACGGAATGCCGTCTTCGGAATATCCTCCTCTCTGACCCTCAACTGGTGGTAACCCGATCTCAAATCTATCTTAGAGAAACAACGGAACCCTTCAACCGGTCAAACAAATCATCTATACGGGCATAGGGTACTTATTCTTAACCGTAGCGATTTAACTTCCGGTAGTCGATACACAATCTCAAGGCACCGTCTTTCTTTTTTAGCAAAGAGGGTGCTCCCCATGGCGATACACTAGGCGAATGAAGCCTTTATCTAGCAATTCTTGAGTGAACTTTCAACTCAAACAACTCTGCTTTGGGCAAAACGATAAGGTGCCATAGAAATCGTGGCAAGTCTTAGCACTAAATCAATAGAGAACTCTGTCTCTCGGTGAGGTGGCAAATCAACAAGATCCTCGGGAAAGACGTCCGAGTACTCACAAACTACCCTTGGCAACTCAATCTGGGTCTCATCACACTCACCATTCTCAAAGCTAGCAAGTAGACTACTAAGTTCATTCCGCCTTTGCGGACCATACCCCGGTGGCACAACACTACCAACCCGGTCTCCCAAGAAATGGAAACACTCCCCGCTCACGGTACAACATGTAACCCTCTGGCGGTAGCAATCAATAACAGCCCGGTATGACGATAACCAGTCCATACCTAAAATAACATCAAAGCCCTTCATGGGCATAACTACAAATGGAAACGGAAGTCGATGATCGTCGACCTCTATATCACAACCTCTACATCCGTGCTTCAAAATTAACTCACCCCCAATAGGTGACACCACACAAATAGGAGACGCTAATAGTGCTAACTCCAATTCCAACACAGATGCAAATGCAGCAGATACAAAAGAATGAGATGCACCCGTATCAATCAACACTCTGGCAACCGAAAGGTTGCAAAATAAAAGGTACCTCTCACTCTTGATGGAGCTGGTACTAGATCTGTGCAACAAGATACACGCAGCCTGTGGGACCACTGGTCCACTGCTCACCCCTAGGAGCATCGATCTTTGTCTTGTTGGGACGACGAAGCTCCGGATTGGCCCTCGAGGCCCGTGCACCTGGTGGTGAAATCCTGCGTCTGCTTAGAACCAGACGCCTCTGAAGTGGCACTCAAGCGTGGGCAGAACCTCTTCAGTGCCCAGGCATCCTGTGATAACAAGACAAGGGCCCCCTGCCCAAACTCGACTCGTGTGCAGGTGAAGAAGATCTGACCCTCGACCTCGCCTTCATGCAAGCTGAAGCCTTGTGACCGGTGGCCACACTTGTGAGTAAACTCTCCTGATTGCCCCTCCCGAGCTCAGTCTTTGGGAAAGTCGACCTAGAAACTCCACCACAGAGGCTGGCGAGGGTTATAACCCCTCTGTCTCCTACTATCACTGTCCATCTGACTCCTCTTGGAGCCTTTACGCCCTTCCTCCTCTTCTGCATCATAATCTCGGATGATTGCGGCATCAACTAGTCGCCCATAATCTCGGATCATAGACCCCACAATTCTCAACTTGAGGCCGCCTCAACTTCTTCTCAAACTCAATGCAACGGCGTTCCTCGACGCCACCAACTCAGTGCAAACTCGACAAACTAGTGAATGAGGCCTCAAACTCGGCCATCGATGAACTGCTCTTGGTGTAGCGAATCGATCTCTCAACTTCTCTGAGCAGTGAGCAGAACTTCTCTGGCGTCAACAAAAGCCTTCCAAGTCCCTCCTATACGACTCTTGGTGAACTTCCACCGACCAAGCATCCCCTTTAGTGGAAAGATGCCAAGGTCACCTTCGATTACCTCGTCTTCGATGCCTAGCATCTCAAACGTCTTCGTTATGCATTCGAGCCATTCATACGCCTTAAGCGGCTCTTTAGGATCACCCACAAATTCATCCGGATTAGACCTGAAGAACTCCCTCTTCAGAAAGGGAGGTCCTGTATCCGCCATAACAACTGAGCACGATTCTCGGCTCACGAGAATGCCTCTTGACTCCTGAATGCCTGCTATCTCTCGGGCTAGGCGCCCATAGCTCAGCCTCTTGGCTCGGCCACATTGGCTGACCAACCCCTTCTGAGCCGGAATCTCATCCGGTAAAGGCATTCTGCCTCCTAGTTCGCCACGCCTTCCACCTCTTCCTCGTCCTGACATCCTAATAAAGGTAACACAGAACGTTAGCACATTTATAAACGTGCCAAAACTAAACACTCACGTCCTAATGCATGGACAACTGTAATTCACTCCACGTAAGCACGTAAACACATAAGCACTTACGAATTTCATTTCTGGATAATGATAGTCCCGTGGCGTTACTAGAGTTCCGATTAGAAACAGCATTGATCAAGTGCTTTTCCAACAAGAGTCCCAGAAACCCAAGGATCCAATCAACATCCTAGAAATTAAATCCCATACCCAAATAATCACATAAGCTTGTTATCAATTAAACACATGGCATATGACACTACACTAAGTCTCTATCAAGCGAGACAAACCCATTGTGATCCTAATCACTTCCCACGTACCCAAAGTATTGAACCCTGACGCTCTGATACCAAGTTGTAACGCCCTCAAAATAACAACACAAAACCCAACAATATAGATATGCATTGATATATATAAAAGTCCCATATCCTTCTATTTATCACAGTTTCATTACAAAAAGTATTACATGTTAACAACAAAAGCAAATGCCCTAAGGGCTTCTGACTTTCAAGTTAACACTTGGTTACAAAAAGAGAGCACTAGCTCAATTACACCTTAAGCCCTTGGCTTGAATTTACATGTAATACATCAAAAGAAAAAATAGACGACCAAAAAGTCTGTCAGCCTCAAGCCTCCCAAGCTATGTCCTTGGAGGTGGCGTGCTACCTGTACCTGAAAATGATGTTCCCATATAGGGTGAGCCACAGCCCAGTGGAAATATACTAAACCAGTTATGAATAATGACTAAAAGATTAACAGTTGATAGATGGTCAACACTTTTACATTCTTTCATAACACATTACAATTCCAAGACTTTCAAGTCTATGTTCAATTCATTCTCCATTTTCATTAAATTCTCAATTTATAATTCATGGCTCAGAGCCTGGCCAAACAACTCATATGAGACAATAACTCATATTAACCACCTTCAATTTCATTACTTCCACAGATAAGCATATTAGCTATATCACATTCCCAAGACAAGCATATGAGCTCTATCTACGGAGTCCATCCCCTATCTTCTCCCAAACAACATCCGATTTAGAGGTACATCCTCTATCTTCCCCTAAACCGTGGAGTACATCCCCTATCTTCTCCAACACAACACAATGCATATAAACAACAATTATACACATCACAAATCAATACATAAAATTAATGTATTCTTCAACTGTCGTACTCAATGACACATTTCAATGATTGGTTTTAGTTTGCCTAATCATCATGCATTGTCTACAACAATCAAGACTATCCTCCACCGATAGCCCACAACAGATATTTCTAAACAGAAAATAAATGCACAAAATGGATATTAAATCAACATTTCAATTTGGTGAGTGATAAGTAATTCAACTACACCCTTTAACCCCATACACTTTCAATCTCAACATTTCCACTTCAATTCCTCATTTCTCATAATTAATCACATCAATTAATTAATCAAAGTAATTAGGGCATTTTTCCATAATTGACATTACAACCCTTAAGGTTCCATTTTCATCAATGTTTCAACCTTAATCCCATGTTTCTACACTAAACATGCCTCTAGGTTCATTATAAATAAAAACCCCATTTTTTGTAAAATTACACAAAGGCCCAAAGTTTCTCAAAATTACTCTACAACTTCCAACACATCAAAATGCTAAAATTCAAAGACAAAATCCATAAAGAGGAGTAGGATATCCATACCTCAAAGTTTGAGCTCAAAAGGAGATGAAGACCCAACACCCAACTTACTCCAAAGCCAAATATTTTCATATTAGATCGAAGCCCCAAGTCACCCTCTATCTTTTTAACAAAGCACTTAGGGTAGATTCACACTTTAGGGAGATGATTTCTTAGAGAAGGCAAGTCTAGAGAGAGGCTCTCATTTAGGGTTTGAAGATATAAAAGTTTTGAAAAAGTGAAGTTTAGATCATTTCTGAATCGATATAAATAGGCTCGCTCGGCGAAGACTTGGTCGCCGAGCGACTGAACCTGAAAACCCTAGCTCGAGCCAAGAAGGTCTCGCCGAGCCAACAACCCAGGCTCGCTCGGCGAAGAAAAGCTCGCCGAGCAGGAACTCGACCGCCAGTGCAACTAGACGACGCTCGGCGACAAAGCGCTCGCTCGGCGAAGATCGAACAGATCGCTCGGCGAAGAAAAGCTCGCTCGAGCCAAAATCATGGTGTTGAGTCCATGCAGACGCGATCGCCGCTCGGCGAAGCCACTCGCTCGACCCACGGACACAAAACTCAACGCCGCTCGGCGACCAACTCGCTCGGCGAAGGACAAAAATTTCAAGCGGCAACCCTTGGTTCCCAAACACAACCAACTGAAACAAAACTGCCAACACATCCTATAACTCAAATACAATGCAAAAAGGATGTAAACAAGACAATACCCAACTATTAACATCCACGGACACATGGGATCATCGCACAATAAGGTAAACCGGATCGCTATAACCTCCCTTAAAGAATTTCGTCTCAAATTAAAAACAAGTTTTTGAAAAGTGCTTTTCTCTATTTTAAACAATGTCATAACACAACATTCAACAATTCAACCCATTACCGTCATCCATCTCTTATTAAGAGGCATTTCACAACATACATTTCAAAGTGCATCTATAACATGCATTTCCTTTCCATTTTTCAACCATTTTCAACATACATGGTTCGCAATTCATATCATAATAAAGTTTCATGATACATAATCAGTCCTATAATATAGCCAATAAATGCAATATTACAACCCACTTAGTAAACCAAAACATATGCTATGTTTTACAACTTAAGACATAAACAAAGCTTAAGTCCGGCAAGATTATAAAATCCAAGTACACGATTACACATCAATAAACAAGTCCGGATATTTCTCACGGACTTCCAACTCACGTTCCCAAGTGGCTTCCTCACTCGTGATGCTTCCACAAAACCTTCACCAAGGGATGGTCTTGCCACGCAGGACTTGATCCCGCCTATCCAAGACCCGAACCGGTCTCTCCTCATACGAAGCATCCTCATCTACCTCTAAGTCGGTCCAATCCAACACATGTGATGGATCCGGCTCATACTTCCGAAGCATACTCACATGAAACACGTCATGAACTCCGGACAACTGTGGCGGCAAAGCTAAACGGTAAGCAACCTCGCCAATCCTCTCAAGGATCTCAAAAGGGCCTATAAATCGAGGGGATAACTTTCCTCTCTTCCCAAACCTCATCAATCCCCGCCTAGGTGATATCTTCAGAAAGACATGATCACCCATCTCAAACACCAACGGTCTCCTCCTCTGATCAAGATAAGATTTCGACGACTGGTCAGAATAAGCCTCCCTACGGATAAGCTCAACTTTCTCGCCGTCTCCTAACCAACTCCGGACCCAACAAAGGTGTATCACCCACCTCGGCCCAACAAACTGGAGACCTACAAGGTCGGCCATACAAGGCCTCAAACGGTGCCATACCGATGCTAGACTGAAAACTGTTGTTGTAGGCAAACTCCACCAATGGTAGGTGCCTCTCCCACGTCCCACTAAAGTCAAGGACACAACCCCGAAGCATATCCTCAAGGATCTGAATAGTACGCTCGGACTGCCCGTCATTCTGAGGGTGATAAGCTGTACTAAAGGTCAACTTAGTGCCCAAAGCACTCTGCAAACTCTGCCACAACCTAGCAAAGAAACGAGGATCTCTATCTCGAGACGATCGTCCTTTGGGACCCCGCAATCTCACTATGTCCCGAATATACAAGTCGGCAAGGTGATCTACTGAATCTCTCACGCGTATAAGAATGAAGTGCGCCGACTTAGTCAACCGGTCTACAACCACCCAAATAGCATCACTACCCCGCTGAGTTCTCGGAAGGCCTACAACGAAGTCCATAGTGACATGCTCCCACTTCCACTCAGCAATAGGTAAGGGTTGTAACAAACCCGCCGCCTCGATGCTCAACCTTCACTTGTCGACAAGTAAGGCACTTAGACACGAAAGCGCCACATCTCTCTTCATGCCTCGCCACCAAAACTGGCGACTCAAATCCTGATACATCTTAGTACCTCCCGGATGCACCGCAAGGCGCGAATGATGAAACTCTCGGAGTACCTCCTCTCGGCAAGACTCCGGCATAAACAAACGGTCTCGATATCTCACGCTCAAGTTGGGATACACCGTCAAACCCTTCTCAACTTTCCCACTGGAGATCTTTTCTCTGAGGGATTCTACCTCAAGGTCACCTTCCTGTGCCTCAAACACTCGAGTCACAAGTGTAGGCTGCGCAACAACAGAAAACAAGGCCGCAGCCTCAACGGATTCGCCCAGAAGCAAATCAAACTCGCCAAGTGCCCCCAACATCTCCCACTCTCGGATGGCTACACAAGCTACATCACTAATGGATTTCCTACTAAGAGCGTCGGCCACAACATTGGCCTTCCCTGGGTGATAATGCAACTCGAAGTCGTAATCCTCAATAAACTCCATCCACCTCCTCTGCCTCAAATTCAAGTCCTTCTGTGAAAACAGATATTTCAGACTCTTATGATCCGAGAATACCTCGAATCTCTCACCATAAAGGTAGTGCCTCCAGATTTTCAAGGCAAAGATCACAGCCGCTAACTCTAGGTCATGTGTAGGGTAATTTCTTTCGTGTATTTTCAACTGACGTGAGCCATAAGCTACCACTTTCCCTTCCTGCATCAACACACAACCCAAACCCTCTCGTGAGGCATCACAATAGACTGCATAACCCAACCCTCTCTCCGGAATAATCAAGACTGGAGCGGTGGTCAATCTAACTTTCAACTCCTGAGACGACTTTTGACAAGTCCCACTCCATACAAATTTGACTCGCTTCCGAGTCATCCTAGTCAACGGTGAAGCTAACCTGGAGAAATCTTTCACAAACCGACGGTAATACCCAGCTAATCGAGTCATGCGGATCTCGAACACACTCTTAGGTGTGCCCAATCTTGCATCGCCTTAGTCTTGGATGTATCAACAGACACCCTTCCCTAAACCACATGGCCTAAGAACTTGACTTCTTCTAGCCGTAACTCACACTTCCCAAACTTGGCATATAGCCTATGGGCTCTAAGTAACTCGAACACCACTCTCAAGTGTTCTCGTGCTCCTCCTTCAAGGTGAATAGATAAGAATGTCGCCCACAAAACGACCACAAACGATCCAAGAATTCCTAAGATCCGGTTCATCAAGTCCATAAAGATCGCCGTGCATTGGTAAGCCCAAATGGCATCACCAGAACTCATAATGGCCATACCGCGACGGAATGCCGTCTTCTAATATCCTCCTCTCGACCTCAACTGGTGGTAACCCGATCTCAAATCTATCTTAGAGAAACAACGAACCCTTCAACCGGTCAAACAAATCATCTATACGGGCATAGGGTACTTATTCTAACCGTAGTCTTATTTAACTTCCGGTAGTCGATACACAATCTCAAGGCACCGTCTTTCTTTTTAGCAAAGAGGGCCGGTGCTCCCCATGGCGATACACTAGGGCGAATGAAGCCTTTATCTAGCAATTCTTGGAGCTGAACTTTCAACTCAAACAACTCTGCTGGGACAAAACGATAAGGTGCCATAGAAATCGGCTGCGTCGCACTAAATCAATAGAGAACTCTCTCGGTGAGGTGGCAAATCAACGAGATCTCGAAAGACGTCCGAGTACTCACAAACTACCCTTGGCAACTCAATCTGGTTTCATTACACTCACCATTCTCAAAGCTAGCAAGTAGACTACTAAGTTCATTCCGCCTTTATGACCATACCCGTGGCACAACACTACCAACCCGTCTCCCAAGAAATGGAAACACTCACTTCGCACAACATGTAACCTCCGGCGGTAGCAATCAATAACATGTATGACGATAACCAAATCCATACCTAAAATAACATCAAAGCCCTTCATGGGCATAACTACAAATGGAAACTAAGTCGATGATCGTCGACCTCTATATCACAACCTCTACATCCGTGCTTCAAAATTAACTCACCCCCAATAGGTGACACCACACAAATAGGAGACGCTAATAGTGCTAACTCCAATTCCAACACAGATGCAAATGCAGCAGATATACAAAGAATGAGATGCACCAGATCAATCAACACTCGCAACCGAAAGGTTGCAAAACAAAAAGGTACCTCTCACTACTGATGGAGCTGGTACTAGATCTGCTGCAACAAAGATACACGCTACCAGAGGACCTGGTCCACTGCCACCCCTAGGAGCATACGATCACAGATCGACCGACGACGAAGCTCCTGATTGGCCTCGAGGCCCGCAGATCGAGCCGGGTTGAAATCCTGCGCTCGCCTAGAACCAGACGCTCCTGAAGTGGCACTCAACTGTGGGCAGAACCTCTTCAGGTGCCCAGGCTGTCCACACTGATAACAAGACAAGGGCTGCCCCCTGCCCAAACTCTGACTCTGTGGTCTGGTTGAAGAAGATGCCCTCGACCTTCATGGCAAATCAAGCCTTGTGACCCGGCTGGCCACCCTTGTAACAAGTAAACTCTCCCGATTGCCCTCCCGAGCCTCGCACTCTCGATCGGGAAAGTCGACCTAGAAACTCCACTCTGAGACTGCTGAGGGTTATAACCCTCTGTCTCCTACTATCACCGTCCATCCCGACTCCTCTTGGAGCCTTTTCGCCTTCCTCCTCTTCCTCGCATCATAATCTCAAGATGAGCCGCAGATCAACTAGTCGCCCATAATCTCGGATCATAGACCCCACAATTCTCAACTTGAGGCCGCTACCAACTTCTTCTCAAACTCAATGCAACGTTCCTCGACGCCACCAACTCAGTGCAAACCTCGACAAACTAGTGAATGAGGCCTCAAACTCGCCATCGATGAACTGCTCGCTGAGTCGGGCAGAATCGATCTCTCAACTTCTCTGAATACCGAGACAGAACTTCTCGAAAAGCGCCAACAAAAGCCTTCCAAGTCCCTCCTATACGACTCTTGGTGAACTTCCACCACCGACCAAGATCCCCTTTAGCCGAAAGATGCCAAGGTCACCTTCAAGACTTCGCTCGATGCCTAGCATCTCAAACGCCTTCGTTGTCCTGCTCGAGCCATTCATCCGCCTTAAGCGGCTCTTTAGGATCACCCACAAATTCATCCGGATTAGACTCAAGAACTCCTCTTCGTAAAGGGAGGTCTCAGATCCGCCATAACAACTCGAGCCCGATTCTCACCCGAGAATGCCTATCGACTCCTCAATGCCCTCGCTATCTCTCGGGCTAGAGCGCCCATAGCTGGCCTTCATCGCTCGGCCCACATTGGCTGACCAACCCCTTCCCGAAGCCGGAATCTCATCCCAGAAAGGCATTTCGCCTCCTAGGCTCGCCACGCCTTCCACCTCTTCCTCGCCCCGACATCCTAATAAAGGTAACACGTAACGTTAGCACATTTATAAACGTGCCAAAACTAAACACTCACGCCCTAATGCATGGACAATCAGTAATTCACTCCACGTAAGCACGTAAACACATAAGCACTTTAATTTCATTTCGGATAATGATAGTCCCGAGGCTACTAGAGTTCCGATTAGAAACAAAGATTGATCAAGTGCTTTTCCAACAACACTCCCAGAAACCCAAGGATCCAATCAACATCCTAGAAATTAAATCCCATACCCAAATAATCACATAAGCTTGTTATCAATTAAACACATGGCATATGACACTACACTAAGTCTCTATCAAGCGAGACAAACCCATTGTGATCCTAATCACTTCCCACGTACCCAAAGTATTCGAACCCGGTACGCTCTGATACCAAGTTGTAACGCCCTCAAAATAACAACACAAAACCCAACAATATAGATATGCATTGATATATATAAAAGTCCCATATCCTTCTATTTATCACAGTTTCATTACAAAAAGTATTACATGTTAACAACAAAAGCAAATGCCCTAAGGGCTTACAGCTTTCCAAGTTAAGACTTGGTTACAAAAAGAGAGCACTAGCTCAATTACACCTTAAGCCCTTGGCTTGAATTTACATGTAATACATCAAAAGAAAAAATAGACGACCAAAAAGTTTGTCAGCCTCAAGCCTCCCAAGCTATGTCCTTGGAGGTGGCGTACCTGCAGACTGAAAATGATGTTCCCATATAGGGTGAGCCACACCAAAGGAAATATACTAAACCAGTTATGAATAATGACTAAAAGATTAACAGTTGATAGATGGTCAACACTTTTACATTCTTTCATAACACATTACAATTCCAAGACTTTCAAGTCTATGTTCAATTCATTCTCCATTTTCATTAAATTCTCAATTTATAATTCATGGCTCAGAGCCTGGCCAAACAACTCATATGAGACAATAACTCATATTAACCACCTTCAATTTCATTACTTCCACAGATAAGCATATTAGCTATATCACATTCCCAAGACAAGCATATGAGCTCTATCTACGGAGTCCATCCCCTATCTTCTCCCAAACAACATCCGATTTAGAGGTACATCCCCTATCTTCCCCTAAACCGTGGAGTACATCCCCTATCTTCTCCAACACAACACAATGCATATAAACAACAATTATACACATCACAAATCAATACATAAAATTAATGTATTCTTCAACCTGTCAGACTCAATGACACATTTCAATGATTGGTTTTAGTTTGCCTAATCATCATGCATTGTCTACAACAATCAAGACTATCCTCCACCGATAGCCCACAAATGATATTTCTAAACAGTAAAATAAATGCACAAAATGGATATTAAATCAACATTTCAATTTGGTGAGTGATAAGTAATTCAACTACACCCTTTAACCCCATACACTTTCAATCTCAACATTTCCACTTCAATTCCTCATTTCTCATAATTAATCACATCAATTAATTAATCAAAGTAATTAGGCATTTTTCCATAATTGACATTACAACCCTTAAGGTTCCATTTTCATCAATGTTTCAACCTTAATCCCATGTTTCTACACTAAACATGCCTCTAGGTTCATTATAAATAAAAACCCCATTTTTTGTAAAATTACACAAAGGCCCAAAGTTTCTCAAAATTACTCTACAACTTCCAACACATCAAAATGCTAAAATTCAAAGACAAAATCCATAAAGAGGAGTAGGATATCCATACCTCAAAGTTTGAGCTCAAAAGGAGATGAAGACCCAACACCCAACTTACTCCAAAGCCAAATATTTTCATATTAGATCGAAGCCCCAAGTCACCCTCTATCTTTTTAACAAAGCACTTAGGTAGATTCACACTTTAGGAGATGATTTCTTAGAGAGAAGGCAAGTCTAGAGAGAGAGGCTCTCGATTTAGGGTTTGAAGATATAAAAGTTTTGAAAAAGTGAAGTTTAGATCGTCATGAATCGATATAAATAGGCTCGCTGAAGCGAAGACTTGGTCGCCGAGCGACTGCATTAAAACCCTAGCTCGAGCCAAGAAGGTCTCGCCGAGCCAACAACCTAAGCTCGCCGAGCGAAGAAAAGCTCGCTCGAGCCAGAACTCGACCTTCAGTTCTGAATTAGACGACGCTGAAGCGACAAACCGCTTCGCCGAGCGAAGATCGAACCAGATCGCTGAGCGAAGAAAAGCTCGCCGAGCCAAAATCATGGTGTTCGTCAGTCCAGACGCGATCGCCGCTCGGCGAAGCCACTCGCTCGACCCACTGACACAAAACTCAACGCCGCTCGAGCGACCAACTCCTCGCCGAGCGAAGGACAAAATTTCGGCAAAGAACCCTTGGTTCCCAAACACAACCAACCTGAAACAAAACCTGCCCAACACATCCTATAACTCAAATACAATGCAAAAAAGGATGTAAACAAGACAATACCCAACTATTAACATCCACGGACACATGTCCGGATCACTGCACAATAAGGGGTAAACCCGGGATCGCTATAACCTCCCCCCCTTAAAGAATTTCGTCCCCGAAATTAAAAACAAGTTTTTGAAAAGTAAGCTTTTTCTCTATTTTAAACAATGTCATAACACAACATTCAACAATTCAACCCATTACCGGTCATCCATCTCTTATTAAGAGGCATTTCACAACATACATTTCAAAGTGCATCTATAACATGCATTTCCTTTCCATTTTTCAACCATTTTCAACATACATGGTTCGCAATTCATATCATAATAAAGTTTCATGATACATAATCAGTCCTATAATATAGCCAATAAATGCAATATTACAACCCACTTCCGTAAACCAAAACATATGCTATGTTTTACAACTTAAGACATAAACAAAGCTTAAGTCCGGCAAGATTATAAAATCCAAGTACACGATTACACATCAATAAACAAGTCCGGATATTTCTCACGGACTTCCAACTCACGTTCCCAAGTGGCTTCCTCCACTCCGTGATGCTTCCACAAAACCTTCACCAAAGGGATGGTCTTGCCACGCAGGACTTGATCCCGCCTATCCAAGACCCGAACCGGTCTCTCCTCATACGAAGCATCCTCATCTACCTCTAAGTCGGTCCAATCCAACACATGTGATGGATCCGGCTCATACTTCCGAAGCATACTCACATGAAACACGTCATGAACTCCGGACAACTGTGGCGGCAAAGCTAAACGGTAAGCAACCTCGCCAATCCTCTCAAGGATCTCAAAAGGGCCTATAAATCGAGGGGATAACTTTCCTCTCTTCCCAAACCTCATCAATCCCCGCCTAGGTGATATCTTCAGAAAGACATGATCACCCATCTCAAACACCAACGGTCTCCTCCTACGGTCAGCATAAGATTTCTGACGACTGGTCAGAATAAGCCTCCTACGGATAAGCTCAACTTTCTCACCGCCTCCCTAACCAACTCCGACCCAACAAAGGTGTATCACCCACCTCGCCCAACAAACCGGAGACCTACAAGGTCGGCCATACAAGGCCTCAAACGGTGCCATACCGATGTTAGATCGAAGTTGTTGTTGTAGGCAAACTCCACCAATGGTAGGTGCCTCTCCCACGCCCCACTAAAGTCAAGGACACAACCTCAAGCATATCCTCAAGGATCTGAATAGTACGCTCGGATCGCCCGTCACCGAGAGTGATAAGTCAGACTAAAGGTCAACTTAGTGCCCAAAGCACTCGCAAACTCGCCACAACCTAGCAAAGAAACGAGGATCTCTATCTCGAGACGATCGTCCACTGGGACCCCGTGCAATCTCACTATGTCCCGAATATACAAGTCGGCAAGGTGATCTACCGAATCTCTCACGCCAAGATAGGAATGAAGTGCGCTGACTTAGTCAACCGGTCTACAACCACCCAAATAGCATCACTACCCCGCTGAGTTCTCGGAAGGCCTACAACGAAGTCCATAGTGACATGCTCCCACTTCCACTCAGCAATACGTAAGGGTTGTAACAAACCCGCTGGCCTCTGATGCTCGGCCTTCACTTGCTGACAAGTAAGGCACTTAGACACGAAGACTGCCACATCTCTCTTCATGCCTCGCCACCAAAACTGGCGACTCAAATCCTGATACATCTTAGTACCTCCCGGATGCACCGCAAGGCGCGAATGATGAAACTCTCGGAGTACCTCCTCTCGGCAAGACTCCGGCATAAACAAACGGTCTCGATATCTCACGCTCAAGTTGGGATACACCGTCAAACCCTTCTCAACTTTCCCACTGGAGATCTTTTCTCTGAGGGATTCTACCTCAAGGTCACCTTCACGTGCCTCAAACACTCGAGTCACAAGTGTAGGTCACAACAACAGAAAACAAGGTCATGGCCTCAACGGATTCGCCGAAGCAAATCAAACTCGCCAAGTGCCCCAACATCTCCCACTCTCGGATGGCTACACAAGCTACATCACTAATGGATTTCCTACTAAGAGCGCCGGCCACAACATTGGCCTTCCGGGTGATAATGCAACTCAAGTCGTAATCCTCAATAAACTCCATCCACCTCCTCTGCCTCAAATTCAAGTCCTTCTGTGAAAACAGATATTTCAGACTCTTATGATCCGAGAATACCTCGAATCTCTCACCATAAAGGTAGTGCCTCCAGATTTTCAAGGCAAAGATCACAGCCGCTAACTCTAGGTCATGTGTAGGGTAATTTCTTTCGTGTATTTTCAACTGACGTGAGCCATAAGCTACCACTTTCCCTTCCTGCATCAACACACAACCCAAACCCTCTCGTGAGGCATCACAATAGACTGCATAACCCAACCCTCTCTCCGGAATAATCAAGACCGGAGCGGTGGTCAATCTAACTTTCAACTCCTGGAACGACTTTTCACAAGTCTCACTCCACACAAATTTGACTTCTTTCCGAGTCAACCTAGACAACGTGAAGCTAACTCGAGAAATCTTTCACAAACCGACGGTAATACCCACTAATCCCGTAAAGTCATGATCTCGAACACACTCTTAGGCTGTGCCCAATCTTGCACTGCCTCAGTCTTGGATGTATCAACAGACACCCCTTCCCCGGAAACCACATGGCCTAAGAACTTGACTTCTCCTAGCCAGAACTCACACTTCCCAAACTTGGCATATAGCCTATGGGCTCTAAGTAACTCGAGCACCACTCTCAAGTGTTCCTCGTGCTCCTCCTTCGAAGGTGAATAGATAAGAATGTCGTCCACAAAAACGACCACAAAACGATCCAAGAATTCCCGGAAGATCCGGTTCATCAAGTCCATAAAGACTGCCGGTGCATTGGTAAGCCCAAATGGCATCACCAGAAACTCATAATGGCCATACCGCGTACGGAATGCCGTCTTCGGAATATCCTCCTCTCTGACCCTCAACTGGTGGTAACCCGATCTCAAATCTATCTTAGAGAAACAACGGGAACCCTTCAACTGGTCAAACAAATCATCTATACGGGGCATAGGGTACTTATTCTTAACCGTAGCCCGATTTAACTTCCGGTAGTCGATACACAATCTCAAGGCACCGTCTTTCTTTTTAGCAAAGAGGGCCGGTGCTCCCCATGGCGATACACTAGGGCGAATGAAGCCTTTATCTAGCAATTCTTGGAGCTGAACTTTCAACTCAAACAACTCTGCTGGGGCAAAACGATAAGGTGCCATAGAAATCGGCGCCGTGCCGGGCACTAAATCAATAGAGAACTCTGTCTCTCGGTGAGGTGGCAAATCAACGAGATCCTCGGGAAAGACGTCCGAGTACTCACAAACTACCCTTGGCAACTCAATCTGGTTTCATTACACTCACCATTCTCAAAGCTAGCAAGTAGACTACTAAGTTCATTCCGCCTTTGCGGACCATACCCCGGTGGCACAACACTACCAACCCGGTCTCCCAAGAAATGGAAACACTCCCCGCTCACGGTACAACATGTAACCCTCTGGCGGTAGCAATCAATAACAGCCCGGTATGACGATAACTACCCATACCTAAAATAACATCAAAGCCCTTCATGGGCATAACTACAAATGGAAACGGAAGTCGATGATCGTCGACCTCTATATCACAACCTCTACATCCGTGCTTCAAAATTAACTCACCCCCAATAGGTGACACCACACAAATAGGAGACGCTAATAGTGCTAACTCCAATTCCAACACGTATGCAAATGCAAAGCAGACAAAAGAATGAGATGCACCGTATCAATCAACACTCTGGCAAGGTTGCAAAATAAAAAGGTACCTCTCACTACTGATGGAGCTGGTACTAGATCCTGCGCAACAACAGCATACACGCGCCCTGTAGGACCCTGGTCCACCTGCTCACCCCTAGGAGCATACGATCTTTGTCTTGTTGGGACGAAGCTCCGGGATTGGCCCTCGAGGCTGCATCAGATGGTGGTGAAATCCTGCGCTCGCCTAGAACCAGACGCCTGGTGGCACTCAAGCGTAGGCAGAACCTCTTCAGGTGCCCAGGCTGTCCACACTGATAACAAGACAAGGGCTGCCCCCTGCCCAAACTCTGACTCTGTGGTCTGGCTGAAGAAGATGCAGCCCTCTGACCTCCGCCCTTCTGCGGGCAAACTGAAGCCTTGTGACCCGGCTGGCCACACTTGTAACAGGTAAACTCTCCCTGATTGCCCCTCCCGGAGCCTGCACTCGGTACTGGGAAAGTCGACCTAGAAACTCCACCCTGAGACTGCTGAGGGTTATAACCCCTCTGTCTCCTACTATCACCCTGTCCATCCTGACTCCTCTTGGAGCCTTTCTGCCCTTCCTCCTCTTCCTGCATCATAATCTCAGTATGAGCTGCAGCATCAACTAGTCGCCCATAATCTCGGATCATAGACCCCACAATTCTCAACTTGAGGCCGCGCCTCAACTTCTTCTCAAACTCAATGCAACGGCGTTCCTCAGACGCCACCAACTCAGGTGCAAACCTGGACAAACTAGTGAATGAGGCCTCAAACTCGGCCACTGATGAACTGTTCTGCTTGAGCTGGCAGAACTGATCTCTCAACTTCTCCTGAACAGCTGGAGACAGGAACTTCTCCTGAAAAGCGTCAACAAAAGCCTTCCAAGTCCCTCCTATACGACTCTTGGTGAACTTCCACCACTGACCCGCATCCCCCTTTAGCTGGAAAGATGCCAAGGTCACCTTCAGTACCTCGTCTTCGATGCCTAGCATCTCAAACGTCTTCGTTGTCTGTTCGAGCCATTCATCTGCCTTAAGCGGCTCTTTAGGATCACCCACAAATTCATCCGGATTAGACCTGAAGAACTCCCTCTTCAGAAAGGGAGGTCCTGTATCCGCCATAACAACCTGAGCCTGATTCTCAGCTCTGAGAATGCCTACTGACTCCCTGAATGCCCCTGCTATCTCTCGGGCTAGAGCGCCCATAGCCTGCTGGCCTACTGGCTCGGCCACATTGGCCTGACCAACCCCTTCCTGAGCTGCCGGAATCTCATCCGGTAAAGGCATTTCCTGCCTCCTAGGCCTGCCACGCCTTCCACCTCTTCCTCGTCCTGACATCCTAATAAAGGTAACACAGAACGTTAGCACATTTATAAACGTGCCAAAACTAAACACTCACGTCCTAATGCATGGACAACTGTAATTCACTCCACGTAAGCACGTAAACACATAAGCACTTACGAATTTCATTTCTGGATAATGATAGTCCCGAGGCGTTACTAGAGTTCCGATTAGAAACAGCATTGATCAAGTGCTTTTCCAACAAGACTCCCAGAAACCCAAGGATCCAATCAACATCCTAGAAATTAAATCCCATACCCAAATAATCACATAAGCTTGTTATCAATTAAACACATGGCATATGACACTACACTAAGTCTCTATCAAGCGAGACAAACCCATTGTGATCCTAATCACTTCCCACGTACCCAAAGTATTCGAACCCGGTACGCTCTGATACCAAGTTGTAACGCCCTCAAAATAACAACACAAAACCCAACAATATAGATATGCATTGATATATATAAAAGTCCCATATCCTTCTATTTATCACAGTTTCATTACAAAAAGTATTACATGTTAACAACAAAAGCAAATGCCCTAAGGGCTTACAGCTTTCCAAGTTAACACTTGGTTACAAAAAGAGAGCACTAGCTCAATTACACCTTAAGCCCTTGGCTTGAATTTACATGTAATACATCAAAAGAAAAAATAGACGACCAAAAAGTCTGTCAGCCTCAAGCCTCCCAAGCTATGTCCTTGGAGGTGGCGTGCTACCTGTACCTGAAAATGATGTTCCCATATAGGGTGAGCCACAGCCCAGTGGAAATATACTAAACCAGTTATGAATAATGACTAAAAGATTAACAGTTGATAGATGGTCAACACTTTTACATTCTTTCATAACACATTACAATTCCAAGACTTTCAAGTCTATGTTCAATTCATTCTCCATTTTCATTAAATTCTCAATTTATAATTCATGGCTCAGAGCCTGGCCAAACAACTCATATGAGACAATAACTCATATTAACCACCTTCAATTTCATTACTTCCACAGATAAGCATATTAGTTATATCACATTCCCAAGACAAGCATATGAGCTCTATCTACGGAGTCCATCCCCTATCTTCTCCCAAACAACATCCGATTTAGAGGTACATCCCCTATCTTCCCCTAAACCGTGGAGTACATCCCCTATCTTCTCCAACACAACACAATGCATATAAACAACAATTATACACATCACAAATCAATACATAAAATTAATGTATTCTTCAACTGTCGTACTCAATGACACATTTCAATGATTGGTTTTAGTTTGCCTAATCATCATGCATTGTCTACAACAATCAAGACTATCCTCCACCGATAGCCCACAACAGATATTTCTAAACAGAAAATAAATGCACAAAATGGATATTAAATCAACATTTCAATTTGGTGAGTGATAAGTAATTCAACTACACCCTTTAACCCCATACACTTTCAATCTCAACATTTCCACTTCAATTCCTCATTTCTCATAATTAATCACATCAATTAATTAATCAAAGTAATTAGGGCATTTTTCCATAATTGACATTACAACCCTTAAGGTTCCATTTTCATCAATGTTTCAACCTTAATCCCATGTTTCTACACTAAACATGCCTCTAGGTTCATTATAAATAAAAACCCCATTTTTTGTAAAATTACACAAAGGCCCAAAGTTTCTCAAAATTACTCTACAACTTCCAACACATCAAAATGCAAAAATTCAAAGACAAAATCCATAAAGAGGAGTAGGATATCCCTACCTCAAAGTTTGAGCTCAAAAGGAGATGAAGACCCAACACCCAACTTACTCCAAAGCCAAATATTTTCATATTAGATCGAAGCCCCAAGTCACCCTCTATCTTTTTAACAAAGCACTTAGGGTAGATTCACACTTTAGGGAGATGATTTCTTAGAGAGAAGGCAAGTCTAGAGAGAGAGGCTCTCAGATTTAGGGTTTGAAGATATAAAAGTTTTGAAAAAGTGAAGTTTAGATCGCTGCTGCGAACTGATATAAATAGGCTCGCTCGAGCGACCAGACACATAAAACCCTAGCTCGAGCCAAGAAGGTCTCGCTCGAGCCAACAACCCAGAAGCTCGCTCGAGCGAAGAAAAGCTCGCTCGAGCCAGGAACTTGACCCTTCAGGTCTGCAACTAGACGCACGCTCGAGCGACAAACTGCTCGCTCGAGCGAAGACCGAACCAGATCGCTCTAGCGAAGAAAAGCTCGCTTGAGCCAAAAATCATGGTGTTCAGGTCCAGTACCAGACGCGATCGCTCGCTCGAGCGAAGCCACTCTGGCTCAACCCACCAGACACAAAACTCAACGCTCGCTCGAGCGACCAACTCCTCGCTCGAGCGAAGGACAAAAATTCTGGGCAGCAACCCTTGGTTCCCAAACACAACCAACCTGAAACAAAACCTACCCAACACATCCTATAACTCAAATACAATGCAGAAAAGGATGTAAACAAGACAATACCCAACTATTAACATCCACGGACACATGTCCGGATCACTGCACAATAAGGGGTAAACCCGGGATCGCTATAGGTCTACTAATCTTATTTCATTGAGCTAATTAGTATAAAATAATGCAAAATTATTTGATGGTTCTCTAAGAGCACAATCACATGACGTCTTAAATTGAATGTGATTCAAAAAAAAGGATGAGATCCACTTATTACTGTTGGTGATAAAAAAATTAAAAAAATAAGAGACATAACAATTGGTGATTGATTGGGATATATAGTAACCCCTAACAAAATTTCCTTCACAATAGGGCCACATGGGAAGGAGAGGAAATTCTCATTTCAGTATTAAGGAGAATTTTTTGCAATGTCCATAACATCTAGTAGGTAGGATTTTGGAGAACTTATTAGGAATTTTTTTTTTTTTTTCAATACTTATATCTTCATAATATATTTTAAGAAATTTTAGTATTTAGATATTTGATCTATCAAATCTTAATTTTCATATTTAAAAAATTTTATGGATAATTTCACCATTATAAATATTTTTTTAAATCTTTAACAATTTGATGATGTAAACATTTATATTTGACAGCGTATATGTTCATATTGACGTGTGAATGTTCACATCATGAAATATTGAACATTCATACTTCACCCTATTATTATTAGAGATATTTTGATAACTATATCATTCATTAAACTTATTAAAATATAAAAAAATAATTTAAATAAAATAAAATATAAATATATGAAAAGAAATTTATGAATAAATGTCCTTACAATTTTTTATTTCATTTTTTTTTTTTTTTTGTCTTCTTAAAATTCAAGGTGGACCATCCGTCGGGCCTTTTCCCAAATTAAGCCAAATTAGCAACTTAATTCCCAAACTAGGCCTAGTTTGGATGGAATTCCCAAACTAGGTTAAAACGTGATTGTGAACCACGCTTTCAACCTTTTTGTGCCTATTGCATGGAAATTTTGTCAAATCGTAAAAGCGTGTTTCCAAACCACGCTTTTAACTAAGAAAGCATGGTTACAAACCATGATTTTAGTTAAATTTGGTTTATAAATAAAGCGTGATTAGGAACCACGCATTTAAGTAAAATTTTTTTTTTTCCTGAAAACGTGGTTGTGAACCACGCTTTTAACTAAAATCTTTTTTGTTCTGAAAGCGTGGTTTTGAACCACGCTTTCACTGTTCACCAAAGAAAGCGTGGATGATAACCATGCTTTTAACCAAAATCCGTTTTTAAGTGAAAGTGTGGTTCGTAATCACGCTTTTAAAACTTATATAAAAACTCCCCCAGCCTCATCATTTGCAACCACGCTTTTTACACTTAGGTTTTTCGACTTCAAGCTCTCTCTCACTCTCTGCTCTCGCTCTCGGTCTCTCTCTACTGTCGCTTTCTCTTTGCTCTCGCTCCCTCTGCTCTCAGACTCTCTTTCTGCTCTCTCTCCGTCCGTGGGTTGCTCTCTCTCGCTGGTATGGCGTCTGTCTCTCTCTGTCTCATTTGAATTTTATGTGTTTATTGTGTTTGTGAAAATGTGAATGTGGGTGCAATGTGGGTAGAATAGGGTTCATGAATGTGAAAATGTTGTGAATTGATGAAAATGTTGGTAGAATAGGGTTTGTGAATGTGAAAATGTTGTGAATTGAAATTGATATCAATGTGGGTAAAATAGGTTTTGTGAATTGAAATTGTGGTTTTGAATTTGTAAAATGTTGTGGTTTTGAATTGTGAAAATTTTCTAGGGTTTTCGATTGAATGTGAAATCATAAATTAGGGTTAGGGTTTTGAATTGTGAAATCAAAAATTAGGGTTAGGGTTTCAGAAATTAGGGTTTTGAATTGTGAATCCTGTCTATATTTTTTACATTGTGAATTGAAAATCCTGTCTATATTTTTTGAATTGAAAATTTTATTTTTTGCTTGTTAATCCTGTCTATATGGTTAAATCTTCTTATTCTTTCGCTTATCTCTTAAGCTACATGACCACTATAACTAGTACAAACAATTTTTTTTGGTTTTTTAGGAAATACGTTAAAAACTAATTTTTCTTTTTTTTTTTTAAAACTTTTTTTGGAAAAACGTGTAAAAAAAGTAGAGAAATGATGTGACCCAAAAAAAATTAGAAGTCAAAAAATGACTTTTAACCTCTTTGCCAAAAGAGGCCTTTGAAGTCGTCCTCAAAAATGCTATTACCAAAACATTTTATATAAATAACAAAATTTTGTTTAAAAATTATGTTTAAAAAAATTAAAATTTTTGATTTATAAAATGACTCATTCTCGAGAATTTTTACCCACTTGAACTATTCAATTGACTTATTCCCTATATGTTTGGATTATGTTTATTCAATTAAGCTTTTTATTTTTATGATAGTCGGATGTCTGAATCAGTTTATGTATTTCTTGACTAATCTTAGAATCCACACCAAACGTCCCTTCCACATAGATCGGACAAATCTCAAATAATACCTATAAACATGACCTCAAGAAATTGATAACACATACTGAGAGTTCAACTTGAGACCTCAAAGAAGCATACCTAATTTTTAACACATAATGAGAGCTCATTAATATTAATGAAACTCAAGTTTGACTCGGTTCGGCTCAATAATTTTTTTTAATGTTATTTATATTATTTAAATAAAAATAAAAGAGTCGAACTTGGCAAACCAAGCCAAGCCCTTAACAAGCTCAGTCGAGGTTGTTCATGAAAAGTTCGGCTCATTTGCAGCCTTATTTGAAACGACTCATGATTGGGAATTTGGGAGAAGTATTTCAAATATCACCATACTTTATTAGAAATAATATAAAATTACAACTCATAATTATTAACTTTCAAATTTTTTATTTTTATCTTTTATAACTGAGTATCTAAGTCAATTTATACACACCTCGACTAAATTTAAAATTTTAATATATGCATCAAAAGAGAGTCTTAAAACATTCTAATTAATAGTCCATAGAAATTTCCTAGGTAAGAAGAAAAGAAAAGAAAAAATGGCACTTTGATGGCTAAGCCTATGTTTCATAATACCAAATAATTGATATGGATGGCCCAATAGATTGACATGGATTAGTATCCAAAATTTACTACATAGATTTAACCATCAACATAAGCCCATAAGCTAAGGCACAAGCCTCTTTTGAGAACATGAAAAAAATTAATTTATTGGTTTATTTTGATTATATTATCTCTCTATTTTTTTTTTGTATGTTTAAAAAAAAAAGAGTAAATAAATTAATTTTTTTTCTTACTTTTCAAAACAAGCCAAAATGAGTTTTTTGTTTGAATTACATAACAAAGCCTCTATGACCTCTAAAAAGTGGACGAGGGTTACCATTTCACATAGGAAATAACTTTGTCATTAAGTTTTTGAATGGCACAAGTTTGAGCAAATACAAGTAACTTTTCTTTAATTGTCCACAAATCTCAAGAATTTGATCACCAGTTTTAAAAAATTAAGAACAATGTTTGAAATAAAAATTAAGAACAAGTCATACAAAATCAGTCGAGTTATTTCAACTCAATGAAAATAATAATAATTTCATACAAAACTTACACTATGATTTAAGATTTTTGTATGACATGTCCAATTTTGTCCAATCTCACTGAATAAATACAATACTTGATAGAAATTACACTATAAAATTATATGAAGAGAAAAATAAAACAAGAATCTTCATAATGTCTTAAGATTCAAAATTAGTGATATATCTGTCTACTTTATCAAAATACTAAAAAAATATATCAAGATTTGTCAAAATAAAACAAAATAAGTGTTTTTTAAATTGCTCCAAATTACATGCGTACGATTAAATCATTGCCCAAATTAAGGGTTGTGTAGAGTTATTATTTATTTATTTGGAGTCAATGCCTTTTAGAATTGATCATATTGAGTGAGGGAGGCCCTTTCCGCAATGGTAAAAATATGCTGATAAAAATATAGAATAAAATAATTCTATTATAATTCGAGTGTTATAGATTCAAAATTTTATAGAGTTTGCTAGTATTTTGAAAAATTTGATCCATCTATATACATTTTGTGTACAGTTCTATAACTATTTTTGTGTTCTTAGACTTATTCAAAATCTGAAGTTATTGCTGCTATGTGATTCAAAATTTATTTTTGTTTCAAATTCAATAAACATTTTTGTATAGGACATCTATACATGTGTATGAATTCAAAAAGGATCATTTCAACAAAGTATATCCAACCTCAAAAAGAAATGTTTTGATGTCGCATAGAGTGACTTAATCATATGCAAAAGTTATCATATTATAAAATTAATTAGGGCTTTTTTAAAATAAATAAAATTAAATTAATGGTAGTGCTTGGATGGCTCCACTCATTTGATGCATCTTAAGCATTTTAATAAATTTATATTATTACAAGGATGTTTAATCCAACGGGGAAGGCTATTACCCATCAAATTGACTATCTTATTGAAGATAATTGATGATTATTCCCAAGTTTTCATGTGAAGAGAAATACACTATCTAGATGAGTAATCTTACATGAAAGAAACTTTCCAAAAGTTATTTTTTGAGTGAAGTATTTTTACCAAAAGAAATGGAACCAGGTTTTCAAAATATAACAGTGCATTTAGAGGGTGGCAATGGGTTATCGGGCAAGAGGGAGGGGAGGATGATTGTAGAGGCAGCGTGGGTTTTGATGGCGTTAGGCTGTAATAGGAAACAAGTAGGTTTCAATGGCGAAAAAGATGGGGAAGGAGAGAGAGTTTATCTATTGTGTGAGGTATATGGTAATATTTAAATGGATGGTTATGATAGTTTGTGATCTAGTATGGTCAAGTTTAAAAGTGGTTTTAGAAGAAGTTAAAAGAGTAAATAATTTATTGCCACATGTATTTAAAAAAAAAAATTTGTTAAACAAAGTAACTGAGATGGACATGAGTGTAGGTTGTGACACAGAATGAAGTTCAAAATTTAAATTGATGAAATTAAAACATTCGAGTTTAAATTAAAAAATAAGTAAAACTCTGGAGTTTTTTTTTGTAATTTGTCCAATATTTTAAACATATTTTAAAATTTTAGAAAATATTTTTTTCGAATGTATAAAAATTAACATATCAATTGCAAAAAAAAAAAAGTCACTATTCCGATCAACCGGCCGGACGACCGATTAGGCCAAATTTTGAAAAAAAAAATTGAAAAACATGCTCTGTTTGACAGAGTTTTCTACAGAGTTGTGGAAAATTAATTCCACAACTCTATCCAAACATCATACTTAAACCATCAAGCAGAAAACTAGTTTGAAAACATAACCAAACAGAGCCTAATTTTCCCGTCTCCACCCTATTTTCTCGTTGAAGTGATATTGGGGAAAATTACTCTATTCAAAACTCAATTAAGTTATGAGCTCTTACCATAAAAGTTCTTCAAGTGAACAAAAAAAGAGTTCTTTTTTGGGTGGTGTACCATTTTTTTTAAAAATGTAAAATATACCTAATTCATGTAACTCAGAAGTAGGTGTAAATGTTATGAATTTATAATTTTATATTTAAATTTGTAGATAGTTTCTGATGAATCCTTAAACAAATATTAAATGTGATAGTGATTGTATCCAGGGCGCGTTCTTCTTTTTTTTTTTTTTTTGCTTTTACTTTTAAATGTGACATCATTTATATAATAGAATACATTGCATGTCTATTTGTGTCAAAATTATAATATGAAATTTAAATTTTAGTACAAATTTGAATTGTTTATTTTTATAATTATTTTTTGTATGACAAAACACAAGATTTAATATATTGTACATCTAACAATAACTCATCTAATAAAATAAAACTGGGTACAAAATATAAAATAAATCATAAATGGAGAAAAAAAACCTTCACGCAGAAAAGATACGAGTCTCCACATAGGAAGTTAAAAAAACTCCATGTACAGATGAAACATTAGCCGTTGTTTTATATGAATAAAAATAAGTGAACAAAAATGAGAAAATAAACAATAATAAACACATAGAGACAAAAATAAAAATGCGAGAAAATATAAATTGAAGTAATGTTTAGTTGTGTTGAAGTAATGTTTCACCTCTACAGTTCCTTCTACCCTGGAAACTATAAATTGACAAAAATGAGAGGGCTGCTTTTTATATGAAAATGTCACTTATGACATAAATGTCACTTATAGGAAAATATAAATTGTCTTTTGACTCTCACAACTTCCTTTCACCAAGTATCCGCCTAAACAAATTCAAATAACTAACACAAAAATAAAGCAAGTGAATTTACAAAAATCAAATCAACACTGAAATATTACCAAAACAAAGAAGAAGAAACATAGAAAAAGAAAAATTTACATTTACCATGCACAAGAGCATGATGTTAATCGTAATAAATGATGTTAATCGTAATAAGTATATTGTTGATATTTTAATATTTTTTGTTTAATTGAAACAAGTATATGAAGATTGTTCCAATTATTTTCTGCTAGGGGGGAAACATAATTCGGGATCCCGATGAAAGTGTGTCATATGATGCTGAGCCGAAAGGGGTATATGGGGTGCAACTTGGCACCACGCTTAGCAATTTGGAGGAGATGTTCATGTCCAAGGTGGCAAGTTACGGGGAAAGTGTCCGATTGAACTTCAAATGTAGATATCCTTATCGCCAGTGGCAAGCAATTAACAAATACAAGGTATTACCGATCAATGACGATGAGGCGTTGAACACCGTATTAAGTATCGGTGCAAGTTTCCAACCACCAAATTGTTTGGAAGTGTACATTGATAAAGAGGTGGTACACAATGTCCCGAATATGACACAGATGGAGTCTCGTCCGTTCACTACATTGCTGATACATGGGATTGACATGACAGCGTTTCAGTCTCCTATGTATGAATCAGATGAATGTTATGCAGTGGGCTACACACAATAGATATTTGAGGGCCATGGTGTAGAATCAAGTTCACGTGGTGGATATGATTATGAATTTCACACTAACACAGAAGATGTGCCCACCTGCAGCCATTATACCACTCCAGTTGAAGTTGCTGGTAACATGGCTGAAACAGTGAATTATGTGCAATTTGCTGATAATGACATGTACGGTCCTAATGTCGCCCTAGACGATGATGAGAATCAAATGTGTGATGAAGAAAATTTATTGGGCGGATCAGATGATGATGATGATGATGAAGATGATGTCGACGCTCCCGTTGACCTTGAAAATGCCCCCATTCCACGTAGACCTGAAATCCCTTTCTATGAGAACATTCACATGGGTGGTGATTTTGACATGAGTAGCCATGATGTTGTTCCCCGTAACTGGATCTGGAACGTTAAAAATCCAAAGTTGGACAAAGGGATGGCTTTCTTTGATAAGAAGCAACTTGTACATGCTGTGAAATTGTACTATGCAACAAATAATCGAGAGTATAAGTCGTAACCTCCAAGCGAGACCTTTGGGTGTCTGCTTGCAAGCACGATTGCAGATGGTGGTTGCGTGCATCTCTTAGTAGGAAACATGGTCTTTTTGAAATAAAGCAGTACAAGGGTTTTCACCATTGTTTATACCCACGAATGAACAGGGACCACACTCATATTAGCTCCAATTACATTGCTTCTTATCTTTTGGGACAAGTTGCGGTGAGTATAAAAAATAAATGTTACATCTATATACATATTTGTTTGTTTATAGTGTTCACACCAAAATAATCCAACTCATATTTGATTGTCGAATGCAAAATGAACCTGATATGCTAATTAAGAATGTCATCAAAGATATCAAAAAGACCATGAACTATAGTATATCATATAAGAAGGCGTGGCATGCAAGAGCAAAGGCAATTAGAATGGTATTCGGGGATTGGAATGAATCATATAGGCAGTTGCCTAAATTCATGCATGCATTACAAACATCTAATCCTGGCACAATCGTTCAATGGAAGCATAGATATACCGGAAGTACAACTATTATGCCCGTCTTCCACTTTGTTTTCTAGTCTTTCAAACCCGTCATCGATGGCTTCAGATATTGTAGGCCTGTTATAATCATAGATGGTACATTCTTATACTGTAAATACACTGGTGTGTTCCTTGTAGCAACGATTATCACTGCCAATGGCAAAGTATTACCGCTTGCATTCGCTGTTGTCGACAAGGAAAGTTTGGAGTCTTGGTCGTTCTTCATTTCAAATATCAAGGAACATATTGTCATGGACCGACAAGGAGTGACTTTGATATCTGATCGAGCTAAGTGTATATTAGCTGCTGTGAGGCGGCATTGGCTGAATCTCTCGCTCCAATTTGTTGGATATCATCGGCACAGCCTTCGACATGTTTGTAGTAACTTTAACACAAAGTTCAAAAATAAGGAGCTGAAACAACTTCTATGGAAAGCAGGGAGTGCTCATCAATGACGAAAGTGTAATGCTTACTTAGAACAGATACAGGCTATTAACCAAGATACCATCGATTGGGTCCACAAAATGAATCCTGTGGAGTGGGCCCTTGCGTATGACGGTAGATATCGGTGGGGGGTATTGACCAGCAATGATGCAGAGTGCTTCAACAGCGTCTTGAAAGGTGCAAGGAACTTACCTGTCTCAGCTATGGTTGAATTTACATTTCGACGGCTTGTAAAATATTTTGACGAGATGGGAGTCCAAGCTGAAACAGATGTACGGAATGAGTTCTAATACCCTAGAGAGATGCAAAAAACTATAGAGGAGGGCATCGCAAGGGGAAACACTTTCAAGTTGATATCGTATGACATGTTAGTTTGTAATGTGAACTAAATTGTTCTTATTATGTTGTTAAGTTAATTACACCTAAAAACATGAACTTGATTAGTTTGTATCAATATTGTCTGATAGGCCCCACCACGTATTTGAGGTGCAAACATCTTTTTGCTATGGACGAGGTCGCAATACACAGATTGTGCGGATGAATCAACCCATGTGTAGTTGTGGGAAATATGAGATAAGACACTATCCATGTTCCCATATGCTCGCTGTGATGTCTGAATGCGGTGACAATCCATTCGAGTACGTTGATCCAGTATATAGGCTTCTTGTATACATGAGGGTTTGGGAAACTAAATTCAATCCAATACTGCATCAAGATTATTGGGATGATCCACAGTGGACCTTAATGCCTAATGTACTTCATCTGCGAGTAGTAAAACTGGGTCGTACATCTATGTCTCGTATTCCGAATGAGATGGATATATCAGATAGGCGTTTGACCGCTCGTTGCAGTGAGTGCCAGTAGACAGTCATGACAGGCGAACATGTCCGGCGTGACTTGGTCGATGAAGACTATGTAATACTTACATATTGTAATAGATCATTTTGAAATTCTTTATTTGTAATAGATCATTTAATTCTTTATTTTTTAATTCTTTATTTGTAAACAAGGTCGTACATTTAAATAAATCATTTTTTATTTTTAAGTCTTTATATATTGTAATTGTTTTATATTAAATTTTTTTTTACAACTAACGTACTAAGCAAATAAATTAAACTAAATATGTATGCAAAAACATTTAACTGTACCACATAGCCCTAAGTTTTTTACTGTGTACTTGATTGAAAATATGTATTACAAAATTCTATACTTAATCACATAGTTCTTCTACCATTTGAAAATTTAATATTTATAAATAAATTTAATATTTTCGAATGCTGCAATCATTGTTCAGATTTACAATTTATGAATAAATTTATGTAATTTAAAATTTTTATAATTTTTGAAACTTCTAGCATTACAAAATCAATATTTAAGTTTTGTCAAATATGCCATAAATGTAATCATCAACCTATTATTGGGGGAAAAAAAAATTTCTCATTCAATTTTTTGGCAAATATTTATGTCGGAAAACTATCCACATGTTACTACATTATGTTCATAGTCATTATTAAGCTTATGTAACTGAGGCCCTAAAATTATTTTCGAAAAGATTTTTATATTAGTTTTAGCATACATAACGGTAGGTTCTGTTGAATTTTTATCATATTTAAATGACACATAATTTTAAATCTTAAAGTACAAATATATATATATATATATTTAAAAATCATAAATTATGAAATAATTAGAGTTTTTTTTTATGATTAAAAATTTATAATTTTAAAATAACTGAGCACATTTTTTTTTGAAGTCGTCATGTATGGAATTAATTAGAGTTTAATTGTTATAGTTAAATTATAGTTAACCAATAGAGGTTTAAGTCGGTAAAAATTAATTACATTTTAGTGAATTGCTTCCATATATAGTATCACACAAATTTAAATTTTGAAATAGCTGAGTATACTTTTCTTTTACAAATCGTAATTTATGGAATAATTTCAATTTTCTTGTTATGATTAAATGAGATTTTTATTGTTATGATCTAATATTTCACTTGTATAGGCTTCATGGCACATGTACCTGAGGAGGTCCCACTTTTCAGTCAGCCACATCAGGTTAACAGTATATGGGAGCGTCCGATATGCAATAATGTTTGTTGGACTTTATGCTTACAATTAAAATACCCTGCATTTTGTTTTATATTACGTAATAATGCAATTATTTAAACTAGTCATTCTGTTATGTAAGACGAGGCACGCACTGTGTTGACCTGCCGCAGGGCAGATTCAGGCTTGTGGGAGCATCCGTTGGACCATAGAGTCTTGCAGTATATACTACGCATGGAATTCTATGGTGTCTACCGTATTGGGCATATTAGACTGGACCACCCACTCATCATTGCTCTCGTTGAGAGGTGGCGCACAGAGACTCATACATTCCATTTCTCGATCGGGAAGGCCACCGTCACATTGCAGGACGTATCTGTCCTATATGGTCTATGAATTGATGGGCGAGCAGTTACTAGAGTTGACCCATCATTGACGAGGGAGCAGTGGATAGCCCTATGTGCTGAACTATTGGGAGTAGCACCTACACTGCGGACTTCTGACAGTAGACCGAGGGTGAGGTGGGTGGCCGAGCGGTTGCTCCTCTTCCGAGATCATGCTCGAGATGAGTTGGTACAACAAAGATGCCCGAGCATATATTACATGGCTTATTGGGGGGGTACTTCTCCCTGATAAGTCCCAGAACCTGCTCAAGCTGATGTACTTGCCACTACTGAGAGACATTGACGAGATTGGCGGTCTGGGAAGATGCAACTCTGGCATGTTTGTATAGGATGCTATGTCGGCGGCTCGGTGGGTCTGAGAGAGATTGGAGGACCACTTGTGTTGCTACAGGTTAGTAAGAATTTTATTACATGTCAATTCATATTGTATGACATATATCAGTATTGTAATTGTGTTCAAACTATTGTAGATTTGGGCGTAGGAGAGATTGCTTCGCATTGCCCCGTCTAGGCGGCAAGTGATTGGTCTTGGTGAGCTTCCCATGGGTGAGGGAGACATGTAGTTGCCACCCGGACCTCGAGGTTGCCGGTGGAAGGTTGACTTGGGCCACGAGGTCTTCTCGACCCACGTATTCGTAGTTTATAGAGACCAACTCGATCGGATGATCAAGGGCGAGGTATGAAATTTCTCTCTCAATTTTAGTTGTCTTGTTCATTGTATATGTTTTGAGTTCACGAATGAATTTTAATATACTTGTCATTATTGTAGTTTATCTAGCAGCCTTACGCTGGGGTCCTCAGTACGCTCCTTGACTACTGCCGACTAGGTCAGGAGATATGGATGGCGAGAGTGCTACTTATTTGTTTTGACATGGTTGAGTGGCATCTTCCCCATCGTGTCCTTCGACAGTTTGGTCGGGTCCAGTCAGTGCAGGATCGATTCGACACCGAGTGGCGGTTGCACATCCCTGATAGGCGTGGCTGAGCTGGCACTAACCGGAGTCTATTTTATATGCTATATATACAGTTGTGGGATGCCTGTCGGGATAGTATTGTACAGGCTGACTGCAGCGATGAGGTGCTCCCCTCTTCCGACCCTTACATGTTGTGGTATCGGCGACATACACACCTACTAGTCGGTAATCCGAGCCACTTGTCTGAGTCCGGATATCAGGGAGTTGGGCCTTATCTTGAGGCATTGGTGAGTATCATAGTATGTGTCAGATAATTATTAAGATCATAATTGATTTACTTTGAGTCAACTGTAGCCTAATACGTCCGAATTTTTGTTCAGGTGGTTGGAGCTGGGAGGTCATATCACTTGGCTGAGAACGCCCTTTTCAGACGTGATGGACAACATGCCTTGCAACCAAGAGTTATTGTACGAGGCGATCCAGCTTGCCCATCGGGGAGATCGTCTGCATTTTGGCCACTACGGTGTACACAGTGCAGCAGCTACTCTAGACACATCAGCGCTGTCCACGTCAGCGCCTTTCACTTCAACGCCAGCCACATTAGCTCCTTGGACATCAGTCACCCCACCATATACTACCCCATACACATCTCCAGATTCCCTCCACGTACTTCCTACCCAGCATACTGGCATACCTTATGTAGCTGACCCTGATTGGACACCGCCCCGATACATGCATGATGTTGTTACCCCAACCACTCAGTTACCACCACCAGACAGTTCAGGTGTTTGTAGTGTTGGGGTTAATACATGTAAATCACATAGTCTCACACTACATACACCTACTTTTGTGGAGACTAGTTCGACCGCGACCATGAGTACACATGATGCAGTTCTCACTGACATCTCCCATGTTGACGATCAGACCCATATTAAGCCCCCTCCCAGAGCATGAGGAAGAAGCCGAGGTTATGGTCATGGCAGACATTGCAGCCGAGGTCTGGGTGCGGGCAGAGGCAGAGATCGAGGTCGAGGTCCAACTGCAGATCGTGATACAGTTGTACCAGATGAGGGAGTTTCATAGCTCACAGCAGTATCCGATCTTCTCGCGAGATGATCGGTGGCGGGGTCACACTCACAGCTCCTGACGATCGATGGAGGGCCACATGCGAGGAGGAGTGCCACGATACGCATTTATGATTGGGGAAGCAGATATTGAGAGTCTGCAGAGACCGGCAGGAGGAAGGTCCTGATCGGGGTTGTGGGGCAAAGGCGTTAGGGCATTAGCGGGTGTGATATGGAGTGTATAGTTTTTTTTATTTATAGTTTTTGTTATAATTTTTGTAAATCAATCTTGTACAGAGGATGTAAATGTGTCATACTTATTTATTCAAAAATATAATTTTACAATTTTTTATTCTTACTTATTTTGATGATTTCCTAAATACTTTAAATATTCAAATCATGATGTCACAATGGATTTAAACAGGGTGGTTATATACATAAGAGATTCAAGTTGTGCTGCGTTTGGTACCATGTGGATTTTTGTTTTACAATAATAAACTATATAATTTTTCATACAGTTTTTTTTTTAAAATAAATTTTTTTAACTACAAAATTACTTCTTTACAAAAAACACGGAATAAATAATTACATAAATTTTATTTATTATTCTGTACTTCTTTTCCCAAAGAATTTGATAACATAATGATAAATTTAAGAACAATTTTTTTTTTAAAATACAAACACACAAATTTCAGATAACATAAGACTACCCAAAAAAAAAAAAGATACAGAACCTGATAATATAATAAAAATTTGAAGAACATTGATTTTTTTTAAACAACGTGCGCACACACACACATACAACATTAAGAAAACAAAAACACAAATTTTATATACTCTGCTTTCCCCTCCACTCCCCCAAAAAAAAGAAACAAAGAAAGAAAAAAGTTCTTTAATACTTGAATAGTCTTTCTGGAAAAAAAAAAAAAAAAAAAAAGAAACAAATTTTAGTTTTTCAATAGAGTGAAGATGATGAACTATGGAACTTATGCAGTAGTTTGTTATAAATTTAAAATAAAAAAAAAAAAAATAACAATTAAAAAAAAGAGAAGATGGTGGAACGTGGAACTGCACAACTGTTTCTAAAATGTGGGAAGTGGAAACGTGGAAGCTATTTACTAAGTTGGTAATTTACGATTTTACCCATAATTACAATTTGATATAAGTTAAAATAATAGATTGTTTAACAAGTTATGGTTATTTTAGGAAAAATAGAAAAAACTTTGTAAGCCAAGCTTTAGATTCATGACACCAAAATTGGTGTTCCCCTTTAATAATAGAATAGATTTACTCTCCAACTGGACCCAAATTCTGTAATAATAAATAGTTTATCCAGTACCCAAATTCTTTGATTTGCCAACCCGACATTCCTCCATTCCCATCATCACTGTGGCCCTCTTCACTCGAAGAACCCTAACTCCTTATACTGGACCCTCAACCATTTGCCTGTGACATTGTGTCGTTCCCCAAAATCTGATTTTTGTCAACAGTCGACTCGTTGCCACAATTGGACTGGCTATTTTTATTACAACTGGCTATTTTGATATTAGTGGGTGATTCATTCTCATGCTTGGGTTGAGATTGTATTTCAACTTTACTCCCCTTAGTATTCTAAGAACCCCAAGCAGCATAAGTTTTTGACTGAGGTACATGCTCAACATCTTCTTACTTGACTGTGGGTGACTCATTCTCTTGCCCGGTTTGAGATTGTATTTCAACTTTACTCCCCTCAGTATTCGAAGAACCCCAAGCAGCAGAAGTTTTTGATTCAGGTACATGCTCAACATCTTCTTACTTGATTGTGGGTGACTCATTCTCATGCCCAGTTTGAGATTGTATTTCAACTTTACTCCCCTCATTATTCGAAGAACCCCAAGCAACATAAGTTTTTGACTGAGGTACATGTTCTACATCTAGGTACTTCACTGCGTGTGTGTTTCATAGTGCTGTCTGCGACTGAGAAAATAATTTCGATTTTATCTCATGTAACTTAACTCATGGGCATTTCAAGACACTTGGGGGTATTTACTTGTACTCCGTTTCATAGTTATTTATGAACAGTATTGCTTTAACACAAAAAAAATTAAAGCCTCTGATTCATTTTATGATTTAATTTATAATTTTTTGCAAACACCAATTTGTACTGATATGGACTAGTTTGAAGTGACTTCTTACTGTATTAAAAAAGCAAGCACTAGAAAACAGTTTACTGTAGCGATGTGATAACTTACTGCATTGAAATGACAGAAGCAAACAACAGGGAATTGACAATGATTGAGCGAAATAATGAGTTTCACAATGTTCTATGTTGTGTCGTATCTTCGTTACTAGAGTGTAAGACAATGTTGTTGTTCATCTAGCTTACGGATGTATATCAACTATTTGTTATATGAACCCAAAGTTTATGAAATCACTACATTTATAAGTACACATGTCAAGATTCGTTACAAATTTCTCTTCCTATTGATAACTCATGTATAAGCATTGCAAAGCCATTATACTGAATGAAAAAGTTTGGTCATACATGCAACCAAGTTCATTCAGTATCATAATTATATTCCACATCAATAATGCATGAAATCATGAAAGCCTAGTTCAAGTAGCGTTCTTCAGAATAACAATAACGGAGAGAAATCAAAGGTATTTGTTATTTGTAGAATTACAAGAACTATTAAAAAACTATTGAAATTTCTTCCTTCATTGATAAGTCGTGGATAAGCATTATAAATCCATTACAAGATATTTGGTCATTCATCCAAACAATTTCATTCATTATCATCATCATTTGACATCTCAATATCAGATTCATACATAACATCCATGCTCCAGACGAAGTATTAGTGTGCATCATCCATTAACCCATCTTCGGCACGCTCATTTGTGGTCTTCATTAGTTCGGACCTTTGCAAACGTTGGGTCATGCGATTAACTTTGTCGCGGATACGATGCAATGCCCTTTGCAATAACTGTGGAGTGTCAGTTGGCATACGCATGGCTAACCGGCAAGGAAATTTAATATTGACTTCACGACATAGATCAACGAGAACGTTTGCTCGAGTTATGTGAAATTCTCACTCAGCTCTCATGGTATTGACGGTGGCATGTGAGTAACACAAATTTGGATTTAATGGGTATTGAAATTCATCTCTATCTGCAACCCAATAGCGACCCATTGCTGAATAGAAATCAACCACCGTATATCTCATGATGATATCACTCGAAATAGCTATAAAACTTTTGTTGTGGAATGATGCGATATTTATACCACATATACACATGGTAGCTGTATGTTTGAAATTATTGTAAACAACTATGCATCAGAGTTGTCACGTCAAGTTTTATGACCTGAACAACTATGCATCAACTTTATAGGAGTTGTCACTTCGACTTTTATTAACTACTCAGTGCATATTTGAAGGTTTTAAGCAAAGTTCAAATCCGTTTAAAAATTTAATTTAATTTTTCCGCTTACAAATATAATTCAATTTATTTTGCCTTGACAATATATTTAATTTCACTTTTCACCTTACATATTTCATTTAATTTAATTGGAGAAATTTAACCAATTTAATTTGAAGTTAATTATGTGTTGATTTAAGTCAGTGTTGTTCTTGTCTGCATACTAGGCTAGCTTTTATCTGTAACACTTTCAGGTTCTGTACATCAAAAAACCTATTCATTCTAACTCTACTACAAATTAATCTTCAATACATTCTAACTCTATAACTACATTATCTTCAACGTTTATGAATCTATTTGGAGCTACATAGGGTGGTTTTTTAAACAGAAAGGGTCTAATTGTTTTGTTATTTTGTTCTGACACGCCTTCATCCCATTATGAATTGCAGAATTCACATGGGCACAGTAGCTATGGTACGATAATAAATTGTAGCTCGACGCAGTGATACGTCCAACATTTCTCAGTGATGCAATGCAGTGACTTGAACAGACGTAATAATTTGTATGCTTTGTTTTTTCCTCAGATGCTATGTGACTTTGTGCAGCGATGCAGTGATGCATGTGACTTTGTGCAATGATGCAGTGATGCATGTCACTTTATGTAGTGATGCATGTGACTTTTTGACTTTGTAAATTCTTTACTTTGTGACTTTTTTCCTCACATTACGTGATGCATGTGACTTTGTGCAGCGCAACTTAGATGCTTTGTTTTTTCATCACATTTCAGAATTCATCTAAGTCACATTAATACGACCACATGGCAATAGTGTTGATAAACAATTATATAAAGGACTGAAGGAGTGAAGTGTAATTTACCGAATATAAAAAGAAGCAGAAAATGCAAAGAGGAGAAAAGGGGATGATTGTGAAGTTCATTAAGTGAAAATAAGATAAAGTATAGGCTGCAGTGCCAATCTTCTTTACATATCAGGTGACCATTTTATTATTTTGTTTTCTTTTGTTTTGAACATTGTTTTGGTGAAAAAATCAACGATAGTTTTGTAGGTCGAAGTGAGTTAGAAGGCTGTGTATTTACTTGCACTCTGTTTCATAGTTGTTTATGAACAGTATTACTTTAAAACAAAGAAAATTAAAGCCACTGTTTCATTTTATGATTTAATTTATAATTTTTTGAAAACACCAATTTGTACTGAAATCGTCAGTTCGAAATGACTACTTATTGTATTAAAAAAGTAAGCATGAAAAAATAGTTTAATGTGGCGATGTGACAACTCACTGCATTACTGATTAATTTGACAACTCACTGCTCGAATATGAAAAGATTGCATTGTGATAAGGACGGCCTACAATTATGATTTTATCTGACAACTACGTCCGTGACTATATCACAGGTACACCAAGTCACGAGTACTCAAGATTGCATGAAATGAATAAGATAAAATAATATCACGGGTATCACTTCTTCCATAGTGCCCCAACTCAATTATCGTCACCAGACCATCTCTAGCTAACCCCCAGTATGATGTCTATAAATAGTGCTGCCCCCAGTATGATGTTTGTTCAAGTCATAACAATAGTAATATATCTACAATTACTATTATTATTAATTTTTTATTTTATTTTATGAATAATGTCTTCAAGAGGTGCAGGAAGTTCACGCCGGCAAAGAAATCCGAAAGTGTGGCTGCTACCTCCATTTACTTATGATTACAAGAGCGAAAAGTATTCGAGTCCGAAGGATTATTATGCTGGTATCCGAGCAGAATGGGCATTCAGGGTAACGGAGTAAGAAGGATTGTTTAATGATCTACGTAACTTTAGGGCACCAGTACCTCATCGTCTTTCATTGACCATGGCTAGACGAAATGTGAGTAACTATGAAAAAGCAGTTAGCCAAATTAAGAAGGAGAACAATAGAATGTTGATGCGGAGATGTCGACATTTCATGCTTCAGCTAGCTACCGAAATAGCAGAAGCAAGCAACAGAGATTTGACAGTGATTGAGCGAAATAATGTCTTAAACAATGAAAAATATCTTTCTGACTACTACATGTCAGATGAGGAATGAGAAATCAAACACCTTTATCTTTCATATATGTTTGTATGTTGTGTCGTATCTTTATTCTTTGGAGTGTAAGACAATGTTATTGTTCATCTAACTTACGAATGTATTTCAACTATTTGTTATATGAACCTGAAGTTTATGAAATAACTACATTTATAAGTACACATTTATTAGTTCATGACTTTCTTTATTGAATTGCAATGAGTTAATGAATGTTCTGGATTAATGAATGGATTAATGTATGTTGAATTATGTGAATACTTAAGTTTTTTTTTTTTTTTTGAAACATGATATACAACTCCATTTTTTGTACCCACTTTATAGACTCAGTGATGTGTGAAGAAGATGATTGGTTGATAATCAGATAATATTTAATTATCAACCAATCCTCTTCTTGACATATCAGTAGACTTATAAAGTAGGTCTAACTTTTCCGCCTGAATAACTATTATTTTCTTTTTGTTTGTAAAAAAGATTTTGTTGTAGTTTAATTTTGTAATATGGTAGGTCTTTTTTCTTCTTCTTCTTCTTCTTCTTCTTCTTCTTCTTCTTCACTTTTCTTGGGCTGTATTTGGATTTAGAATATGAAGGGAATTTGTTGAGTGAAGGGAAAAGGGAACATTAAAAAGTTAACCCTTTTTATTTGATGACTTTTTTTTTTTTGCTTTTAGTGAACTAGTTTTATTTTGGTTTTTTATTGAACTGCTATTTTAAAAAGTTTAGGCTTCTCCGTCTCGAAAAAAAAAATTGTACTTTATTTAGTTTTTCTAATTTTGTTTATGAAATTTTTGTTTTAAAAAAAAAAATTTACATGTTAGATGTTTATAAAGACATTTGAAAAAACTTAAACTTATTTTAAAAATTTTTGTTAATAATTTTTTTTATAATTTTTATGAGAGTATTACTAGGAGTGTCATGAAAATTTACCCCCAGCAATTATCCTACAAAATGAAATTAAAATAGAAATATAATATCATGAATACAAGTAAACACAAAATCACAACAATACTACATTGCATAACAACAATATATTGTACAAGTTCACATTAGAAACATACAAAACTTAATGCACCATCTATTCCAATAGAACATGAAAAATGATAGGGTGAGGAAAACAAATGCATTTTGACAGATAAAACATAATTTGTTAGCTGGAGAAACAATCTCAAAGCCAAGTGGTTGGTCCAATTAGGGGACTAATAAAGTTACGACAGACGAATTGTCGCCTTCAACAGCACAAAGTGCCTGTTTGGCAGAGCTTAATTACAGCTTACTTTAAGCTATTTTGATGTGTTTGGTTTAGCTTATAGCTTATAGCTTATACCTTTTTGGAAGTCAGAAATCAGCTTATTCTTTGAGTGGGGCAGGAGATGCTTTAAGAATAAGCTGGAAATCAACTTAAGCTGAAAGTTATAAGGTATAAACTGTTTAGGTATAAGCTATAAGCACTTTTACACAACTCTACCAAACAGGACTAAAAAACAGAACAGGTAGCTCAGTCAAAAGCTTCCCTTAACTGGGCTTCTCAAATAGTGATCTTCTACGTAAAGAATTTCAATCTCCATCAGGAAAGACGAAAGAATCGCCTCTCAATTTCTGGAAGTCCAGTCAAAATGATGACTCTAGTAAGGAATGGGGGGTTGACAGAAAACTAAATTTGGGGGCAGGATAAACAAGCTCAAAGCCAAGTGATTGGTCCAGTTGGGGGACTAATAAAGTTCAGACAAACGAATTACCGCCTTCAACAACACATAAAACAGAACATGTAGCTCAGTGAAAAGCTTCCCTTAACTGGGGCTCGTCAAAAAGTGATCCTCTACGTAAAGAATTTCAATCTCCATCAGGAAAGAAGAAAGTGTCGCCTTCCAATTCCTAGAAGTCCAGTCAAAATGATAACTCTGGTAAGGAATGGGGGGTTGACAGAAAACTAAACTTGGGGACTGGACAAATAAGCTCAAAGCCAAGTGGTTGGTCCAGTTGGGGGACTAAGTTTCAAACCCAATTGGTTTTACTTGATTTACTTGTCAAAATAACTATTTACAATTAATTATACCCAAACAGATTGTTTTCTGCAACTCTTTAAAGAAATTGACGATTCTCTTAGTATAGAATAGAAATCAACGCAAGGCCAAAAATGTAAGAAGCTAGACTTGTAACCAGTTCTAATGACGTTGATTTGATATTTTTCGGATTTATACCCAAAGAGAACAACACTTTCGAAATTACTGTTTAACGCCAGTTTTCTGGACAGATTTGAATGCACCAGTTAATATAGATTTTGACTCCCAAAAATTACGAGAAAATTCTTATATGCAATTCAATATGTAATTAATCAACTGTAAAAATTTCAGTTCAAAATTCATCCATTTGATAAGGTTTCTTCATTTTTAAAGATTGTGGTTATGTGCAGAATTTCATACTCATAGATTGTACCCTCAACTTTATATACCCATTTGATATTCCTCAAACTACATAAAATACACATGATATTCACAAACATTGGTGGCCAAGTACTCTTACCTAACCCACGTTTCACTCACAAGATCCACCATTACAAACAAAAACACTCATGGAATATAACTCATGCCATATATTGGTTCTTTATACATCCACTATACCCATTACACTATTTCACACCAACTATTAACCTGATAGATATTCAAGCCACCTAATCAGTTAAGCTTTCATTCTATCTTCTTCTAATGAATGCACAGAAATATAAATACAAAACAACTATATTCACAGAATATTGGTTTCAACCTTGGAGATGGAGTTATTAAAACACCAAACTAGTTGTTCAATTTTCACCAAAAGCTACTCCTATCTCCTCTTCATGGTTGTTAGTTGAATAATATGAGAGTTTAGGGTTACCCACACACTTTAAAAAATCTGATTCCCTTATCCTTTTGCTTTTATTTATTTATTTATTTATTTTGTTATTATTAAAATCTTATCTCTAAATTAGAGATTTCCACCATAAATTTATTTTAGGTTTAAAAATTAATTAAAAGACCTTCCAAATATTTAATTTGCACTTTAGGATTGACCACAAAAATATTTGAGATTGTAATATTATTATTATTTAATTATTTACTTAATTTTTATATTTGAGTTCTTACAGAACATGTAGCTCAGTCAAAATTTTCCCTCAACAAGGGCTCCTCAAATAGTGACCTCTACGTAAAGAATTTCAATCTCCATCAAGAAAGAAGAAAGAGTCACATTCTAATTCTTGGAAGTCCAGTGAAAATGATGACTCTGGTAAGGAATGGGGGGTTGATAGAAAACTAAACTTGGGGGCAGGACAAACAAGCTCAAAGCCAAGTGGTTGGTCCAATTGGGAGATTAATAAATTTCCAAAAAACTGTTCTTGAAAATTTGAAAACCAAGTAAGTTTTGGATTTAAAATTTATAACAATTGTTTTAATATCTACATTTTCATTCCAACAATATTTTCATACACTAGTCTTCCAATATTATTGGGTTAAGTGGTTGTCCGTGAGATTTGCAAATTTATTACGAGTGATTTCCTTAAAAAATCAAAATAACAATTAATCTTCCATACCTATGGGGTTAAGTGGGCGTGCGTGGGATTTACAAATATGTTACGATTGATCTGCGGATGGGTACATTACAACCAATGTTCAGTTGATGTTGTAAATGTTTCTGAAAATAATATAAATTGAATATTCAAAAGTTGATTTTAAAATAATTCCAAATGACAACAAAAATTCAAATAGTCATACTTTTTAATGAAATACAAATAGTTGGTCGTAACAACAAATGATGCATAGCTAAGTGAAACACAACATTGCCTACATAAGCTTCCTTTTTTCACACATTGAGTAGTCAAATCGTGGAAAGACTTGTCGATATATGCAGATGGATTGTCAAGTCATGTGACTTGGTGCACAGGCTTTGGTTTTCTCGATTTTTTAATTACAGTGACAACTCATCTCTTATTGATATATGTGGGATTCTCAATTCAGAAAGTTACATGCCAACAGTGAATTCACTGATTTACCTTACAGTGAGCATGCCCTTATTTTGTCGGTATATGCAGACGGATTGTCAAGTCATGTGACTTGGTGCACAGGCATTGCTTTTCTCTGTTTTCTTATTACAGTGACAACTCATCTCTTATTGATATATGTGGGATTGTCAATTCAGAAAGTCACATGGCAACAGTGAATCCATTGATTTACCTTACAGTGAACATGCCCTTATTTTGTCGGCATATGCAAATGGATTGTCAAGTCACGTAACTTGGTACACAGTATTTGCTTTTCTCTATTTTTTCATTCTAGTGACAACTCATACATTGTTTGTATATGTGAGATTGTCATGTAGAGGCATTTATTTTCTATGGTTTTTTCTTCAATGTCTTTCTAAAACCGTTCATAACCAACTATATAAACGACTAAAGGTGAAGACACAACCTTACAACTCATTTTGCCCTACGAAATTATCATTCATTTGTTTAAAAAAATTAGCATGGCTACACGATTCATGGGAGGGAGTGCGAATCGCAGAGGTAGTAGGAACTTGTAAAGGGATGACAGTTCACAACGAGGAGGGGGAAGGGGACGTGGCGATACTGAAGACAAAACAATAATACCTGTTTTAGATTATGCTTGTGGTTATCGTGATAGGTTTGGGAAGTGACATTTTTTGATACCTAAGTATTATCGAGTTCAAGGAGATTCATGTATGGAGCCATCTGACAATCAAACAGGATATGGTTTATCTGACGCTGCTCGTCTCAAGTGGCCCGCACTATTTATAGAGCAGGTACAGCTGGAAACCTTAAGTCGGGAAAATCAACTTAAGGGGTCAAAAGCACGTTCTGTTGAGATCCAAAAGGAAGATCCTGATAATGTTGATCGACTATGTGAAAGACTACAACGTGAGATTTCTCAAATGCGCCGTAGGTTAGCCCGCAATATGCAACTACACATAGTTAAGAAGGATGCCCAGAAGAACAGAACAAAACCAAATGTTGCGGCTATCAAGGGTATCATGGAGAATCCTGAACTTGTCTCTGACCTTGAGCTTTCGGATTATTCAGACTCTGAGATTGCCGATTTAAGCGGGAATTAGGTGTTTATGTCTATACTTCGGCAATATTAGGTCATGCATTAATATGTAATGTCTGTGTTAGACTACGTGTTTCCGTAATGAGTTTGTCAGATTGTCTGCCTAATACTTGTCTATCTAACTGTTATGTTTATGTATTATGTGTTCAGTTCAAGGTGTCCAGGATGTATGTATTGTGTGTTCAATTCATGGTGTCCAGAATGTATTTTTGTGGAAGACTTATGTCTGTACTACTTATGTAACTAAAAACTGTTACATTTGCAACTTCAGTTATGTTGTTTTTATGGCTGTATGAGTATTTAGTAAATTAGTGACTTCGTATATTATGTATTAAGTTTTATTACAAAAATGTTGACAAAATTTATTTTAGGGGAAATACACATTCTCTTAACTTGTTCATCTTCTCAATCGTGACAACCCAAAAATGTAACCATTATTCATTGAATATAACAAATAACGTTCTTATTCTTACAAAAAATACACTATCAATTGAATAAAACAAATAACCTTTCCATTCATTCATTCATTGCACAACATCAGTCTTATGAAATAAGTGAAACCAATTGAATCACAATAACATCAACTCCAACCCAATATTTACATTACATAAGTTCCTGTTCGTAATCAGAATTCAAATTACATACAAGTTACATTACATAGCAAAAAACGGAAAAAGTACCATTCGTATGTAAAAAATACATCACCAAAATTTGAGGTCTTTCTCTTCTTCATTCTTGCTGTAGCTCTCGCGGTGGCCTTCGTCTTCTTGGCCTCCTCCGCGGTGTTCTTCGCATCTCACCTTTTGTCGTTGTTCGTCGAACTGCACAGTGTGTGGGTGTGTTTCGGACTGTAGAGTATGTATATTACCTTCTAACTGAAAACAAAGATGAAAGAAAGAAGAAAAAAAAAATAATGAAAACGGCTAGATTTTACTAAACCGATTTTCTGAATTATATTATCACCTTCTAACCCAAAATAAAGACAAAAGAAAAAAATATATATATTTAAATGAAAATGAATTTAGTAAAGCCAAAACAAATTTCTGAATTACACATTCTAACCCAAAACAAAGACAAAAGAAAAAAAAAATTTACATGAAAACGGCTTTAGTAAAGTCAAAAGAAATTTCTGAATTACATTATCACATTTTAACCCAAAACAAAGACAAAAGAAAAAAAAAAAAATTTATATGAAAACGGCTTTAGTAAAGCAAAAAAAAAAAAAATTCTGAATTACACTTTCTAACCCAAAATAAAGACAAAACAAAAAAATTAAAAAATTAACATGAGAACGGCTTTAATAAAGCCAAAAAAAATTTCTGAATTACATTATCACCAAAATAAAGACAACAAAAAAAAAAAAAAAAAAAATTTTACATGAAAACGGCTTTAGGAAAGCCGTATTAGAAAACAGTTTTAGCAAACTCGTTTTCTGAATTACACCAGAACAAAGACAACAGAAAAAAAAAATTTACATGAAAACGGAAATTTTTTTTTTTTTACATGGAAAACGGTTTTACTAAACCCGTTTTCTGAATTACATTATTTTGTGGCAATTTATATTTATGTTGAAAAATATAAATTGGGAAAAAAATTACTACAAAAACCGTTTTTACGAAGGAAAATTTTATTATTTTTTTATTCATCAAAAAGGGTATTGGAAAAGCCGTTTTAAAGAAAACAGGTTTGGTAAATGACAGGGCTGGGGGAGTTTTTATATAAGTTTTAAAAACAGATTTTGGTTAAAAGCGTAGTTATCATCTACGCTTTCTTTGGTGAATAGTAAAAGCGTGGTTCACAACCATGTTTTCAGAAGAAAAATTTTTTTTAGTTAAAAGCGTGATTCACAACCATGTTTTTAAAAGAAAAAAAAAAATAGTTAATTCAGGAAAAAAATTTTTTTTACTTAAAAGCGTGGTTCCTAATCACGCTTTATTTATAAACCAAATTTAACTAAAAGCGTAGTTTGTAACCACGCTTTCATAATTAAAAACATAATTTAGAAATACGCTTTTACGATTTGACAAAATTTCCGCACCATAGACACAAAAAAATTAAAAGCATGGTTCACAACCAAATTTTAACCTAATTTACAAATTTCGTCCAAATTAGGCCTAGTTTAGAAATTATGTTGGGCCCCATCCGTCCATCCATCAATGCTTCAAAGGCGTCGGGCAAACCCTAAAACGTGGCTTCCATGCATGGATTGGTCCGGAGCAGCACACGTTGGGCCTAAGATTACATATTGGTTCTTAATTCCCTACCCTACTGCTACTACTACTACTTGATTGAGGTTGAGTTGAGAGACACAAGCAAGCAGAAGAGAAAAGAGAGAAAAGAGAGAAAAGAGAAAAAAGAGGAAAGCTCAATTGGCACTGGGTAGTAGAGATAATGTTCTACAGAGGGTATGTTCATGTCTCAGATTTACATATATTTGTATATACTCATGTATATTTGCGTTTCTCTATGTATGTGTATGCATATTTTCTAAGATTTATTGTTATATTATGGATACCCAGAAGCCAAAAGTTTAATTCTCTGTTAAATTTAATTGCTTTTATTTCTTAGGGGTTTGTGTTGGTCTGATACAAACCTGTATAAGCAATGAGAAACTCAAGTGTTTAGCATAAATCTTTGCATGGGATGTGTGGTTTGTGATTGGCTTCTGTTGCGTTAATGGTTTTTGAGTGGTTAGCATTGGATGAGTCTTATACGGGTTTGACATGGTGAAACATTGAGGTGTTTTAGGCTGAACTGTGAATTATGAATTTGTTAGATATACCCAGAAGCCCTTCTTTGATTTCTTTTTGTTATTCTTTCCTTGTTTGATGTAGTTTTGATTTGAAGATGTATTAGGAAGAGGGTAAATAATTGGTTTTACATATTCCTTACCTGGCTAATACAAGCAGATTATGCTGCTTTAATTGGATTGGAGTGGTTGAGCTTATGGCTTTGATGTTGTCTTGAAAGTGAATCATTCAATCTCTTACAAGAACTATTGTCTGAGTTTAATGAGGATAGACATAACCCATAATTTTCTCTCTCTCTCTGGTTGTTTTGTTCTGTTTTCTCTGATGAAGCATCTTGTTTGGATTTAAAAGTGCACTAGGTAGATGAAAATGAAATATTTTACTGTGACTCTGACTCTAGCTCTGATGTAGGTTTCAAAATAAGAGTCATTCATACTTTTGTACAGGGTCTATAACTTATGAATTAAGTGTGTATGTATATATATTGATAAGAACGAATTAAGTTGAGATATTAAGAACCCATATTTTATTTCACTTACAAAGTTTTATTCTTGATTCTATGTTCAGGAAAAGGATTTGAAATTAAAACTTTAGAGTTGTAACAGAGTAGAGTAATGTAGATTTTTGGAGATAGTTCGACAAGTGATTGTTATTTGTGTTTCTTTTGTGGATTTATGGGTATGATGTAGATATGGAGATGTTGGCAATGGGTATGAAATGGGTCAAAGCGGCAGCGGTGATTGATCGGGGTTCTTCATATGGGACTTCTCCTGGTTCTGGTTTTATGTATAATCCTTCTCCTTATTCCTATATTGGCCAGCCACCTCCTTTCCCTGTTGTCCGACTTCAAGGCCTTCCATTTGATTGCTCGGAAGCTGATATTGAAGAGTTCTTCCATGGTCTTGACATAGTTGATGTTCTTTTTGTCCACAAGAATGGGAAGTTCACGGGAAGCTTATCGTGTTTTGGCATATCCTCTTCAAGTCGATTTTGCTCTTCAAAGGAATAGGCAGAACATTGGCAGGAGGTATGTCGAGGTTTTCAGAAGCAAAAGGAAGGAATACTATAAGGCCATAGCAAATGAAGTTTCAGAGTCACGTGGTGGTTCACCTCACCAAAGTGTCTCCAGAGCAAAATCATTTGATAATGGAAAGGATTCAGCTGAACACACAGGGGTATTGCGATTGAGGGGATTGCCATTCTCAGCTGGCAAGGATGATATTATGGATTTCTTTAAGGATTTTGTACTTTCAGTAGACTCAATTCATATTACGGTTAATTCGGAAGGAAGGTCAACCGGGGAAGCTTTTGTGGGATTTGCAAATGCAGAAGATTCAAAAGCTGCAATGGCAGAGGATAGAAAGACACTTGGAAATCGCTATGTAGAGCTTTTCCCTTCATCGCATGAGGAGTTGGATGCAGCAATTTCGAGGGGCCGGTGACTATTTTTTAAATTTTCTTTGTATTATTTTATTATTTTGATATTATATACTAGTTATTAATATTATATTTAGCACTAGTATGATATTTGGATTTCGCTTTAGTAGTTTTAGTTTGACTTGGAAGTAGTAAACTTTTGATTTCTTGTTTACATGTCAAGATGTTTTTTGTTTAAGAAAAATTACTTAGCAGCTATGCCTTATATCTGAGACTGTATTCAAATTTTGGTTTATTTGTATCCAAATATTTAGCATCACAATCATCCCTGTTTCCATCACATTGTCCATAACTTTGCCAGCACATGTCCTTGTCACTGTTTTTAACATCCTATCGCTATCACTACTAGGAGTCTTGTACCATATTCACCACATCCATACCCATTCTATTACATCATGATTCCATTCCAACATGATCACTTTGTCACTGTAGCCACAAGCATTGATATCACCGACTGCTGTGAACAACTCACTGACTCTTCTTGGTTTATTTTTCATTTAAAATTGGTATTTCAGTAAATCTTGTAATTAGTTGAATTCCTTTTCCTTGAATGATTTTTGAAACCTCAATCGCAATTTTTTTAGCTGACTGCTCCCTTATGAAATTTACATGAAAAAATAAGTTGTAAAACTATATATATATATTTTTTTTCTTTCAGAAATCAGAGTCTCTAGGTGAGGATTTGTCTTAGATACCTACCAGTTCATTAATGAACTTATTTAGATACAGGCTGAGGAGACATAAATGTCTTAACCCAAGAAAATGACAAGGCTGGAGTGCCACAGGGAAAGTATGGAACTAGAAAATACCAGCTTATGGTGATATCTCTTTGAGTGTAAGAGTAACCCTCCATGGTGGGGAAAATAAATGACACTCACCTGTGATAAAATCTGTAGTTTTCTGTGCAGAAAGCAATAGTAGCTAAACCATCTGCGCTTAGTTGCATGCTCTGAACAATTGACAAAAATTAATTTCCATTTGTAGCTTTTCAATGTTTTTGAAAGTTAGAAATGATATTTTAGGGAGAAGACCTACGAACTAGCTTTGCAAGGATTTGGACCATGGCTCTAGAATTGCAATGAACAATGATACTAGTTGAAAATTTCTTAGCACAAACTTGCATTACCTTACCTTCCATGTAGCAAGCATTTTCCCTTCATTGTTGGTGCATAAACTTGTGGAATGGTAAAAGGCAAAGAAACCCTTGCTTGGAGAGCTATGTTACATTGAATCTTCCCGTAACTGTCGACCCAACCCAACACGGGCATGGGATATGGTTGAAATCCTTCTAATTAGACAACGTATCCCCATATTCATATCTAATTTTTTTATTCTTTTTGCCGAGTCAGCATATCCTAAAATTTAGAGTTTGATGTGTTCAACCTTTGTTTGATAACTTGGTATCTAGCCCAAAGGAGTTAGCTTAATGGATCCATTCGTCTAGTTGGATCTATTTAATGAATAATATGATAAGAAAATAAAAATTAAATTAAAGATTGATAAAATAGTATTGTATACAATATATAACAAAAGAAACATTTTTTATTACGTAGACCTTACTGTAAGGACATGAATAGGCTCAAAAGACTCCCTTTGATTATGCCTCGTTTGATTTTAATAAATCCCATTGGATATTTTAGGGTTAATTACATTAAGACCCTCTTAACTATTAGTGAATATCACTTTACCGCTCCTCATCCATGGTTATTAAATTTGCATTTCGAATCGTAGGATTGTACGATCCTGTGATCCTACATTGCTAAAACGATCCAGATCGTTGTAGGATCGATGTTATAACAAGATCACAAGTAAGAACGTGTAGGATCATATGGGATCGTGCAAGATTGTAGGTAGGATCGTAAGTAGGACTGTAGATTTTATGATTTTTCACCTTATTTTTAATACGTATTGTTCTAATTTGTATTTTTATCTTTGTTTTTAATAGAAAATAAGATCTTACGATCCTCAATCCGATCCTATGATCCGATCCACGAGACCCTCTCATCGATCCTACCTAGGATCTCGATTTTAACAACCTTGCCCTCATCTATGAATCCGTACATATTGACTCCCCTAACTATGATAATTGTACAAATACACTCTTTTTGGAGGTGGTCTGGGGAGATGGTCTGCAAGGGGGTGAAAGTGATACTTTTTTAAAGTTGAAGGGGTCAAAATGATGGATTCATAGATGAGGGGGTGTAAAATGATATTTGTTAATAGTTGAGGGGGTCTTGGTATAAATAACTCGATATATTATTGCATAAATTTAGCTTAAGTTTTCTAATTAATTGGTGTTTACTATTTTTATTAATGATAATTTCAACTTTGTCAATTGTGACGGTGGAATTCCCGACTTCAATTAGTTGTTTGGGCTCCTCTAGTGCATCATAAATTTTGGAAATTTCAATTATTTTAATCTTGTGTTTTCTTCTTATCATCTGAAAGTGGGAGGGAATTACTGTCAAGGTTCTTTTAATGTTATTTTCTTGTGAATACAGGTTGCCACTGACAAACTTTGAGAATACTTTGATTGTTATTTCTTGGATAAGCCAATCACAAAGTGGCCATTTAGCTAATTCTTCTTAACATAGTTTTGAATGTTATAGGGTTGACCATGACTTGATGCATTTGTGCTTTGTATGTCATATACACGTGAACCTATGACTGTTGGAGCCAAGGTTGTCAAAATCGGAATCTTACATTGGATTGTTGGAGGAGTTTATAGGATCGGATCATAGAAATAGATTGATTGTAAGATCATACCGAAAAAGAAAAATTGCAAAGTAATTTAATTTGAATAAACATTTCTTAGAAAATATATACACAAAATAAGCCTAAATTATATTAAAAAAGAATCGAAAAATTTGTGAAAAAATATAAGAGCAACTCTAGTGGTGTAGTATTTAGGTGTAGCAGTGTCAAAGTAGAGCACAACACAACATAAAACACTCACTCTAGCAATGTAGTATATTTTGTGCTAAAATAGCATAGTATTATTTCTTGTGCCAAATTCGGCTTAAGGATATAGCACAGTGTTATTTTTATACTACACTCTTGACCAATTGATATTTTTTTTTAATAAAATTATATCTAACCATTATAATGAGAGTTTAATTTATGTATTATGCCATTATTAATCTAACAACAAAGAAATTGAAATCTTCACCTAAAATAACAATTGAAATTCTCACAAAAATTATTTTTCACGTTAATAGCAATATCCCAATGAGTCATGATGACTCTACCTCCAATCCTTTGATGCTTCTATTTCTCTAGACTCCATTCAAGATCCAATTGAAGCTGTTGTTGATTTTCCAAAAACTAAAAGGTCTAATGGAAGGAAGGCTGAAAAAGAATTGCATAGAAAGAGCAAGGTAACAGATGATTAGCGCTTTTGTTTTTGTCATTTGATTGAAAACTGTAATGTGCAAATATGAGATACTCAAGAGAGGAATTCTAGATTAGAAAAAAGAAAATGTGATAATATAATTATGGCTATGGACTTAAAAATATGATAACTTTGACTTAAATTAATAGTTGATCGGTAGGTAGCAAATAAAGACAAATAACACAAAAAGTACTACATTGCTGGAGCACTTGTGCTATTTTAGCACAATAAATGCTACACACTAGTGAAGCGGCTTGTAGCAAATCTGTATAAAGTGCATTTTTACTGTGCTAAAAATAGTACAAAGAAATATTACACCAATGGAGATGCTCTAATGCTCCATGTAAAATATAAATATAATATTATACAATTGAAAAACTCAATAGTAAAAGTTAACAAAGTTGGATTTGAAAATAGATTGAAAACTCTAAAGAGAATAAATAAATAAAAGAAAGAGTTTACTTTAATGTGTCATAAAATTAAATATATAGTTAAGGTCTGCAATGGTAATAAATAAAACTAAGAACAACTCTGGACACTTCAAAATAAAATAAAAGAGCTATATAATGCCGGAAGATAAACGAAGAACGTGGAAAATCAAAAACCAAGAAAATAAATAGAAAAAGGGGTTGAAAGCTAAGAAGCACGGACACTTCTAAGAAGGTGACGTATCCATGTCGTGTCCGTGTCAAACACTGACACTCTTTGGATACTTCTCCGACACGTGTTCGACACTCTTCAAAATGTATCCTATTTTTTAATATTTTTTAAACATCCGAACACTCTTTGGACACTTTGAGAACACACGTGTGTATCTCTTAAACACATGTGTTTATCGATTAGACACATGTGAAACTAATTATAAGTTTGAACAAAACAACTTTAGATGCAATAATAAAAGAAAAAACATATAAATTTGTAGGAATTAGTGTCATATTGTATTTTTTATTATCTTTGAATGATATATTCATATATATATAACATATAATAAATATATAAAATTATATATTTCATGCATGTCCTCCACGTGTCGTGTCCTGCATGTTTTGAAAATTAACGTGTCGGCGTGTTTGTGTCGTATCTGTGTCGTGTCGCGTGTCTGTGCCCATGCTTCTTAGGTTAAAAGTCGTATCACATTTCAGTATACAATTACTATAAAAAAAAGATGAGAGAAAAGCATAAATAGAGTAAAAGAAAAGGATTCTCCAAGAAACCAAAACAAAGAGAATCAAACGAATAAATAGAGAGTATGCTATTTTACTAAATGTAGAAAAAGGGGAAAAAAAAATAGTCAGATAATCTACTATGCAATGTGAGAGAGAGGGGGTGGCAGGAGATACAACAAAGTAGAATGAGTTTGTTTCTTTCGACGAGCTAGTTCTCCTAAATTATTGCAATATGAATTTCTATTTCCCTAGTTTATTTTTCTGAGTCCATTTTAATTTAATATTACTTATTTTTAGTCATTTGGACCACAAAAAATTGGTATTTTAGGAAACAAACACAAAATTTACAATCAGAAAAGTATGAAAACCTGGAGGACTTTGTACTATCCCAGCCCATACAATACAAAACATTGCTTAAAAATTGGATTAGATCTAGATCGGGATTCGATGATCCTATAAGATCTAACTATCATAATGAAAAGATCCGACATACGAGGGATTTTTTACGCAATCCAAATTGATTTTGTGCAAATGGATCATAAGATCTTGATTGGGATTATGATAACCTTGGTTAGAGCTACACTTACTAATATATTCAAAGTTTCCTAGGGATTGAATGGTGGTTGTTTAAGAGATGTTTGATTATCTTTTGCTCTCTAACATATTTGGCTGGTAGTTTGAATATTATTGGCAATGATATATTATGTGGTTTTTTTTAAACAATCCAAATAATTTTGGTGAGAAGCATGGCTTTTATAATTGATTTATTTCATGCAAATTAGGAATGACAATCTGATATAATTTTGGCATTGTTAAAAGTGGAGGATCTAAGTTTCCCCTTGAGGAATTGGTTCTTAGTTGACAAGGACTTGTTTCTTATATCTATAATTAATTTACATTTTCCTATCTCTTACTCTGTTACGCATGAAATGAAATGTGTTATTTTTTCTCCTCTAGGAGTTTATAAATCTGAAAAGGGTATAATATATTCATTTATCAGATCCAACATTTCTTGTGAACAAAAATCTTCTGATGAGGGGAAGGATTTAGCTGAACAGCTGGCAAGGGTGATATTTTAGATTTCTTCAAAGATTTTGTGTTGTCGGAAGATGCGATTCACTTGACATTTAATTGGGATGGGAGGCTAACTGGTGAGGCATTTGTGGAGTTTGCTAGCGCAGAGGATTCAAAAGAAGCAATGGCTAAGGATGGGATGACTCTGGGGAGTCGTTATATAGAGCTGTTTCCGTCATCATTCGAGGAGTTGAATGAAGCACTTTCAAGGGGATGGTGACTTTATTCATCCCAAAAAAAAAAAAAAACTGTGACTTTACATTTTTCGCCTTTTAAGTTGCTATTTTATACTAATGATATTTTACTTGAGGTATAAAGATATTTGTTGGTGTGTTTAATAATTTGCCAAAACTTTGGAAGAAACTTATATTGCAAATTACTGCTTTAGAGTTGTCAATCTTGGTCAAATCAGATTATGACGGCCAACTTTTCACGTTTGATGGTTGTATGTTGCTTAAGTTAGTATATTGAAAAGCAATAATGGCTGCGTAATCAGAGGATGATTTAGTCAGGACTGTACCTAAGGTTCCTTGGGAAATAGACTTGATATCAGCTTTTGCCTCTTCTAAAGGGTTTTTTGCTCAATTTTTTTTTTTTTTTTGAATTTTTTGATTAATTTTTTGAGATATCAAGTAATCAAAACACTTCGTATGTTTCATTTGCAATGTTGCTGGACTTTTTATGCAATGTTGATTAACATCCACTGGAGTCTGCATATTATATATCTAGCATTGATGGTGAAAGTTCAGTCGTGTGTTTATGCATTGAAATATTGTTACTACTACCTTGATGCTCTGTTGTTGTGGGGTATCTTCAGCACCTATGACCTTCAATGATGCACCCATTAACAATTCAAAATCTTATAGGTATTATTCTTGGTGTTTTTGGCCCCCGCTTCTTTTAACTAAACGAAACATTCACCAACAATTTTTTTCTTTTTTACTGCTGAAGATTCCCTTCAAAGAAATGTTTTAGGAGGCTTTTATTTCTGTGACCCAAGACTTCATACTTGTCCTTGCAAGTCGAACATTTTGTCTAGTTCCAACAAATATTGAAACAAAGCATGCTGACAAGAAAAAGAGGCGAACTTAAAATTTTATATGGAGAGTGCCCTTTGGACATTTTGTTATCAAATTTGAGGTTAGTTTGGTTCATGTATCTATTAATTTTAGGTTACTATGCACTGGTACATTTATTTATGTTTTATTAGATTTTAGTGACCAAGGAAAGTTTGCATAGGTACATTTATTAGATTTGGATGGTTTGTAATGTGGTCCTGGTGTTGTACTACAAGTCAAGTTGTGTTTTTGAACTTTTTATACCGTTCTTATAAGGACTATAGAATATTCAAATTCATCAGAACTTATTTTATCTTGATGGAGGATGGATTGTAGTGTAGTCTATGGGTTGTATCATGGGTATTTTTATAGGATTTATATTAGGACTAGAATATTCAAAATTATCAATGTATTGCCTATTTAGAATTTTTCAATCTTGGAAATAGGAGCCAACAATATATAAATATTTGTGTAATCTTTCTATGCAATGGATTTTAATTATGAGAATTTGAGATTGCATTTGGGTGATTTTGCTTAAAACTTACTAAACAATCATGTTTTCTTTTCTGTCATTATTCAAGTTCATCTTTCCTCTCATAATAGTGACATTGGCTAAAACGTTTTCACATTTTGTACTTTCATTAGTTTGGTTTTAGAGCTGAGGAATTCTACGCTCTTTTCTTACCAGTTATTCAATTTATATGTTTACTTTTGCAATGGTAACTAACTTGGTAATGAATGGCAATGCATTTATTGACTTGTATGTCGGGTTTGGCTTGTGTTGATTGACTTTTAGTTTGGGAAGAGGGGCTGACTTGGGTTTGGGAGTATTTTAGTCCCAAAAAAATAAAATAAATTTTTTAATTCAATAAGAGAAAAATTACATCTAACTCATAATTATTACATTTTTTTCTCTCACAAAAAATCAAGAAGTCTTTTCTAAATGAGATTTTTAGCCTCGGGTTAAAATAATTAAAAAGTCATAAAGTTAACCCACTTTCCAAACGAATCCTCAATATTGTCACTATTATTTCTTATATTTTTCATTATCATTCATGTTCATTTTAGGGGGCTTTTCCCAAAATAAGCTAAAATATCAACTTATTTTCTAAACTAGGCCTAGTTTGGACGAATTTTCCAAAATAAGCTGAAACGCTATTACAAACCACGCTTTCACTGTTTTTGTGGCCCTGCCGCGGAAAATTTGTGAAATCGTAAAAGCATGGTTACAAAACATGCTTTTAAAGTTTGGCATCCCAATATAAGTGCACTTATTTCATCTTTTTATCTTTTTTGGGTCACATCAATCAACATCTCCTCTCTACTTTTTCTACACATAATACAAGAAAAGTCAAAAATTGCACTTATTCTAAACTTCCCAAACTTGGAAGAAAACGTGATTACAAACCACGCTTTTAAGAAAATCTGTTTTTGTGAAGAAAGTGTGGTTAGAAACCACGCTTTTAAATTAAATTGTTTTGTAACCAAAATATAAGGCAAGTAGGGAGGTAGCTTAAATAGTAGTGCTCCTCCTATAGGTATGGGGTTTAATCCCTCACATCTCCAAACTCCTGCTTTTTTCAAATTCAATTCAATTTTTTTTTTCCCTTCCACTTACTCTATACTTTATATATTTATTATGTAATTTTTTTTATCAAAAAAGTAAAACATTTGTTTGGTTAACTAATATTTATAATAAAAATTATATTTAAAATAAAAAATAAATTTTTTTAAATTTTTTAATATTTAAAATATTAAAAAAATATGACACATAAATGTATGAAATATAATGCACATTAAAATAAATAAATAAATATTTATGTGTTGTATTTTTTTAATATTTTAAATATATTTTTTAAATATTAAAAAAATTATTTTTTTATTTTAATTTTTTTGTTATGTGTTTGGTTATGATTTGAGTGTAGTGTGAAATTTCGAGTTATGTGGTTTTAATTTTGGGTCCAATGGGTCTAGTCCACTTCACCCGTAACCTCACCATTCCACAAACTTGGGTACCGCCCATTCCAAGTATCCCAAGCTAAGGTATATAAACCCATTCAAAGCCTCATGCCTTTCCAATGTAGGACAAGCACATTTCACAAATGTGTAGGAAATCCACCAAAAAACTAGTTTCACGAACCCGAAAACGTGCGTTGAATTCTTATTCATCCAGAAATGGTTTTGAGCAACCAAATACATGAATTTATTCACTACGCGGCATTAAATATGAACCCACTTAGAAACGTTAAAAATAACGCTTGGGTCCCACTTTAATTAATGCTCAAAATTAGCAAAAAATAAAGTTATACAAAAGCCATTTTCCAATAGGTTAAACCATAGTGGTTTTGTGAAAATCACTTGATAAACTCCATAATTGTTGAGAAATTGAAAATGAGCTTACACCCTAGAAAATTTAAATTGCTGTTTTGAACATTGAGATTTGAAATTGGAAAGTGTCGGATACGGGATAATTATTCAGTAATCTTGTTAGAACCCACAAAGGTGTATGTGTGTAAATTAAATATATAAAATAAATAAACAATAAAATAAAATAATTCAGAAAATAATTATATAAATTATTTTCCGAATTAAATGCTTATAGAAAATAATGTTGAGACTTGTGTTGGACACAATCTCCTTAAAGTAGATTTCGCCCTCGCTCTGGTGCTTCGAGTTTTACCGGCATCTACTTTCCAGGATGCAACGACTAACACTTAAATTTGCAGCACTACAAATTTAAGTTTGGCGAACCAAAACTCTGTTGTAAACTCTCTCTTTTTCTTCCTAAAAATAAATGCAAAAACTGATACAAGAGCACAGGAAGAACAGAAAAAGAAGGACGGAAATCTGAGGGAAAAAATTGAATCAAATGAATTGTTTGAAGCATGCTTTATATAGACAGAAAGGTGGTACATTACGAGCAGCAGATGAAACAGCTGTTCGGATAGATAGACAATATGTTTGGATAGATTCGGTTGGAATGCAATAGGTAGAAACCTGTTTGAACCTTTTGAACCAGTTCGGGTGGTATGGACCCTGTAAGGGACTTGTTTGGGTGAAGAAAAATTTTGGACCAATTTATATTGAATTTTGAAACCAAAACTAAAAATGAAAAATAATTTACAAAAGTTTTTGGCCCAAAAAGATAAGTATTGGGCCGGACAAGCCCAACCCAACCTCGCACCACGCATCCATGCCTAAGCCCGTCGCCATCATGGCGAGCAAAGACACGCGATGTGGTTTTAATTTTGGATCCAATGGGTTTAGCCCACTTCACCCATAACCTCACCCTTCCACAAACTTGGGTACCCCTTGGGGCCCATCCCAAGTATCCAACTCTAAGGTTTATAAACCCAAACAATTCCTAAAGCCTTTCCAATATGGGACAAGCACATTTCACAAATGTGTAGTAAACCCACCAAAATACATTTCCACGAACCAAAAAATGTGCTTTGAATTCTCATTCATCCGGAAATAAGTTTTGAGCAACCAAATACATGAATTTATTCACTACGCGGCATTAAACATGAACCCAATTAGAAACGTTAAAAATAACGCTTGGGTCCCATCCTAATTAATGCTCAAAGTTAACAAAAAATAAGGCTATACAAAAGCCATTTTCCAACAATCCTCCACATGAATGGAATTCACGATAACGGACATGCAAAAGATGCAGACAAAGAAAGAGTACATTAAGAAGATACACTACATAGGTAGTTTTTGGCTTTGAACCTCCTTTAGTGAAAGCCTGTCGAACTTACTAGCTAACCAATGGATGCGATGCCTTGAACTGTTCAGCTGTTTGTGTAAACCAAGACAATGGACTACACATAGTGTATCCGTAGACACAATTTGGTTCTTACAGTTGTGTTCATTTTGGCCTTGAACAACGCCTGGTAATTCATGAGTGCTCTAGAGAATTTAGCCTTCTCAATTCTCATAGAACCGGCCCAGTTCACACTCATATAGGTGATTTCTTATTAAGAGTATCCTGCTATACCCCACTTGAATGTCCATGCTATAAGAATCATTAAAAACAAAGATTATCCAAAATTGCTGCAGGTATCACTCTTCTTATCATAGAAATGTGTAGGAGTAAACTTCCTTAGTGATAAGTGAAGTTATCCATAATTCAGTTGTCCCTTTGAACCTAGATCTTGGGATCTCCAGTCAACTAAGTTGAGTTGCCATTATGGCGACTTATAAGTAATAGGCTTTAATCTCATTCCCCTCGATAAATAGTACACTTGCTCTCTGGCTAGCCCTTTAGTCAATGGATCCGCAATATTCTCCTTTGACTTTATATATTTTATGGAAATTATTTTATGTGAGAGCAAATGCCTAACGGTATTATGTCTTCGACAGATATGTCGAGACTTACCGTTATACATATGATTTTGTGCCTGTCCTATTGCTGTTTCACTATTACAGTGAATGCATATAGCTGGCACAAGTTTAGGCTACATTGGAATGCCTTCTAAGAAATTACGAAGCTATTCTGCGTCTTCTCCTATTTTATCTAATGCGATAAACTTAGATTCCATTGTTGACCTAGCTATACATGTCTGCTTGGAAGATTTCCAAAGAGACTACAACACCTCCTAGGGTAAAGACATATCCACTTGTGGATTTTGAGTCCTTAGTATCCGATATTCAATTTGCATAACTGTACCCCTCGAGTACTTCTGAATATTTGATATAATGTAAGCCATAATTCTAGGTATGTCTTAGATACCTAAGTACCCTAATTATCGCTTTCCAATGATCGAACCCTGTATTACTTGTGTACCTACTCAATTTGCTTACAGCATAGACTAAATCTGGCCTAGTGTAATTCATTAAGTACATCAAGCTTCCAATTATTCGAGAGTACTCTAATTGTGATATGCCTACACCTATATTTTTTGACAAATGAAGACTAATATCAACAGGTGTTTTAGCAGGATGGTTCTCATGCTTTCCAAATTTTTCCAGAATCTTCTCAACATAGTGAGACTGAGATAAAGCATATCCTTTAGATGTTCTAGTAATTTTTATTCCTAAAATTATATCTGCTACTCCTAGATCTTTCATGTCAAACTTTTTGTTCAACATTTTCTTTGTGGATTTGATCATGTCATTATCACTTCCAACAATGAGCATGTCATCCACATAAAGACAAAACTATGACATAGCCTTTGTCTGTGTTTTTAACATAGACGCATTTGTCACATTCGTTTATCTTAAAACCATCTGAAAGCATAGCATGATCAAATTTTTCATGCCATTGTTTCGGAGCTTGTTTTAATCCATAAAGGGATTTGACAAGTTTACAAACCTTTTTCTCTAGGCCGGAAACTTGAAACCCTTCTGGTTGTTCCATATAGATTTCCTCATCTAACTCGCCATTCGCAAAAGCTATTTTAACATCCATTTGATGTATTTCTAGATTATACAAAGCTGTAATCACAATCAACATACGAATGGATGCTATTCTTGTCACTGGTGAATGGGTGTCAAAATAATCAAGGCCTTCCTTCTGCCTGTATCCCTTAACAACAAGCCTAGCCTTGTATTTATCTATTGAACCATCTGCTTTCATTTTTCTCTTGAATATCCACCTATATCCAAGAGGTTTACATCCTAGTGGAAGATCCACCAGTTCCCAAGTATGATTTTGCAGTATTGATTTAATTTCACTATTCATAGCCTCTCTTCACAATGGAGCTTCAGGACTTGACATTGCATCCTTGAAGGTTTGAGGCTCATTTTCTAACAAGTATGCCAGAAAATTTGGACCAAATGATTTAGAGATCCTAACCCTCATGCTACGTCTAGGTTCATCTAATTCATTATCATTGTGGTTTTCACTACTACCCATAGCAGTATCAAAAGTTCTTTTATTCGAACTTTTCTCTTCAATTTCCTTGCTAGGAAAAATGTGTTCAAAAAACGATACATTTCTTAACTCAATAATAGTGTTTACATGCATATCTGGATTTTCAAATCTATGAACTAAGAATCTATATGCACTACTATTATTAGCATATCCAATGAACACACAATCAACGGTCTTTGGTCATATCTTAGTCGTTTTGGGACTCGGGACTGCCACCTTGGCCAAACACCCCCACACTTTGAGGTAATTATTGGTAGGTTGTCGACCTTTCCATAATTCATAAGGTGTTTGATTGAGTTTCTTGTGGGGTACCTTGTTAAGGATAAAGTTAGCAGACAAAATTGCCTCCCCCCACAAATTCTGAGGTAACCCTGAACTAATCAACATTGCATTCATCATCTCTTTAAGGGTTCGATTCTTTCTCTCAGCAACTCCATTTGACTGAAGAGAATAGGGTGCAGTGATTTGGTGAATGATACCATGTTCAGAACAAAATTCTTCAAATGGTGCATCATATTCCCCACCTCTGTCACCCGTCACTATCTTAATAGTTTTACCAAGTTGATTTTCAACTTCAAGTTTATATTGCCTAAAAGCTTCTACGGCTTTGTCTTTACTTCTCAACAAGTAAACATAGTAATATCGAGTGCAATCATCAATAAAGTAATAAAGTATTTCTTACCTCCTCTAGTTTGAACAAATTTTAAATCATAGATATCTGTGTGAATTAAACTTAGAGGTTCAGTACTTCTTTTAACTTTATTAAATGATGCCTTACTGAGTTTTGCCTTAACACAAATCTCACACTTATGATTAGGATCAAATTCTAAGTTAGGTAAACATTCTAAAGCAACAAGTCTACGCAAAGAATTAAAATTAGCATGTCCTAATCTACCATGCCACAAGAAAGAAGATTCAGCAATATAAACAGAAGATGTGTTCTTATTATTAAAAGCCAAATTAGGTACAACAGTTATTACATTGAGCTTAAAAAGCCCATCACTCATGTACCCTCACCCCACATACATCCCACTCTTGAAGAGTACAACTTTATTAAATTCAAAGATTAATTTAAACCCATTCTTGATCAACAATGACCCAGAAATTAAATTCTTGCGAATTTCTGGCACATGGAGTACATTGTTAAGAGTAAGTTCTTTCCCCGAGGTCATTTTTGGCATAATCTTTCCTTGTCCTTCTACAGTTGAAATGGAGGAGTTTCCCATAAAAAGCTGTTCCCCACTTTTCACCACCTTGTAGGTTATGGCGGGCTGCACCAGTATCCACCCGCCACTTCTTGGGAGTGCCCACCAAGTTTGCTTCAGAGACTACTATAGCAAGATTGATGTCTGCCACTCCATTGGAAAGATAAAAATCCTCAGCTATATTGGCTTGTGCTATCTTTTTGCTTGAATTCCCTTCGTCCTTGCGAACATGACAATCCTTAGCGCGATGCCCATTTTTGCCGCATACAAAACATTTGCCTTTGAACCTCTTGTTGAACCCGTTTTTGATCCCTTTATTGATCTTACTAGTGGATCCTTATTTCGGACCATTGTCATCATGCTTCCGCTTCTTGTTGTTGAACTTTGACCCATGTTCATGTTCCACAACATTTGCTTTAGCCTACATGACATGGTTTCTTGACTTCTTGTCGGAACCTCGGTTGTCCTGCTCAATTCGGAGCCACACTATCAATTCCTCCAATTTCATCTCCTTGCGCTTATGCTTTAGATAATTCTTGAATTCTTTCTAAGATGGTGGTAATTTTTCAATGATTACCGTTACTTAGAAAGATTCACTAAGAACCATCACTTTTGTATGTATGTCATGGAGAATTAATTGGAGATCTTGAACTTGGCTAATAACCGTCTTGGAATCCATCATTTTAAAATCCAGAAAACGGCCGACAAAAAATATTTTTGTACCGGCGTCCTCTGTCTTACACTTATGATTCAGAGATTCCCACAGTTCTTTAGCTGTGCTTTTCACATTATACACATTGTACAGTGTATTGTCCAACCCATTGAGAATATAGTTTCGACACAGAAAATCACCATGTTTCCATGTATCGACTGTGGCAACCACTTGCCAATCAGTTTCTTTCTCATTTAGTGCTGGTGCCTTTTCATGAGTGAAGCGAGCCAAATTCAATGTGGTAAGATAAAACATCATCTTTTGTTGCCATCTTTTCAAATCAGTACCATTGAATTTTTCTGGCTTCTCCCCATGATTTACCGGCACTGCCGGAGTCATCATTGGCACAACAGGTGTGGAAGTTTAAGTAATAACAGTCTCAATACTGTTAATTTCAGTTGTCGTAATTCTGACGAAATAAAAATAATACACCAATCACAAATTTATACAAAAAATGAATTTACACACAAAATAAACAGAATAACAGTATATTACTACTATGTTATCAAAGAAATCATTAAACAGTATATTACTACTATTTAATTTCCCGAAACAAAATATTTGTCTGTCTATCGCAGAGATAAATAAAAATAAAAAATCTACTTTTTTTTTTTGGGTAAGTAAAAAAAAAAAAAAAAAAAAAAAATCTACTTTAAGATTGTTATAACCCACAAAAGTGTATGTGTGTAAATTAAATGTATAAAATAAATAAACAATAAAATAAAATAATTCAGAAAATAATTATATAAATTATTTTTCAAATTAAATACTTACAGAAAATAATGTCGAGGTTTGTATTGGACACAATCTCCTTAAAGTAGATTTTGCCCTCGTTCCAGTGCTTCAAGTTTTATCGACATCTATTTCCCAGGATGCAACGACTAACACTTAAATTTGCAGCACTATAAATTTAAGTCTGGCGAACCAAAACTCTGTTGTAAACTCTCTCTTTTTCTTCCTAAAAATAAATACAGAAACTGATACAAGAGCACAAGAAGAACAGGAAAAGAAGGACGGAAATCTGAGGGAAAAAATTGAATCAAATGAATTGTTTGAAGCATGCTTTATATAGACAGAAAGGTGGCTGTTCCGAACAGGTGCCAACAGATAGGCAACTGTTCGGATAGATAGACAATTTGTTTGGACAGATTCGATTGGAATGCAACAGGTAGAAACCTGTTTGAACCTTTTGAACTAGTTCGGGTGGTATGGACCTGTAAGGGACTTGTTTGGGTGAAGAAAAATTTTGGACCAATTTATTTTGAATTTTGAAACCAAAATTAAAAATAAAAAAATAATTTACAAAAGTTTCTGACCTAAAAAGATAAGTATTGGACCGGACAAGCCCAACCCAATCTCGTACCACGCCCAAGCTCAGCTTGCCCGACCGGACGGCGGTGGCGCACGCGTGTGGTTTTAATTTTAGGTCTAATGGGTCTAGCCCACTTCACCCATAATCTCTCCCTTCCACAAACTTGGGTACCCTTTGGGGCCTATCCCAAGTATCCAATGTTAAGGTTTATAAACCCAAACAATTCCTCAAGCCTTTCCAATGTGGGACAAGCACATTTCACAAATGTGTAGTAAACCCACCAAAATACATTTCCACGAACCAAAAAATGTGCGTTGAATTTTCATTCATTCGAAAATGGTTTTGAGCACCAAATATATGAATTTATTTACTACGCGGCATTAAACATGAACCCAATTAGAAACGTTAAAAATAACGCTTGGGTTCCACCTTAATTAATGTTCAAAGTTAGCAAAAAATAAGGCTATACAAAAGTCATTTTCCAACAAATCTTAGAATATAAACACATGGTATTCCTAGTATTGTGATTGGTGGAGAAGGTGGGTAGGTGGGGTATTGTGTTGGGTGATTGAGGAACATGAGAGGACAGAATAAATTATGATTGGTTAGGAGTATCGACATGTGGTATCCCGGGAATAGTTTATAATTTCTCGTTGGATACGAGAATGGTATTTTAAAAATTTGAAGAATTGTATCTTGAGAATGAAATGTGATTGAGAATTGAAAATCAAATGTTGGAATTGTGAATGTGAATGATTGAATTGTGTAATGATAATGGTGAATCCAGGGGTAGTATATAGTTGAAAATTTGATTAAATTAGGTTGAAACTTCATGGTGAAAGACCAAAAACTCACACGGTATAGATATTAATTTCCTTTCAATTAACAACTGATAAAGTGGGAGTGATTATGTGATTCTTGTGATAGACCACTAGTAGATACACGACTTAGGGATACATCTGAAATTATCAATGAATTATATTATATCAAGAAACAAAAATGTTGTATTCGTTAAATTTTACGAGATTGAAGTTATAACTTTGAATTGAAATCAGACTTGAGAATAATTGTATGTATATTGTATCACATCATGAATATGTGTGTTGTTGGATTCATATTACCAGAGTAGAAACATTATCTATTAGATGTTATGTTCATCCCTTGTTGTTTAAACTTTTGAGGTGATGATGTGCCATGACCTCGAGGAGCTGTGGATTGGTAGATGAGTTGTGGCTCTTTTGTTTAGGATAGGCTTCCCTACATATTTCATCTTTCCATACTATTCTTATAGGCTCAATTCTAAACCTGCACCGATGATTCAAATCATTTACTTTGTAGACATCGTAATAAAGGTTATTCATACAAAAAATTAACTTCATTAGAAAACTATAAACATATGAATAAATAGCATTTCATTTTAAAAAATGAATGGTTTAAGGTTACAATCACATTTGTCATTCATTTAATAAAACAAAATGTGATTTTTTTTCTTATGTTTATAAATGTTTGATGAAACTCATGTTTTATATAGATGGCCTTTATTGTGAAATCTACGAGATAAACGGTTCTGATCATTGATGTGAGTTTAGAATTGAGCCTAATAAAAGAAATATGAAAAAATATAGAAAAATAAGTTATGGATGAGAGCTTATCCCCTTTTGTTCTGGCCAGAGGTTTTTTGTATGGCTTTTAGCCTTATTTACAAGGGATGAACCCTTTTCCTTGATGTACCCCATGGGCATCTCAATTGTAATAGACATGACATTATTTTTTGAAAAAAAATTATAAAAAAAAAAAAAACTTTAGGGTTCGATCTTTTTAACAAAATAAATATTGAGTTTTCAATTTTATTAATTTAAATTCTAATTTTTTTTTATTTTCAATTTAAATCATTCATCTATTTTTATTAAGTAAAATTGATAGAAAAATAATATTTTAGTTATTAAACATAATATAGATGTACATAAAATATCTAAAATATTAATTTTTATTTAGATTAATGATTAAAATATAACTTCCTGTCAGTTTTATTTAACAAAAACTGACAAATAGTTCACAATGAAAACAAATCAAAAAATTAAAATTTATTTATTTATTTTTGTTTGTGTAGTTTTTTTTTTTTTGAACAAGAAAAAAGGATGTTCTGAGGTGTCATCACTACATCCGTAGGTCCAGGGCCCGGGGTAGCCGGCAAATGTGGCCGGACTATTGTTTCAAATCCTGTTGTTTTGTCATTTTCTTTCTTTAATTGCTAATCATTGTTAAATTATTGTCTTTAACCTCATAATATGGATCTCGAAAATTTGAGTTGTGTAGAAAAGTTTAATTTCGTAATTTAATAAAAAAAAATTACTAGCATTTCAAAATATAAAGCTTTTATTTACGTCATAGATTTAACTCTTCGCATCTATTTTTTCACTCCACTAACTATAAATTTTTAAAATTTTTATCTCTTTACAACCCTTAGAATTCCTAATATACCTCCATCCTTAGTCTTAAATCTATCCTCTTCCATTGTCTCTTCCATTTTGTCTCACTTTCACCACCCTAGATGAGAATGACAACTTGCTAGAAAAAGAAATTGAGCATTTGGGAGTCAAGATGGGAAAAGGAGAAGGTAGTAGCACGGAAGAGAACTATTTTTTAGAGTTCTTTTATTTTAATTTTTTTTATGGGTTTACGGTTTTGATTAATCTAATCATAATTGAACAAACTTAATTTGTTTAGCAGATAAGGATCAAGCAAATCAAGTTTGGTCAATCATTGCTTGCCAAATGGTCGAAAGTTGGTCAAACTAGTTAAATTCGGCTTTAGTTGTCCAAACAATCTTAAAAATTCGATGAACAATGGTCTACTAATCTTATTTCATTGAGCAAATTAGTATAAAATAATGCAAAATTATTTGATGGTTCTCTAAGGGTACAATCACATGACGTCTTAAATTGAATGTGATTCAAAAAAAAGGATGAGATTCACTTATTACTGTTGGTGACAAAAAAATAAAAAAATAAGATACATAACAATTGGTGATTGATTGGGATATATAGTAACCCCTAACAAAATTTCCTTCACAATAGGGCCACATGGGAGGGAGAGGAAATTCTCATTTCAGTATTAAGGAGAATTTTTTGCAATGTCCATAACATCTAGTAGGTAGGATTTTGGAGAACTTATTAGGAATTTTTTTTTTTTTTCAATATTTATATCTTCATAATATATTTTTATATTTTAAGAAATTTTAGTATTTAGATATTTGATCTATCAAATCTTAATTCTCATATTTAAAATATTTTATGGATAATTTCACCATTATAATATTTTTTTAAATCTTTAACAATTTGATGATGTAAACATTTATATTTGACAGTGTATATGTTCATGTTGACGTGTGAATGTTCACATCACGAAATATTGAACATTCATACTTCACCCTATTATTATTAGAAATATTTTGATAACTATATCATTCATTAAACTTATTAAAATATAAAAAAATAATTTAAATAAAATAAAATATAAATATATGAAAAGAAATTTATGAATAAATGTCCTTACAATTTTTTATTTCAATTTTTTTTTTTTTTTGTCTTCTTAAAATTCAAGGTGGACCATCCATCGGGCCTTTTTCCCAAATTAAGCCAAATTACCAACTTAATGCCCAAACTAGGCCTAGTTTGGACGGAATTCCCAAACTAGGATAAAACGTGGTTGTGAACCACGCTTTCAACCTTTTTGTGCCTATCGCGTGGAAATTTTGTCAAATCGTAAAAGCGTGTTTCCAAACCACGCTTTTAATTAAGAAAGTGTGGTTACAAACCACGATTTTAGTTAAATTAGGTTTATAAATAAAGCGTGATTAGGAACCACGCTTTTAAGTAAAAAAAAATTTTTTTCCTGAAAGCGTGGTTGTGAACCACACTTTCACTGTTCACCAAAGAAAGCATGGATGATAACCTCGCTTTTAACCAAAATCCGTTTTTAAGTCAAAGTGTGGTTCGTAACTACGCTTTTAAAACTTATATAAAAACTCTCCCAACCTCGTCATTTGCAACCACGCTTTTTACACTTAGGTTTTTCGACTTCTGGCTCTCTCTTACTCTCTGCTCTTGCTCTCGGTCTCTCTCTGCTGTCGCTTTCTCTCTGCTCTCGCTCCCTCTGCTCTCAGACTCTGTCTCTGCTCTCTCTCCGTCCGTGGGTTGCTCTCTCTCGTTGGTATGGCGTCTGTCTCTCTCTATCTCATTTGAATTTTATGTGTTTATTGTGTTTGTGAAAATGTGAATGTGGGTAGAATGTGCGTAGAATAGGGTTCATGAATGTGAAAATGTTGGTAGAATAGGGTTTGTGAATGTGAAAATGTTGTGAATTGAAATTGATATCAATGTGGGTAGAATAGGTTTTGTGAATTGAAATTGTGGTTTTGAATTTGTAAAATGTTGTGGTTTTGAATTGTGAAAATTTTCTAGGGTTTTCAATTGAATGTGAAATCATAAATTAGGGTTAGGGTTTCAAAAATTAGGGTTTTGAATTGTGAATCCTGTCTATATTTTTTGCATTGCGAATTGTGAATCCTATCTGTATTTTTTGAATTGAAAATTTTATTTTTTGCTTGTTAATCCTGTCTATATGGTTAAATCTTCTTATTCTTTCGCTTATCTCTTAAGCTACATCATTAGGTCACTATAACTAGTACAAACAATTTTTTGGGGTTGTTTTAGGAAATATGTTAAAAGCTAATTTTTCATTTTTTTTAAAACTTTTTTTGGAAAAACGTGTAAAAAAAGTAGAGAAATGATGTGACCCAAAAAAAATTAGAAGTCAAAAAATGACTTTTAACCTCTTTGCCAAAAAAGGCCTTTGAAGTCGTCCTCAAAAATGCTATTACCAAAATATTTTATATAAATAACAAAATTTTGTTTAAAAATTATGTTTGAAAAAATTAAAATTTTTTATTTATAAAATGACTCATTCTCGAGAATTTTTACCCACTTGAACTATCCAATTGACTTATTCCTTATGCGTCTGGATTATGTTTATTCAATTAAGCTTTATATTTTTATGATAGTCGGATGTCTGAATCAATTTACGTATTTCTTGACTAATCTTAGAATCCACACCAAACGTCCCTTCCACGTAGATCGGACAAATCTCAAATAATACCTATAAACATGACCGCAAGAAATTGATAACACATACTGAGAGTTCAACTTGAGACCTCAAAGAAGCATACCGAATTTTTAACACATAATGAGAGCTCATTAACATTAATGAAACTCAAGTTTGACTCAGTTCGGCTCGATAATTTTTTTTAATGTTATTTATATTATTTAAATAAAAATAAAAGAGTCGAACTTGACGAACCAAGCTAAGCCCTTAACAAGCTCAGTCGAGGTTGTTCATGAAAAGTTTGGCTTATTTGCAGCCCTATTTGAAACGACTCATAATTGGGAATTTGGGAGAAGTATTTCAAATATCACCATACTTTATTAAAAATAATATAAAATTACAACTCATAATTATTAACTTTCAAATTTTTTATTTTTATCTTTTATAACTGAGTATCTAAGTCAATTTATATACACCTCAACTAAATTTAAAATTATAATATATGCATCAAAAGAGAGTCTTAAAACATTCTAATTAATAGTCCATAGAAATTTCCTAGGTAAGAAGAAAAGAAAAAAAAAATGGCACTTTGATGGCTAAGCCTGTGTTTCATAATACCAAATAATTGGTACGGATGGCCCAATAGATTGACATGGATTAGTATCCAAAATTTACTACATAGATTTAACCACCAACATAAGCCCATAAGCCAAGGCACAAGCCTCTTTTGAGAACATGAAAAAAAATTAATTTATTGGTTTTATAGCGATCCCGGGTTTTATCCCTTGTGTACGATGATCCGGACTTGTTTTTGTAGATGTTAGTAGTTCCTTATATCTTGTTTACATCCTTTCGTACTTTATATTTGAGTTATAGGATGTGTTGGGCAGGTTCATTACAGGTTGGTTGAACTTAGAAACTAATAGTAGTTGCCCAGATTTTTGCCTTCACGCTCGAGCGGAGCTTTTGACGCTCGAGCGGGACCTTTTTTGTTGCTTCTCCGCTCGAGCGAGAGTTCTGACGCTCGAGCGCAAGGACGGAACTAGGAGAAGACTATGGGGGGCCATGGCCCCCCTGTTTCTGTGAACATTATTGTTTGTCATAGAACTTTATATATATATACACATTATTTTACATATAAAATGCCCCCAGTATAAAAAAATATGTTATTTTTATTCCATTTTGAATCTATTTCTATTTTACATTGAAAAAAACGTATTCATCCTATTTGAAATTGCTTCTATGGTATTTAGTTTTATTTTTAATGTATATATAATTTATATATCATATATACATACATGTATGTTTTGTGTGTATGATGAAAAAAAATTATTTTTCTTTTGGCCCCTCCGGTAATCAAATCCTAGTTCCGTCCCTGCTCGAGCGTGAATTCGTGTGTGATGCTCGAGCGGGGAGTTTTGAGCTCGAGCGGGGACCTGGTTCAGCAAAAAGTTCTGCAAGTGTGTATCCGCCGCTCGAGCGGGATTTTTGACGCTCGAGCGAGAGTTTGTGAGTGACGCTCGAGCGAGGGTTTCCACGCTCGAGCGGGACGACTTTTATATAAAGCCGAGATCTGACTTTTTGGATCACTTTTTCACATCCTCTTCTCTCTCTTACTTTTCCAAAACTCCATTGTTGAACACCTCACTCTAAAACCTAACTTCTCTCTTAGGATTGATCTAGCTAGAGTGATTTCCTCACCTTGGGCCTTTGTAAAAGTTGTGTGGATCGTCGAGGGCTATCTTCTAATCTAAAAATTTTGGGATTTGGAGCATCTTCATTTTCGTCATCTTCTTCCCTTGGGCTCCGAATTTGAGGTAGGGATTCCTACTCACTCTTATGGGTTGTGACCTAGATTATTGAGCATTTGATTAAATGGTTTGATTTTGGGATCTAGGGTTTCGAAATGTGTAATGGGGGTTTCGTCATTTTGATTCTTAAATATGTATTTTGGGCTTCAAAATGGTGTCATTGTTGTTGGTCGTTGATTTATGGACCATGGGGTTCTTGTTGGAAAAAGGAGTAGAAAACCCTAAGTTGTAGTATGAATTAATTGATATAATTAATTTGGGAAAAATGTTGTTGTTTGGAATCGAGTTGAAAATAATGAAATTGGCTCATTATATTGTAAAATGGTGGAGTTGGATTTATTTAATCGCTCACTTTCGAAAACATCAATATCTTATCTGTTGGAGCTTTTATTATCTGTTTAGAAATAACTGCTTGGGCTACCGGTGGAGGGTAGTTTTGATTGTTGTAGACAATGCATGATAATTAGGCAAACTAAAACTAATCGATTAGATATGTTATAGAGTATGACGGTTGATAGAATACATTAACGTTATGTATTGATTGATTGTGTATATAACTTATATGTATATACATTGTGTGTGTGGAAGGAGATAGGGGATGTACTCTACGGTTTAGGGGAAGATAGGGGATGGACCTCTAAACCGGATGTTGATTGGGAGGAGATAGGGGCTGGACTCCACTGATACAGCTCATATGCTTGTCAGTTAATGTGTTGATATAGCTAATATGCTTATCTATGGAAGTGTTGATACAACTCATATGCTTGTCTTTGGAAGTGTCGATATAGCTAATAGGCTTATCTGTTGAAATGTGGATACAGCTTGTACGCTTATCTGTTGAGATACTGATACAACTAGTATGTTTATCTGTTGTAAAATGGGAAACGTTTGATATAAGTCACCATCTCATATAAGTGGTTGGCCAGGTCCTGAGCCGTTGATGTAGATTGTGAAAATGGTAAGAAATTGAAAGTGAAATGAAACATGAATACAGTTGTCATGTAATGAAAATGGTATATGAATTGATTTATGGGAATTAAACATTTATCAATTGCTAATGTCTTAGTTATTACTCATACTGTGTTTAGCATATCTCTACTGGGCGTTGGCTCACCCTTTATGGGACATCATTTTCAGGTATAGGTAGCATGCCACCTCCAAGGACATAGCTTGGATGATGATGAGAGTTGCAGACTCTTTTTGTGTATTTTGTTTGTATTACATGTATATCAAGCCAAGGGCTTCTATTGTATAGAGTTAGTACTCTTCTTCTGTGTAACCAAGTGTTAACTTGGAAAGCTATAAGCCGGTAGGGCATTTGCTTTTGTTGTTAACATGTAATACTTTTGTAAGAACTACTCTGATGAATAGAAATAGTTGATTTCTCTTATATCAATTCATGTCTTTAGTGATGGGTTTTATGTTTTTTTTTTAGGGTGTCACAACTTGGTATCAGAGCGTACCGGGTTCGAATACTTTGGGTACGTGGGAAGTGATTAGTATCACAATGGGTTTGTCTCGCTTGTTAGAGACTTAAGCGTAAGGTAATGTGTTTATGTGATAGCATGTTTATGTGACTATTTGGGTATGGGATTTGATTTCTGGGATATCGATTGGATCCTTGGGTTTCTGTGAGTCTTGTTGGAAAAGCACTTGATCAATGTTGTTTCTAACTGGAACTCTAGTAATGCCTTGGGACTGTCATTATCCGGAAATGAAATTCGTAAGTGTTTATGTGTTTATGTGCTTACGTGGAGTGAATTACAGTTGTCCATGCGTTAGGACGCGGGTGTTTAGTTTTAGCACATTTATGAATGTGCTAACGTCTTTGTTACCTTTAATAGGATGTCAGGACGAGGTGGTAGGCGTGGTAGGCCTAGGAGGCAGGAGGTGCCTTTACCGGATGACGTTCCGACGATGCAGGAGGGAGTTGGTCAGGCCAATGTGGCCGAGCCAGTGGGTCAGCAGGCTATGGGTGCTTTGGCCCGAGAGATAGCTGGAGCTTTGGGTATTCTCAGAGCTGAGCATCAGGTTGCAGAGATAGGGCCTTCTTTCTTGAAGAGGAAATTTTTCCGGTCTAACCCGGACGAATTTGTTGGAGATCCGAAAGAGCCACTTAAGGCTGATGAGTGGTTGGAACAGATGGAGAAGACATTCGAGATGCTTGGCATCGAGGATGGGGCTCTAAAGGTGACTTTGGCATCTTTTCAGCTTAAGGGAGATATGGGTCAATGGTGGAAGTATGAGAAGGGCCGTGTTGGTGGTGCATGGGAGGCTTTTGTGAATGCCTTCCAGGAGAAGTTCTTATCTTCAGCTGCTAGGGAGAAGCTGAGGGAACAGTTTTGCCAGCTTAAATAGCAGGGTTTGTCAGTGGCCGAGTTTGAGGCCTCTTTTACTAGCTTGTCTAGGTTTGCACTTGAACTGGTGGCGTCCGAGGAACGCCGTTGCTTTGAGTTTGAAGGGAAGCTGAGGCGTGGACTCAAGCTGAGGGTTGGAGGGTCGTTTATCCGGGAGTATAGACGTTTGGTGGATGCTGCAGCTCATATGGAGCTTATGATGTAGGAGGAGGATGATGAGAAGCATAGAGGCTCCGAGAGGAGCCAAGATGGCCAGAGTGATTGCAGGAGACAGAGGGGTTTTAACCCTCAGCAGTCTCAGGGCGGTTTGGCTAGATCGACCTTCCTAGTGCCGAGTGCAGGCTCCGGGAGAGGTAGTCAGGGAGGCTTGACTTGTTTTACATGTGGCCAGCTGGGTCACTAGTCTTCGGTGTGCCCGCAGAAGGGAGGGGGTCAGCGAGCTGCTTCTTCTTCAGCTAAACCTCAGGACCAGAGTCAGGGCAGGGGCCAGTCTTTGTCTTACTATCAGTGTGGTCAGCCTGGGCACCTGAAGAGGTTTTTCCTACAGTTGAGTGCCACTTCGGGGGCGTCTGGCTCTAGGCAGACGTAGAGTTATCAGCCAGCTCAGTCTGTGCAGGCCTCGATGGCCAATCCGGGAGCTTCATCATCCCAGTCTGTGCAGCAGTCCTTTGCTCCTAGAGGCGAGCAGGTGGATCAAGGGCCTCTGAGGCGTGTGTATCTTTATTCTGCAGAGGACTGGTACCAGTTCCGTCTGTTGTGAGAGGTACCTTTCTGTTTTGCAACTCGGTTGCTAGTGTATTGATTGATACAGGTGCATCTCATTCTTTTGTGTCTACTGCATTTGCATTTGTATTGGAATTGGAGTTGGCACTGCTAGCATCTCCTATATGTGTTGTATCGCCTATCGGGGGTGAATTGATTTTGAAACACGGATGTAGAGGTTGTGATATAGAGGTCGCCGACCATAGGCTTCCTTTTCCCTTTGTTGTTATGCCCATGAAGGGCTTTGATGTTATTTTGGGTATGGACTGGTTATCGTCATACCGGGCAATTATTGATTGTTACCACCAGAGGGTCACTTGTTGTACTGTGAGTGGGAAGTGTTTCCATTTCTTGGGGGATCGGGTTGGTAGTGTGTTGCCACCGGTGTATGATCCGCGAGGGCGAGATGAGCTTAGTGGTCTACTTGCTAGCTTTTTGAGTGATGAGTGTGATGAGACCCAGATTGTTTTACCGAGGGTGGTTTGTGAGTATTCAGATTTTTTTCCCGAGAACCTCGTTGGTTTGCCACCTCATCGTGAGATTGAATTCTCCATTGATTTGGTGCCCGGCACGGCACCGATTTCTATGGCACCTTACCGTTTTGCCCTAGCCGAGTTGAGTGAGTTGAAGATTCAGCTCCAGGAGTTACTGGATAAGGGCTTTGTTCGCCCTAGTGTTTCACCGTGGGGAGCACCGACCCTCTTTGCTAAAAAGAAAGATGGTGCCTTGAGATTGTGTATCGATTACCGGAAGTTGAATCGGGCTACGGTCAAGAATAAGTACCCTATGCCCCGTATAGATGATCTGTTTGACCAGTTGAAGGGTTCCCGTTGTTTCTCTAAGATAGACTTGAGATCAGGTTACCACCAGTTGAGGGTCAGGGAGGAGGATATTCCGAAGACGGTATTCCGTACGCGGTATGGCCATTATGAGTTTCTGGTGATGCCATTTGGGCTCACTAATGCATTGGCAGTTTTTATGGATTTGATGAACCGGATATTCCGGGAATTCTTAGATCGTTTTGTAGTCGTTTTCGTAGACGACATTCTTATCTATTCACCTTCTGAGGAGGAGCACAAGGAACACTTGAGAGTGGTGCTTGAGTTGCTTAGAGCCCATAAGCTGTATGCCAAGTTCGGGAAGTGTGAGTTCTGGCTAGGAGAAGTCAAGTTCTTAGGCCATGTAGTATCCGAGGAAGGAGTGTCTGTTGATACGTCTAAGATAGAGGCAGTGCAAGACTGGGCACAGTCGAAGAATGTATTTGAGATCCGCAGTTTTCTGGGGTTAGCTGGGTATTACCGCCGGTTTGTGAAAGATTTCTCCAGGCTAGCTTCACCGTTGACTAGACTGACTCGGAAGTGAGTCAAATTCGTATGGAGTGAGACTTGTGAAAAGTCGTTTCAAGAGCTGAAAGTTAGATTGACAACCACTCCGGTCTTGATTATTCTGGAGAGAGGGTTGAGTTATGCAGTTTATTGTGATACCTCACGAGAGGGTTTGGGTTGTGTGTTAATGCAAGAGAGGAAAGTGGTAGCTTATGGCTCACGTTAGTTGAAAATACATGAGAAGAATTACCCTACACATGACCTAGAGCTAGTAGCAGTGATCTTTGCCTTGAAAATCTGGAGGCATTACCTATATGGTGAGAAGTTCGAGGTGTTCTCGGACCACAAGAGTTTGAAGTATCTGTTTACACAGAAAGACTTGAACTTGAGGTAGAGGAGGTGGATGGACTTTATTGAGAATTACGACTTCGAGTTGCACTATCATCCGGGGAAGGCCAATGTTGTGGCCGATGCCCTTAGCAGGAAATCCATAGGTGATGTAGTTTGTATAGTCATCCGGGAATGTGAGATGTTGGAGGCGCTTGGCGAGTTTGATTTGCTTCTGGGCGAATCCATTGAGACTGCGGCTTTGTTTTCTGTTGTTGCGCAGCCTACACTTATGACTCGAGTGTTAGAGGCACAGAGAGGTGACCTTGAGGTAGAATCCCTCCGAGAGAAGATCTCCGGTGGGAAGGTTGAGAAGGGTTTGTCTGAGTATCCCGACCAGAGTGTAAGATACCGAGACCGATTGTTCGTGCCGGAGTCCTGCCGAGAGGAGGTACTCCGAGAGTTCCACCATTCACGCCTTGCGGTGCATCTGGGAGGCACCAAGATGTATCGTGATTTGGGCCGCCAGTTTTGGTGGAGGGGTATGAAGAGGGATGTGGCGGTTTTTGTTTCTAAGTGCCTTACTTGTCAGCAAGTGAAGGCCGAGCATCAGAGGCCAGCGGGTTTGTTGCAACCCTTGCCTATTGCCGAGTGGAAGTGGGAGCATGTCACTATGGACTTTGTTGCAGGTCTTCCGAGGACTCAACGGGGTAGTGATGTTATTTGGGTGGTTGTAGACCGGTTGACTAAGTCGGCGCACTTTATCCCTATGCGCGTGAGAGATTCGATAGATCACCTTGCCGATTTATATATTCGGGACATAGTGAGATTGCACGGGGTCCCAGTGACGATCGTCTCAGATAGAGATCCTCGTTTCACTGCCAGGTTGTGGCAGAGTTTACAGAATGCCTTGGGCACTAAGTTGACCTTTAGCACGGCCTATCATTCTCAGACTGACGGGCATTCCAAGTGTACTATTCAGATCCTTGAGGATATGCTTCGGGGTTGTGTCCTTGACTTTTTTGGGACGTGGGAGAGGCACTTGCCATTGGTGGAGTTTGCCTACAACAACAGTTTCCAGTCTAGTATCGGTATGGCACCGTTTGAGGCCTTGTATGGCCGACCATGTAGGTCTCCAGTTTGTTGGGCCGAGGTGGGTGATGCACCGTTGTTGGGTTCGGAGTTGGTTAGGGAGACGACGGAGAAAGTTGAGCTTATCCGTAGGAGGCTTGTTACAGCCCAGAGTCGTCAGAAATCTTATGCTGACCGTAGGAGGCAACCTTTGGTGTTTGAGGTGGGTGATTATGTTTTCTTAAAAATATCACCTAGGCGAGGTTTGATGAGGTTCGGGAAGGGTGGGAAGTTATCCCCTCGGTTTATTGGTCCCTTTGAAATCCTTGAGAGGATTGGGGAAGTTGCTTATCGTTTGGCTTTGCCACCGCAGTTGTCCGGGGTGCATGACGTATTTCATGTGAGTATGCTTTGGAAATATGAGCCAAACCAATCACATGTATTGGATTGGACCGACCTAGAGGTAGATAAGGACGCCTCGTATGAGAAGAGACCGGTTCGGGTCTTGGATAGGCGGGATCAAGTCTTGCGAGGCAAGACCATTCCCTTGGTAAAAGTTTTATGGAAACATCACGGAGTGGAGGAAGCCACTTGGGAACGTGAGGTGGAAGTCCGAGAGACATATCCGGATCTATTTGTGGATGTTTGAACATATATTGCATATTTGTGTATTGTGAACCTTAAGAGTATTAAATATATCTTAGGTTGTAAAACATGGTTTATGTTTTGGTTTAATGAAAGGAATTTGAAACTTACCTCAAAATGGAAGTTTGATATAACATCGCATATGTTGAGTATTGTAAAATTGGAAACGTGTCATGAACGTTAGTTATGATATGAAATTGTGGAAAATGAGTTGAAATTGGTAAATTTCAAAGGAATGCATGTTGATAAAGCAGGTTGTTATGTATGATGTGAATTGCCTCTTGATAAGAGATGAGATTGACCAGTAATGGGTTGGAAGGTTTAAAATTATGTTGTAATATTGTTGGAAATGGAGAAAAACATGTTTTTGAAAACTTGTGTTTAATTTCGGGGACGAAATTCTTTAAGGGGGGGAGGTTATAGCGATCCCGAGTTTTACCCCTTGTGTACGGTGATCCGGACTTATTTCCGTAGATGTTAGTAGTTCCTTATATCTTGTTTACATCCTTTCGTACTTTGTATTTAAGTTATAGGATGTGTTGGGCAGGTTCGTTACAGGTTGGTTGAACTTAGAAACCAAGAGTAGTTGCCCAGATTTTTACCTTCACGCTCGAGCGGAGCTTTTGACGCTCGAGCAGGACCTTTTTTGTTGCTTCTCCGCTCGAGCAGGAGTTCTGACGTTCGAAGCGTGATTTTCCATCACCCAGTATTTCTTTTGCAGTGTTGGACGCTCAAGCGGGCGTTTTGACACTCGAGCGTGAATTCGTGTGTGACACTCGAGCGGGGAGTTTTGAGCTCGAGCGGGGACCTGGTTCAGCAAAAAGTTCTGCAAGTGTGTATCCGCCGCTTGAGCGGGATGTTTGACGATCGAGCGAAAGTCTGTGAGTGACGCTCGAGCGGGGGTTTCCACGCTCGAGCGGGGCGACTTTTATATAAAGCCGAGATCCGACTTTTTGAATCACTTTTTCACATCCTCTTCTCTCTCTTACTTTTCCAAAACTCCATTGTTGAACACCTCACTCTAAAACCTAACTTTTCTCTTAGGATTGATCTAGCTAGAGTGATTTCCTCACCTTGGGCCTTTGTAAAAGTTGTGTGGATCGTCTAGGGCTATCTTCTAATCTGAAAATTTTAGGATTTGGAGCATCTTCATTTTCGTCATCTTCTTCCCTTGGGCTCCAAATTTGAGGTAGGGATTCCTACTCACTCTTATGGGTTGTGACCCAGATTATTGAGCATTTGGTTAAATGGTTTGATTTTGGGATCTAGGGTTTCGAAATGTGTAATGGGGGTTTCGTCATTTTGATTCTTACATATGTATTTTGGGCTTCAAAATGGTGTCACTGTTGTTGGTCATTGATTTATGGACCATGGCGTTCTTGTTGGAAAAAGGGGTAGAAAACCCTAAGTTGTAGTATGAATTAATTGATATAATTAATTTGGGAAAAATGTTGTTTTTTGGAATTGAGTTGAAAATAATGAAATTGGCTCATTATATTGTAAAATGGTGGAGTTGGATTTATTTAATCGCTCACTTTCGAAAACATCGATATCTTATCTGTTGGAGCTTTTATTATCTGTTTAGAAATAACTGCTTGGGCTACCAGTGGAGAGTAGTTTTGATTGTTGTAGACAATGCATGATGATTAGGCAAACTAAAACTGTGGGAGCCGAATGAATAGAGGAACGAAATCTGGTATACCCGAGGGCCCGGGAACTGAACGGCTCCATTCTGCTCAACTAGGATGCCAAATACGTTCTTAAGGCCGAATAGACTTGAAAAGGCATATCAGGACAAATGAAAGAATAATAAATAAAAAGTAGACTCTGGCCCCGAGGCCCAGAGAATGGATATAAATACAAGAGCTTCAGATTTGTAAAGGTATGTAAGAATCACTTCTAAAAACTTAGTCAACAAGCTTTCTTGAGTAGAAGAACTGACTTGTCCGTCGGAGTGCTAATTCCGGCACCCCCGACCGGAGTATTTGTATCTTTGCAGGTGACTAGCTGAGGATCATTGGCGTCTTCCAGGATCTGAAGAGTATTTCCAAACCACTTCCCCACAATTGGTGCTGTCTGTGGGAATACTCAAATATATCCATGAAAGATGTGACTGAAGATCCTCCGATAGCCACCGACGAGACCGCACAGAGAGACAACTTCACTCTGGCAAATACGCTCGGAAAGGAAACCGTCGCGCAGCGACGCGCCTCGAACTCTAACTCACTAACGACTTCAACGAAGGAGACGATGCAAGCGACCATAGAACAAGCCAGACAGACCAAACAGAGTTTGGACAACATCATCGCTGAGAACAAACGCCTTCGCCACAATCTGGCCTTAGAAAAAGCAAAGTCCAAACGGGCAGGGCTCAAGGTTCCTGAGCGATCCCCAAGGGCAGGTACTCAATGACCTCGAGGCCAACAGCACAATGCCGACAGTCGCCATGCCTTAACCGATTACCTTCAGGAGGTGACAGAGGACGCACGTCGCCCAAGAGGCGTCCCGCTTGACACCGTACATATGATATACAGCCTGCCGATAGCCCCGACTGTACATGCAATCCAGTCACTTCCAAGCCCCCAGCATCAGCTCACACCAACAAAGCGACCCCGGCTCCGAGAAGTGCCAAGCATCACCTTCGACGACTCTGATTTGAGCGGCGTAACACTCCCTCACGTAGATCCTCTGGTTGTTGCGCTACGCGTAAATAGGTTCACCGTCGAACGCGTCCTTATCGACCAGGGAAGCACTTCAGAGGTTATGTACTATAAAACCTTCATCAAACTCGGGTTCAACGATTCGGATCTGACTCCAGTTCCTTATCCACTATTCGGCTTCAACGCCAACCCGGAGTACCCATTGGGAAAGATCAGTCTACCCGTTCGAGCTGGCTCCAGAACGGTGGATGTGGAATTCTTGGTCGTCAGGCTACCGTCGCCGTACAATCTCATCATGGGGCGGTCATGGTTGCATACCCTGCAGGCCGTCCCAAGCACCTACCACTAGCTGCTACGTTTCCCAACGGAACACGGCGTTGAGCAGATCCGTGGCTTTCAACAGTCAACGCAAGCATGTTACCTTCTCGCCGCCAAGACGCCGAAGGAACTGCAAGTAAACTCCATTGAAGTGCCCAGTCGAGAGATCCTGGATGACGTCGGGCGTCAACCAAACGAAAAGGCCACAGAAGGTTTAGACCGGGTTGACATTGATGGAAGCCCGGAAAAGTTTTTTATGATCGGCGCCTCTCTGAGCCAGGTCGACAGACAGCAGCTGATCACTTTCTTACTCGGCAACCTCGACGTCTTCGCGTGGACTCCATACGAGATGCCGGGAATAGACCCGTCAGTCTCACAGCACCATCTCAATGTCGACCCCCGGTGCAAGCCGATCATTCAGAAAGGCCGGCGATCCTCCGCAGAACACACCGCCGCCGTTGTAGAAGAAGTTGACAAATTGCTTGACGCCGGAGCAATTAGAGAAGTCACCTACCCCACGTGGCTCTCCAACACAGTGGTGGTGAAAAAGAAAAATGGAACTTGGCGAGTGTGCGTCGATTTCACGGATCTGAACAAAGCTTGCCCCAAAGACTGCTTCCCCTTACCGAGAATTGACCAACTCGTCGATGCGACGGCACGCCACCGACGCATGAGTTTCCTCGATGCCTACAGGGGCTACCATCAGATCGCCATGAATCCAGATGATCAGGACAAAACTGCATTCCTCACTCCAAGAGGAACCTACTGCTACAGGGTTATGCCTTTTGGACTGAAGAATGCAGGGGCAACTTACCAAAGACTGGTCACCACGATGTTCAAAGAACAGCTCGGACACACTATGGAAGTATACATCGATGACATGGTGGTCAAATCTAAAGAAGAACAAAACCATATAGCGGATCTGGAAAAGACATTCAACACCCTCACGAATCTGAGAATGAAGCTAAACGCTTCCAAATGCGCATTCGGGATCGGCTCCGGCAAATTCCTGGGTTATATCGTCAACCATCGAGGAATTGAAGCCAACCCGAGGCAAGTCACAGCAATTTTGGAACTGAGTTCCCCCCGTTCAGTGAAAGAAGTCCAAAAGTTGATGGGAATGGCTGCTGCACTCAACAGGTTCATCAGTCGATCTACAGATCGCTGTAGACAATTCTTTCAGACACTACGTCAGGGCAGAGCTTTGGAATGGTCCGCCAAATGCGAAGCAGCTTTTAATGGGCTCAAGACCTACCTCCGGACAGTACCTCTTCCAACGACACCCGCCACCGGTGACCCCCTCATTCTATATCTGGCAGTCTCCGACAGGGCCGTCAACGCCGTATTATTAAAAGAGAAAGAAGGGCAGCAACAACCAGTGTATTATGTGAGCAAGGCAATGGTGGACGCCGAAACACGCTACCTACCACTGGAAAAACTCGTCCTAGCCTTGGTCATGGCAGCAAGAAAACTGATGCATTACTTCCAAGGACACAGCATTAGGGTGCTAACAGACTATCCCCTTCGATCAGTACTACGGAATGCAGAAGCATCAGGGCGTGTTTCGAAGTGGGCTCTCGAACTCGGCCAATACGACATTCAGTTTTTACCCAAAACTGCAATCAAGGGGCAGGTGCTTGCCGACTTTGTTGCCAAATTCACAGGAGGGCTTGCCGACCTCAAGCCTGATGACGTCCAGCCAAAGGCCGAAGTTCGGTCAAAGCCAGATTGGAGAATTTATGTTGGGGACATTTGGCAATTATACTGTGATGGATCGTCTAACCAATGGGGCAGCGGCGCCGGCGTCGTAATTATGTCTCCAGACGGCGCAGTAATTGAGCAGGCCGTCAAGCTCAGCTTCGAAGCATCAAATAACGAAGCCGAATATGAAGCCCTTTTAGCCGGATCATGAACGCATCCTTTCGCTTCGGCTGTTGGTGTTTTGTGACTCAAAATTGGTAATCAACCAGCTGAAGGGGGAGTACGCGGCAAGAGACGAGCGTATGGCGGCCTATATGAAAACGGCTAACTCCTTGCTGACGAAATTCGACCATCATGAACTAAACCAAATAACACGCGATCAAAATACACACGCAGATGCCCTGGCTTGCTTAGCCTCCACCATCAACTCCGAGCTCAAGCGTACCATCGAAGTAGGTTTCGTCCCGGAACCAAGTATCGGCCCTCCGGAGGAAACCCACATCAACATTATAGAATCCGCTCCAAGTTGGAAGGACCCCATTGCTGCATTCCTTTCTTCTGAGCAACTCCCAGAGGACAAAAAAGAAGCACACAAGCTGCGAAACAAGGCCTTGCGGTACTACTTAGATCCACAAGGAGGGCTTTACAAAAAGTCCCTCTCTGGTCCATACTTGGAATGTGTGCACCTGGACAGAGTAGAGGAGCTGCTCATTGAGATACACGAGGGCAGCTGTGGTGCCCATTCGGGGGGACGCCCCCTGGCCCATCAGGCGATAACACAGGGATATTATTGGCCGACGATAAGAGCCGACGCAGAAAATTATGTCAAGAAATGCGAACAATGCCAAAAGTTCTCCCCCCTAACCCATCAGCCGGTAGAAGCTTTGAATTCTATCACAAGCCCCTGGCCGTTTGCTCAGTGGGGACTTGATATCGTAGGACCATAGACGAGGGCCCCAGGGAACAAGCGATTTCTAATCGTAGCAACATATTACTTCACAAAGTGGGTCGAAGCGGAGGCTCTAACCCATATACGAGATTCCGACATTAAGCGCTTTGTGTGGAGGAACATCATTACACAATTCGGCATTCCAAGAGCATTGATCTCGGATAATGGTACCCAGTTCGATTGTGGCGTATACCGAGAATTGTGCAACAAATATGGTATTGAGCCCTACTTCTCTACGCCAGCCTACCCCCAAAGTAACGGTCAAGCGGAAGCTTCAAACAAATCCATCTTGGACGGCATCAAAAAGAGGCTGGAAAGTGCCAAAGGCAGATGGGTTGAAGAGTTGCCGAGTGTACTGTGGGCCCATCGTACAACGCCAAGACGATCTACCGGAGAAACGCTGTTTGCTTTATGCTTCGGAACCCAGGCAATCTTACCCCTAGAGATCGGCTTACCAACTCTGAGATCGCAAGCCTTCGACACAGGCCGAAATGACATGATGCTCGCCCTGGACCTGGTTCTGATTGAAGAACGAAGAGACCGCGCCTTAGCATCCATGGCACGCTATCAGCAGCAGCTCGCTAAGTCATACAATCGGCGAGTTCAGTTGCGCCGCTACAATCCAGGAGAACTGGTCCTAAAGAAGGTACTACCAGCCGACCGGAGGCCGGCCGATGGAAAGCTTGGTCCGAACTAGGACGGCCTCTATCAGATAGATTCCATTGCAGGCGCAGGGGCATATCGGCTATTAGACATGTCAGGAAGAAGCCTGCCACGGCCGTGGAATTCAACACATCTACGTAAATTTAATCAATGACCCGACCTGTGGGCTTGATACTTGTACACATGTCGTTGTAATGCAAGGTTTCGTGTTTTTACATGTTTGAGCTCAACATCTAGGGCCAAAACAAGTCTCTGGATTCGGAGCCCCCTTCAGTGCATGACGCTTTAGGGCCGAATAAGTCTCCGGATTCGGAGCGCTCTTCATGGATGTCACGATTGGCCAAAACAAGTCTCCGGATTCGGAGCCCCCTTCGGTGCATGACGCGTTAGGGCCGAATAAGTCTCCGGATTTGGAGCGCCCTTCGTGGATGTCACGATTGGCCAAAACAAGTCTCCGGATTCGGAGCCCCCTTCGGTGCATGACGCCTTAGGGCCGAATAAGTCTCCGGATTCGAAGCGCCCTTTGTGGATGTCACGATTGGCCAAAACAAGTCTCCGGATTCGGAGCGCCCTTCGTGGATGTCACGATTGGCCAAAACAAGTCTCCGGATTCGGAGCCCCCTTTGGTGCACGACACCTTAGGGCCGAATAAGTCTCTGGATTCGGAGCGCCCTTTGGGGCATGACGCCTTGGGGCCGAATAAGTCTCCGGATTCGGAGCGCCCTTTGGGGCATGACGCCTTAGGGCCGAATAAGTCTCCGGATTCGGAGTGCCCTTTGGGGCATGATGCCTTAGGGCCGAATAAGTCTCCGGATTCGAAGTGCCCTTTGGGGCATGACGCCTTAGGGTCGAATAAGTCTCCGGATTCGGAGTGCCCTTTGGGGCATGACGCCTTAGGGCCGAATAAGTCTCCGGATTCGGAGCGCCCTTTGGGGCACGACGCCTTAGGGCCGAATAAGTCTCCGGATTCGGAGCGCTCTTCATGGATGTCACGATTGGCCAAAACAAGTCTCCGGATTCGGAGCCCCCTTCGGTGCATGACGCGTTAGGGCCGAATAAGTCTCCGGATTTGGAGCGCCCTTCGTGGATGTCACGATTGGCCAAAACAAGTCTCCGGATTCGGAGCCCCCTTCGGTGCATGACGCCTTAGGGCCGAATAAGTCTCCGGATTCGAAGCGCCCTTTGTGGATGTCACGATTGGCCAAAACAAGTCTCCGGATTCGGAGCGCCCTTCGTGGATGTCACGATTGGCCAAAACAAGTCTCCGGATTCGGAGCCCCCTTTGGTGCACGACACCTTAGGGCCGAATAAGTCTCTGGATTCGGAGCGCCCTTTGGGGCATGACGCCTTGGGGCCGAATAAGTCTCCGGATTCGGAGCGCCCTTTGGGGCATGACGCCTTAGGGCCGAATAAGTCTCCGGATTCGGAGTGCCCTTTGGGGCATGATGCCTTAGGGCCGAATAAGTCTCCGGATTCGAAGTGCCCTTTGGGGCATGACGCCTTAGGGTCGAATAAGTCTCCGGATTCGGAGCGCCCTTTGGGGCATGACGCCTTAGGGCCGAATAAGTCTCCGGATTCGGAGCGCCCTTTGGGGCATGACGCCTTAGGGCCGAATAAGTCTCCGGATTCGAAACGCCCTTTGGGGCATGACACCTTAGGGCCGAATAAGTCTCCGGATTCGGAGCGCCCTTTGGGGCATGATGCCTTAGGGCCGAATAAGTCTCCGGATTCGGAGCGCCCTTCGTGGATGTCACGATTGGTCGAAACAAGTCTCCGGATACGGAGCTCCTTTGGTGCATGATGCCTTATGGCCGACTAATGCATTTCTGAACGTTTATACCATGCAGTGCAAAATATTCTAATCAAAAACGTAAATATTCCAATAAAATGAATCGACACGTTTGAACTAGAAATATTTTACAATCAAAATATTTTACGATCAGAGACGGACATTGAAAATGAAAGCCTATTTATTCATAGTGGAGTCTGTTGTTGCATTACACTCTAGTTAATCGGCCTCCTCATCGTCGCTCTTCTCCATTTCAAATTCGGAATAGGGAAGATAATATGGATGGTATAGGGGCGAAGCCGAATCTATGCCTAGGGACCCAAGAACTTCCACGGTTTGAAGGGCCTTGATCCAGCCATGCTTAAAACCGCGATTTTCACATCGACAAACTTCCTCAGCAAGGTCTGTCTTGGTTTTATCAACCCCGGCCTTGAAACCGTCCTTATATCCTTTCTCGTAACCCGGGGCCTTTTGGGACGCATTTCCGCTCACTTTAAGTTGACCGGCCGTCGCCGGCTCAGCCATTCGAAACTTCTTAAGCTCCCGAAGCTCACTCTCGGCCTTTTTCGCGCGAGCTTCCAGACCGCGATTCCTTTCATCATTTTTCTCAATGTCACGTCTCATCTCACGCAGACGCATGCCAATCTCATAAGCATTATACAACCCCTTTACAGCCCCATGTATGCCGTCACGAAACACTTCGAAATCACGACGACCAACCATCGATTGTTGGACTTCCGGTGGAAAAATCTGTCGAGCAAACTCGACTGCCACATCTGGGTCTTTAATGATGGAATCCGCCTCTGTCATCGGTTTATTCTTCACAAAAACTGCAAAATTCAATGGCCGCAGCGTCGCGTCCATCTCGATTCCCGGTCGCGGGCATGGGGAACCTCCCCGTTGACCGTCCCTTTGAGGGGACTTGCTTCGACGACTAAGGCGCTGCTGTTTTTCCCGATCCTTGGACGCTCTTCTTCCCATACCAGTGGGCTCGCTGCTGCGATACATTTCGACGTTTGAATTCAGCCAATCTTGGTCCTTCCCCAGTATTGGCTCAACCCTGTACCCAAATAAATAGAACCCTTGGTACAAACTTACCCCATTTATTCTAAGATACGCGACTCCCAAAGCGGCGTCGATATGACCGAGCATAAGCGTCGGACGTCGATCCGCGTGCCAACGAGTATGAAGGCAGATTTATTAATCTAGTCGGCTCCGTTTTCAAAGATGCCTCGGCCAGCCCACGGGTATGAACCATTCGGCTCTTCACGTTCGCATACTGCCAATTCAAGGGCGTTTCAAAGATGCCTCGGTATGAACCATTCGGCTCTTCACGCTGCCAATTCAAGCGGTTATTAATCTAGTCGGCTCCGTTTTCAAAGATGCCTCGGCCAGCCCACGGGTATGAACCATTCGGCTCTTCACGCTCGCGCCCTGGCCAATTCAAGGGCAGATTTATTAATCTGGTCGGCCCCGTCTTACTCGGCCACCTTTTCAAAGATGCCTCGGCCAGCCCACGAGTATGAACCATTCGGCTCGTCACGCTCGCGCCCTGGCCAAGGCAAGGACAGATTTATTAATTTAGTCGGCCCCATTTTCAAAGATGCCTCGGCCAGCCCACGGGTATGAACCATTCGGCTCTTCACGCTCGCATACGCCAATTCAAGGCGGTTATTAATCTAGTCGGCCCCGTTTTCAAAGATGCCTCGGCCACCCCACGAGTATGAACCATTCGGCTCTTTGAGCTCGCGCCCTGGCCAAGGTAAGGGCAGATTTATTAATCTAGTCGGCCCCGTTTTACTCGGCCAACTTTTCAAAGATGCCTCGGCATTACAGTATGAACCATTCGACCACTTTCGCGCATACAGCAAAACAAAGGCATATTTATTAATCTAGTCGGCCCCGTTTTCAAAGATGCCTCGGCCAGCCCACGGGTATGAACCATTCGGCTCTTCACGCTCGCGCCCTGGCTATGGTAAGGACAGATTATAGATCTATTAAGAAATATCACCATAAAATTACGGAAACATCAGCACATTGAGCAGAATTCATAACATTTTATAACTACAAAAAAGTATCGACGTCCATTTCTGTATCATAACTTTTATAATATCAGCCCGTATGAAAAATGTCTAATAAACAAATACGAAATAACAAAAACAAATGGAAAAAGTACTTTCTCGAAATCATAACAATTGTGTATCGTAAAGATCAACCCTCGGAATTAGTCTCCAACAGATCGATGTCCACTTGCTCATACGGTATTGGCATATTCAGTGAAACTCTAGCTGCAGCAAGGGCCTTGTGCCAACCATGTTTGAAGCCCCGATTCTCAAACCGAGAGACCTGGTCCACATACTCGGCGAGTCCAGCCTCTTTCCCGGCTTCAAAACCTTTTGAATCGGCAATCTCCTTCGCCGCCTTCATTTCAGCCAACTCAACCTCTAGGCTGGCAACTGCCTTTTGGGACAAGCCAAGTGCAGCTTCCATATCGTCGGCCTTCTTCTCGGCCTCCGCTCTCAACTTATCCGCATCATGAGCTTTCTCTACCTCGTCCTCTGCGCCGAAGCTTCTGGTTCGCTCTTAAAATTAGACCTCGGCCCTTTTCCTCTGGCCCTCAACTTGCTTTCGTAAATGGTGATCGCGCTTGTGGCGTCGAGATAGCGGCCTACATCGGCTATCCTACCAAGCGTCTGCAAGAGAAAAATTCAAAAAGCACTTGAACAATGTTTGGATGAAGTGAAGGAAAAGTCGAATCGCACCAAAAGGGCCATCAGCGGCTAACATTGTCGCATTCAAATCCGGTTCCAATTGGAAAGCCTCCATATTAGACGGCAACGACAAAGACGTTGCTACGCCGAACGCGACCTCTGGGTCTTTAAGCGCCGAGGCATCTGAAGGAACCGGCATGTTTCTTACCATCGGTTGAATCACAAAGGGCACAACCTCACTCGATCCCTCCATTCGAGGACGTTTGCCGTCGTGATCTTCTAAACCGACCTCACGATCCCTAGCGCGTTTCTCCGCCTCTCCCTCAACGTCCTGAGCGGCTTTCCCAACCAATACGGATTCGGCATTCTTATTTGTTGTCGCCTCCTCAACAATTCCCAAGGATTTTGATTCGGTAACTAGGAGGGAATGTTGAGATTCACTGGTGGGCGGTTCGGTCGAAAGGCCCTCCACTCTTCGCCATGCAGCTAACCTCTCCGCATTCGCCTTCTTAGCAAGCTTTGTCAGGCTTAACCCAGCCATGTTAGTGGAGCCCGAGATGGGAAGATTGTCTGTACGTTGAGGAACGTCGTCAACAGAAAGGTTCCCCCGCCTCGAAGTAGAGGAAGGATCGGCAGAATCCAATACCTCCTCAGATTCGACCTCGGACTGATCTGATTTGGCAGTATCGGATACTTCAGTATTCTCAGAATCGAACCCTTCAAAACCTACCTGTCTCAAGTTTTTGAAGTCGGACAAAATACGAGCGACGAGAAAATCTTCCCCCTTCGGAATCGGTATGTTTTCCGCAGCCGAAAAGGTTGTATATGTAGGCTCGTAGCAAAGCAGAACGTGAGCCGCTCTTCCCTGCTTATGAAGACTACGATGGCCGAAATAACTAAGAGCAATCCTAATGTCCGAAAGAACGGCATCGTCAGTTGAAGCTTGGACTTTTTTCAAATCGTTCCCTGCACAAGACAAGCCGTAAGACTCAAGAAAACAGGGTATGGGAAATATGAACACACAATACAAGCAAGAGAGCATTCGGCAACCTGGTTCGCCCCTACGTCTAGGAATAGGATCGACACGATCCTCCCCTTCGCCGAACTCCCGGTTACGCGGACAACGACCATGACATCATCAACTCGTTTCCCAAGCTGGAAAGCGTAGTGATTAAGCGATGATCTGTATCCTTAGCTCTAAGGAAATGCGTCTTGAGCAGAGGACTTGGCCAAAAGCATACTTGATGCGAATGACAAGAATGCCAAGATTAATTCAAGGCAGCGGTTGATTCTCGACCCCATTATAATTCTAAAGAAATTCACATTGGGTTGGGAAGGGATCAAATCCCAATGGCGAAGAACAGCCCTCAGAAACGGGTGAAGGGGAAAGCGAACTCCACCCTCTGCGATTGACAAAAGGGGAAAGACAATCGTGGTTTCTTCCTCTCTCTCTCCATGTCAAGAGTGCCGTCCGCCACAAACGACAGGTGGACATCGTCAGGAATACAGAAATGGCGTCTAAAGCCAGCAATTCGATCTGACGAAAGGAGGTCTTTCAAATGTTTCGCCATAACCTCCTGTCTATAAGAACATGCGACGGAATAAACAAACTAGGAAAAGCTTCAGAGCAGGGGAGAGGAAAACTTACAAAAATGAAGAGAGTATCACAGACGGAAGAATTGCAAGAACGATTTGAAGAGCAACCCAGCAACCAGCGTCATAGAACACGGATTCGAAAGGACATCAAATTTTAAATCATAATAAATAGGCGTGTACGAAGGGTCGGGAAATTGAGACGACGATTAAAGGGGGAGTAATTAAACGTCCGCGTGATAAGTCTAACCCCCAAACTTCGGTTCAGAATATTTGAAAATCGGAACCAAGCATTTCACCCAACTCATTTGAGCGGCAGGGGCAATTGTAGGAGCCGAATGAATAGAGGAACGAAATCTGGTATACTCGAGGGGCCGGGAACTGAACGGCTCCATTCTGCTTAACTAGGATGCCGAATACGTTCTTAAGGCCGAATAGACTTGAGAAGGCATATCAGGACAAATGAAAGAATAATAAATAAAAAGTAGACTCTAGCCCCGAGGCCCAGAGAATGGATATAAATACAAGAGCTTCAGATTTGTAAAGGTATGTAAGAATCACTTCTAAAAACTTAGTCAACAAGCTTTCTTGAGTAGAAGAACTGACTTGTCCGTCCGAGTGCTAATTCCGGCACCCCCGACCGGAGTATTTGTATCTTTGCAGGTGACTAGCTGAGGATCATTGGCGTCTTCCAGGATCTGAAGAGTATTTCCAAACCACTTCCCCACAAAAACTAATTGATTGGATATGTCATAGAGTATGACGGTTGATAGAATACATTAACGTTATGTATTGATTGATTGTGTATATGACTTATATGTATATACATTGTGTGTATGGGAGGAGATAGGGGATGTATTCTACGGTTTAGGGGAAGATAGGGGATGGACCTCTAAACCGGATGTTGATTGGGAGGAGATAGTTTGGACTCCTTGTCTGACTCATATGCTTGTCAGTTAATGTGTTGATATAGCTAATATGATTATCTATGGAAGTGTTGATACAACTCATATGCTTGTCTTTGGAAGTGTCGATATAGCTAATAGGCTTATCTGTTGAAATGTGGATACAGCTTGTACGTTTATCTGTTGAGATATTGATACAACTAGTATGTTTATCTGTTGTAAAATGGGAAACGTTTGATATGAGTCACCGTCTCATATAAGTGGTTGGCCAGGTCCTGAGTCGTTGATGTAGATTGTGAAAATGGTAAGAAATTGAAAGTGAAATGAAACATGAATACAGTTGTCATGTAATGAAAATGGTGTATGAATTGATTTATGGGAATTAAACATTTATCAATTGTTAATATCTTAGTTATTGCTCATACTGTGTTTAGCATATCTCTACTGGGCGTTGGCTCACCCTTTATGGGACATCATTTTTAGGTACAGGTAGCATGCCACCTCCAAGGACATAGCTTGGATGATGATGAGAGTTGCAGACTCTTTTTGTGTATTTTGTTTGTATTACATGTACATCAAGCCAAGGGCTTCTATTGTATAGAGCTAGTACTCTTCTTCTGTGTAACCAAGTGTTAACTTGGAAAGCTGTAAGCCCGTAGGGTATTTGCTTTTGTTGTTAACATGTAATACTTTTGTAAGAACTACTCTGATGAATAAAAATAGTTGATTTCTCTTATATCAATTCATGTCTTTAGTGATGGGTTTTATGTTTTTTTTTTGAGGGCGTCACAGGTTTATTTTGATTATATTATCTCTCTATTTTTTATTTTTTTTTGTATGTTTAAAAAAAAAAAAAAAAAGAGTAAATAAATTTTTTTTTTCTTACTTTTCAAAACAAGCCAAAATGAGCTTTTTGTTTGAATTTCATAACAAAGCCTCTATGACCTCTAAAAAGTGGACGAGGGCTACCATGTCACATAGGAAATAACTGTCATTAAGTTTTTGAATGGCATAAGTTTGAGCAAATACAAGTAACTTCTCTTTAATTGTCCATAAATCTCAAGAATTGAATCACCAGTTTTAAAAAATTAAGAACAATGTTTGAAATAAAAATTAAGAACAAGTCATACAAAATCAGTCAAGTTATTTTAACTCAATGAAAATAATAATAATTTCATACAAAACTTACACTATGATTTAAGATTTTTGTATGACATGTCCAATTTTGTCCAATCTCACTAAATAAATACAATACTTGATAGAAATTACACTATAAAATTATATGAAGAGAAAAATAAAACAAGAATCTTCATAATGTCTTAAGATTCAAAGTTAGTGATATATCTGTCTACTTTATCAAAATACTAAAAAAAATAGATCAAGATTTATCAAAATAAACAAAATAAGTGTTTTTTAAATTGCTCCGACTTACATGCGTACGATTAAATCATTGCCCAAATTAAGGGTTGTGTAGAGTTATTATTTATTTATTTATTTATTTGGAGTCAATGCCTTTTAGAAATTGATCGTATTGAGGGAGGGAGGCCCTTTTCGCAATGGTAAAAATATGCTGATAAAAATATAAAATAAAATAATTCTATTATAATTCGAGTGTTATGGATTCAAAATTTTATAGAGTTTGCTAGTATTTTGAAAAATTTTATCCATCTATATACATGTTGTGTACAGTTCTATAACCATTTTTGTGTTCTTAGACTTATTCAAAATCTGAAGTTATTGCTGCTATGTGATTCAAAATTTATTTTTGTTTCAAATTCAATAAACATTTTTGTATAGGACATCTATACATGTGTATGAATTCAAAAAGGATCATTTCAACAAAGCATATCCAACCTCAAAAAGAAATGTTTTGATGTCACATAGAGTGACTTAATCATATATAAAAGTTACCATATTATAGAATTAATTAGGGCTTTTTAAAAATAAATAAAATTAAATTAATGGTAGTGCTTGGATGGCTCCACTCGTTTGATGTATCTTAAGCATTTTAATAAATTTATATTATTACAAGGATGCTTAATCCAATGGAGAAGGCTATTACCTATCAAATTGACTATCTTATTGAAGATAATTGATGATTATTCCCAAGTTTTCATGTGAAGAGAAATACACTATCTAGATGAGTAGTCTTACATGAAAGAAACTTTCCAAAAGTTATTTTTTGAGTGAAGTATTTTTACCAAAAGAAATGGAACCAGGTTTTCAAAATGTAACAGTGCATTTAGAGGGTGGCGATGGGTTATGGGGCAAGGGGGAGGGAAGGATAATTGTAGAGGCAGCGTGGGTTTTGATGGCGTTAGGCTGCAGCAGGAAGCAGGTAGGTTTCAATGGCGAAAGAGATGGGGAAGGAGAGAGAGTTTATCCACTGTGTGAGGTGCACGGTAATATTTAAATGGATGGTAATGATAGTTTGTGATCTAGTATGGTCAAGTTTAAAAGTGGTTTTAGAAGAAGTTAAAAGAGTAAATAATTTATTGCCACATGTACTTTTTTTTTTAAAAAAAATTTGTTAAACAAAGTAACTGAGATGGACATGAGTGTAGGTTGTGACACAGAATGAAATTCAAATTTTAAATTGATGAAATTAAAACATTCGAGTTTAAATTAAAACATAAGTAAAACTCCGGAGTTTTTTTTTTTTTTGTAATTTGTCCAATATTTTAAACATATTTTAAAATTTCAGAAAATATTTTTTTCGAATATATAAAAATTAACATATCAATTGCAAAAAAAAAAAAAAAATCATTATTCCGATCAACCGGCCGGACGACCGGTTAGGTCAAATTTTGAAAAAAAATTGAAAAACGCGCTCTGTTTGACAGAGTTTTCTGCAGAATTGTGGAAAATTAATTCCACAACTCTATCCAAACATCATACTCAAACCATCAAGCAGAAAACTAGTTTGAAAACACAACCAAACAGAGCCTAATTTTCCTGTCTCCACCCTATTTTCTCGTTGAAGTGATATTGGGGAAAATTACAATCTCTATTCAAAATTCAATTAAGTTATGAGCTCTTACCGTAAAAGTTCTTCAAGTGAACAAAAAAAGAGTTCTTTTTTGGGTAGTATACCAGTTTTCTAACAAATCTAAAAAATACCTAATTCATGTAACTTAGAAGTAGGTGTAAATGTTATGAATTTATAATTTTATATTTAAATTTGTAGATAGTTTCTGATGAATCCGTAAGCAAATATTAAATGTGATAGTGATTGTATGCAGGGCGCATTCTTCTTTTTTTTTTTTTTTTTGCTTTTTCTTTTAAATGTGACATCATTTATATAATAGAATACATTGCATGTCTATTTGTGTCAAAATTATAATATGAAATTTAAATTTTAGTACAAGTTTGAATTGTTTATTTTTATATTTATTTTTTGTATGACCAAACACAAGATTTAATATATTATACATCTAACAATAACTCATCTAATAAAATAAATTTGAGTACAAAATATAAAATAAATCATAAATGGAGAAAAAAATCTTCACGCAGAAAAGATACGAGTCTCCACATAGGAAGTTAAAAAAACTCCACGTACAGATGAAACCTCAGCCGTTGTTTTATATGAATAAAAATAAGTGAACAAAAATGAGAAAATAAACAATAATAAACACATAGAGACAAAAATAAAAATGCGAGAAAATATAAATTGAAGTAATGTTTAATTATGTTGAAGTAATGTTTCACCTCTACAGTTCCTTCTACCCTGGAAAATATAAATTGACAAAAATGAGAGGGCTGCTTTTTATATGAAAATGTCACTTATGATATAAATGTCACTTATAGGAAAATATAAATTGTCTTTTACCTCTCACAACTTCCTTTCACCAAGTATCTGCCTAAACAAATTCAAATAACCAACACAAAAATAAAGCAGGTGAATTTACAAAAATCAAATCAACACCGAAATATTACCAAAACAAAGAAGAAGAAACATAGAAAAAGAAAAATTTACATTCATCATACACAAGAGCATGATGTTAATCGTAATAAATGATGTTAATCGTAATAAGTATATTGTTGATATTTTAATGTTTTTTGTTTCATTGAAGCAAGTATATGGAGATTGTTCCAATTATCTTCTGCTGGGGGGGAAACATAATTCGGGATCCCAATGAAGGTGTGTCATATGATGCTGAGCCGAAAGGGATATATGGAGTGCAACTTGGCACCACGCTTAGCAATTTGGAGGAGATGTTCATGTCTAAGGTGGCAAGTTACAAGGAAAGTGTCCGATTGAACTTAAAATGTAGATATCCTTATCGCCAGTGGCAAGTAATTAACAAATACAAGCTATTACCAATCAATGACGATGAGGCGTTGAACACCGTATTAAGTATCGGTACAAGTTTCCAACCACCAAATTGTTTGGAAGTATACATTGATAAAGAGGTGGTACACAATGTCCCGAATATGACACAGATGGAGTCTCGTTCGTTCACTACATTGCTGACACATGGGATTGACACGACAGCGTTTCAGTCTCCTATGTATGAATCAAATGAATGTTATGTAGTGGGCTACACACAACAGATATTTGAGGGCCATGGCATAGAATCAAGTTCACGTGGTGGATATGATTATGAATTTCACACTAACACAGAAGATGTGCCCACCTGCAACCATCATACCATTCCAGTTGAAGTTGCTGGTAATATGGATGAAACAGTGAACTATGTGTAGTTTGCTGATAATGACATGTACGGTCCTGATGTCGCCCTAGACGATGATGAGAATCAAATGTGTGGTGAAGAAAATTTATTAGGTGGATCAAATGATGATGATGAAGAAGATGATGTCGACGCTCCCGTTGACCTTGAAAATGCCCCCATTCCACGTAGACCTGAAATCCCTTTCTATGAGAACATTCACATGGGTGGTGATTTTGACATGAGTAGCCATGATGTTGTTCTCTGTAACCGGATCTAGAACGTTGAAAATCCAGAGTTGGACAAAGGGATGGCTTTCGTTGATAAGAAGCAACTTGTACATGCTGTGAAATTGTACCATGCAACAAATAATCGAGAGTATAAGTCATAACCTCCAAGCGAGACCTTTGGGTGTCTGCTTGCAAGCACAATTGCAGATAGTGGTTGCGTGCATCTCTTAGTAGGAAACATGGTCTTTTTGAAATAAAGCAGTACAGGGGTCCTCACCATTGTTTATACCCACGAATGAACAGGGACCACACTAATATTAGCTCCAATTACATTGCTTCTTATCTTTTAGGACAAGTTGCGGTAAGTATAAAAAATAAATGTTTACATATATATACATATTTGTTTGTTTATAGTGTTTACACCAAAATAATCCAACTCATATTTGATTGTTGAATGCAGAATGAACATGATATGCCAATTAAGAATGTCATCGAAGATATCAAAAAGACCATGAACTATAGTATATCATATAAGAAGGCGTGGCATGCAAGGACAAAGGCAATTATAATGGTATTCGGGGATTGGGATGAATCATATAGGCAGTTGCCTAAATTCATGCATGCATTACAGACATCTAATCCTAGCACAATCGTTCAATGGAAGCATAGATATACCGGAAGTACAACTATTATGCCCGTTTTCCACTTTGTTTTCTAGTCTTTCAAACCCGTCATCGATGACTTCAGATATTGTAGGCCTGTTATAACCATAGATGGTACATTCTTATACGGTAAATACACTGGTGTGTTGCTTGTAGCAATGATTGTCACTGCCAATGGCAAAGTATTACCGCTTGCATTCGCTGTTGTCGACAAGGAGAGTTTGGAGTCTTGGTCGTTCTTCATTTCAAATATCAAGGAACATATTGTCATGGACCGACAAGGAGTGACTTTAATATCTGATCGAGCTGAGAGTATATTAGCTGCTGTGAGGTGACATTGGCTGAATCCCTCGCTCCAATTTGTTGGATATCATCGGCACTGCCGTCGACATGTTTGTAGTAACTTTAACACAAAGTTCAAAAATAAGGAGCTGAAACAACTTCTATAGAAAGCAGGGAGTGCTCATCAACGACGAAAGTGTAATGCTTACTTAGAACAGATACAAGCTATTAACCAAGATACTATCGATTAGGTCCACAAGATGAATCCTATGGAGTGGGCCCTTGCGTATGACGATGGATATTGGTGGGGGGTATTGACTAGCAATGATGCAGAGTGCTTTAACAGCGTCTTGAAAGATGCAAGAAACTTACCTATCTCAGGTGTGGTTGAATTTACATTTTAACGGCTGGTAAACTATTTTGACGAGATGGGAGTCCAAGCTGAAACAGATGTACGGAATGAGTTCCAATACCCTAGAGAGATACAAAAAACTATAGAGGAGGGCATCGCAAGGGGAATCACTTTCAAGTTGATATCGTATGACAGGTTAGTTTGTAATGTGAACTAAATTGTTCTTATTATGTTGTTAAGTTAATTACACCTAAAAACATGAACTTGATTAGTTTGTATCAATATTGTCTGATAGGCCCCACCACGTATTTGAGGTGCAAACATCTTTTCGCCATAGACGAGGTCGCAATACACAGATTGTGCGGATGAATCAACTCACGTGCAGTTGTGGAAAATATGAGATAAGACACTATTCATGTTCCCATATGTTCGCTGTAATGTCTGAATGCGGTGACAATCCATTCGAGTACATTGATCCAGTACATAGGCTTCCTGTATATATGAGGGTTTGGGAAACTAAATTCAATCGAATACCGCATCAAGATTATTGGGATGATCCGCAGTGGATCTTAATGCCTAATGTACTTCATCTGCGAGAAGTAAAACGAGGTCGTACATCTATGTCTCGTATTCCGAACGAGATGGATATATCAGATAGGCGTTTGACCGCTCGTTGCAGTGAGTGCCAGCAGACAGGTCATGACAGACGAACATGTCTGGCGCGACTTGGTCGATGAAGACTATGTAATACTTACATATTGTAATAGATCATTTTGAAATTTTTTATTTGTAATAGATCATTTAATTCTTTATTTTTTAATTCTTTATTTGTAAACAAGGTCGTACATTTAAATAAATCATTTTTTATTTGTAATAGATTATTTTTAATTTTTAAGTCTTTATATATTGTAATTTTTTATATTAAAAAAAATTTACAACTAACATACTAAGCAAATAAATTAAACTAAATATGTATGCAAAAATATTTAACTGTACCACATAGCCCTAAGTTTTTTACTGTGTACTTGATTGAAAATGTGTATTACAAAATTCTATACTTAATCACGTAGTTCTTCTACCATTTGAAAAATTAATATTTATAAATAAATTTAATATTTTCAAATGCTGCAATTATTGTTCAGATTTACAATTTATGAATAAATTTATGTAATTTAAAATTTTTATAATTTATTCAAACTTCTAGCATTACAAAATCAATATTTAAGTTTTGTCAAATATGACATAAATGTAATCATCAACCTATTATTGGGGAAAAAAAAATTTCTCATTCAATTTTTTGGCAAATATTTATATAGGAAAACTATCCACATGTTACTACACTATGTTCATGGTCATTATTAAGCTTATGTAACTGAGGCCCTAAAATTATTTTCGAAAAGATTTTTATATTAGTTTTAGCATACATAACGGTAGGTACTATTGAATTTTTATCATATTTAATGACACATAATTTTAAATCTTAAAGTACAAATATATCTATATATATATTTAAAAATCATAAATTATGGAATAATTAGAGTTTTTTTTTATGATTAAAAATTTATAATTTTAAAATAACCGAGCACATTTTTTTTTTTTGAAGTCGTCATGTATGGAATTAATTAGAGTTTAATTGTTATAGTTAAATTACAGTTAACCAATAGAGGTTTAAGTCGGTAAAAATTAATTACATTTTAGTGAATTGCTTCCATATATAGTATAACACAAATTTAAATTTTGAAATAGCTGAGTATACTTTTCTTTTACAAATTGTAATTTATAGAATAATTACAGTTTTCCTGTTATGATTAAATGAGATTTTTATTGTTATGATCTAATATTTCACTTGTACAGGTTTCATGGCACATGTACCTGATGAGGTCCCACTTTTCAGTCAGCCACATCGGGCTGACAGTATATGGGAGCGTTCGGTATGCAATAACGTTTGTTGGACTTTACGCTTACAATTAAAATACCTGCATTTTGTTTTATATTACATGATAATGCAATTATTTAAACTAGTCATTCTGTTATGCAGGACGAGGCACGCACCGTGTTGACCTGCCGCAGGGCAGATTCAGGCTTGTGGGAGCATCCGTTGGACCATAGAGTCTTGTAGTATATACTACACGCGGGATTCTATGGTGTCTACCATATTGGGCATATTAGACTGGACTACCCACTCATCACTGCTCTCATCGAGAGGTGGCGCACAGAGACTCATACATTCCATTTCTCGATCAGGGATGCCACCATCACATTGCAGGACGTATCTGTCCTATATGGTCTACGGATTGATGGGCGAGCAGTTACTAGAGTTGACCCATCATTGACGAGGGAGCAGTGGATAGCCCTATGTGTTGAGCTATTGGGAGTAGCACCTACACCTGCAGACTTCTGAGCGAGTAGGCGAGGTGAGGTAGCTGGAAAGCGCGGTTGCTCCTCTTCCAGATCATGCTCCAGATGAGTTGGTACAGTAGCATGCCCGAGCATATATTCTGTGGCTTATTGGGGGGTACTTCTCCCTGATAAGTCACAGAACTTGCTCAAGCTGATGTACTTGCTACTGCTAAGAGACATTGACGAGATTGGCCAGTACAACTGGTGTGATAACCCTGTCCCGAATTATGTTAATTGGTCCTTATTATGCATATGATTACGTGTTTGATACGATTTTGTGTGCCATTATGTGAAAATATGTGGTTTTGAATTTCTATCTGTTCACTGTAGGGATATCTGTTTAATTATCTGCTTTGGAAATTAAATTGAAGGTCTTATCGGCCACGGAACCCAAAATTAATTGCGCCATTGTGATTAGCGTAATTTTTAGAGCCTACGGTGAAATTTAATTGGAAATTGATTCAGATCAAATTAGATTGATTAATATTGATGATTTAGTGCCCAACTATTTAATATTATTAAATAATAATTAGTGGGCTATGTTGTAAAGACTCTACACCCTCAAATTTCTTCCGTTAGTGCATTTTGGCTGATTTTTGGATTCAAAGAAGGAGAGAGAGTCGACTAAGAGGGAGAGGGTGAAAGAAATTGAGAGTTTGATTTTGAAGGCTTGGAATTTGAAGGCCAACCCTAAATTGGACCATAAATTGAGAGAATTGAGCCTCCAGGTAAGCATTGATTCTTGAATTCATGAGTTTAATGTGTAATCTTGTGTGTTCAAGGGTTGTTTGTGATCAAGAGCATGATTTGAGTTCATTTTGTTGAAATTGAGGCTTGATATATGCATGCATGTAATGAACTCCCATGAAATCACAAATCTAGCATGTAATTTGTGAAATTGTGAAAGATTGGTAGTGTAATCCCACATGCAAGCATGTCTTTGTTAAATTTTATGGGAATGAGCACTAATTGCATTATTTGAAGTGAATATGAAGTCGAAAAGGGCATGCATGTACAAATCATGGGAGTATAAGTCTTGAATGTTTGAATTTGAGCATGTTGGTGATGAGGTTGTGATATTTTGGGACATGCATGCAAATAAATTATGAAATTGAACTTCAATATGTTGTAAATTATGCTTGTACCATGTTAGTACATGTCTATGAGTAATTTGAGCCATAACATATATAAATTGTTGGTTGAAAGTCGAAATGAAGCTCGAAAACACAATTCTAGGTTTTCCAGAATTTTGAGGTCCGCTCGAGCGGGGAACCTGCCGCTCTAGCGGGAAATGCGTGCTTCTAGTACTTTATGTAGACTTGATGTCCGCTCGAGCGTGGTAATTCACGCTCGAGCGGGGGAGCTATTTTGACAGGCCTTCCGCTCGAGCACCCTATTTAACGCTCGAGCGTATTTTTGATGCAACCAGCACTTTTGCAGGCCTATAGGGTCCGCTCGAGCAAGAAAGTCCACGCTCGAGTGGAGACCCTGTTTTCTGAAATTTTGTCTACGCGTTCTGTGTTTCGTTTTCCGTTCTCTTTCACTTGCAAGAACTCTTAGGCATATGTTAAGTATTGTAAATGAGTTAAAGAGATAAGAATGAAGCCTAAAGAGGAAAATGTGAATTTTGAACGGATTGAATTGTTAGTGACCCTTGTATGTTCATGGCATGTGTAGGGTCGAGTTCTAAGGCGAACCAATCAACCGATCACTGTGAGTAATATCTGACATATGTTATTGTCCAATTGCTACTTCTATGTAAGTTTGTAAAGTTCATTAATTTGAATGGTGGACACAGTTTGAAATGAAAGGCCTATGAGCCAGTTTGATATGAAAGACCTATGAGCCAGTTTGAAATGAAAGGCCTATGAGCCAGTTGATATGAAAGGCCTATGAGCCAGTTTGATATGAAAGGCCTATGAGCCAGTTTAATATGAAAGGCCTATGAGCCAGTTTGATATAAAAGTTTGAAAAGGCCTAAGAGCCAGTTTGACATGAACGGATGAATGGACCTAAGGTCGTTTTGATACAAATGAATGGACCGAATGTCGTTTTGATAGAAATGAGTGGACCGAAGGTCGTTTTGACATATATGAATAGACCTAAGGTCATTTTGACATGAACGAGTGGGCCGAAGGCTGTTTTGACACGAGTGTATGGGCCAAATGCCGTTTTGACGTAAACGAATGGGCCGAAGGCCATTTTGACAGAAATGAATGGGCCGAAGGCTGTTTTGACATAAATGAATGGGCCGAAGGCTGTTTTGACATGAATGGAAATCTAAAGGGGCCAAGGGCCAAAATGTTTGAAACTACAGTCACTTGATTTGAATTTCGTATAGATATATATATCTGTTAAATAGAAATATGGATTGGGCCCAAGGCTGTTTGGAACATGTTGTTCTACATTGTTATGTAATTTCTGTATTGGATATTATTCACTGGGCTATCGCTCATGCTCATTCATGTGTTTGTAAGTGAGCCAAGAGAAGTCCAAACCTAGCCCTAGTGAAGTCTGTGAGGAACAACAAAGGTTTTTGGAGAGTCAGCCCTTATGTCTCACGCACGAGACTCATCTTCGCCCTTCTGTTATGTATTTATATTTTGTCATATTGGCGAAGTTTTTGATTACGTCTGTATATAGTTTTCATGGGTTGACATAGTTTGGATGATCCTATCTGTATAGAATCTTATGTCATTACACTTTCTGTTGTGAGTTATTAACATATGTACGTATGGAATGTTATGGTGTGCATATAAGCATGGCTCTATGGACAAAGTTTTAAATTTGCTTCTGTTTGGCCCCTTATACTCTGATGAGTCTTATCTTATTCGGTTTGAGGCCGTAGGTAATCTCGTGATTACTGGACGGTTATGGCCTTAACCCATAGGGACGGGTTTCGGTCGTGACAGCTGGGGTAGCGGGGCTCTGGCATGCTTGTATAGGATGCTATGTCGAGCAGCTCAGGTGGGTGCGAGGGAGATTGGAGGACCACTTGTGTTCCTACAGGTTAGTAAAAATTTTGTTACATGTCAATTCATATTGTATGACATATATCAGTATTGTAATTGTGTTCAAAATATTGCAGACTTGGGCGTGGGAGAGATTGCTTCGCATTACCCCGTCTACGCAGCAAGTGATTAGTCCTGGTGAGCTTCCCATGGGTAAGGGAGACATGTAGTTGCCACCCGGACCTCGAGGTAGCCGGTGGAAGGTTGACTTGGGCCACGAGGTCATCTCGACCCACGTAGTCGTAGTTTATAGAGACCAGCTCGATCGGATGATCAAGGGCGAGGTATGAAATTTCGTTCTCAATTTTAGTTGTCTTGTTCATTGTATATGTTTTGAGTTCACGAGCGAATTTTAATATACTTGTCGTTATTGTAGTTTATCTGGTAGCCTTACGCTGGGGTCCTCAGTACGCTCCCCAACTACTGCCGACTAGGTCAGGAGATATGGATGGCGAGAGTGCCACTTATTTGTTTTGACATGGTTGAGTGGTATCTCCCCCATTGTGTCCTCCGACAATTTGGTCAGGTCCAGTCCGTACCGGATCGGTTCGACACCGAGTGGCGGTTGCACATCACTGATAGGCATGGCTGAGTTGGCATTGACTGGAGTTTGTTTTATATACGATATATACAGTTGTGGGATGCCCGTTGGGACAGTATTGTACAGGCTGACTGCAGCGATGAGGTGCTCCCCTCTTCCGACCCTTACATGTTGTGGTATAGGCGACATACACACTTACTAATCGGTAATCTAAGCCACCTGTCTGAGTTCGGATATCAGGGAGTTGGGCCTTATCTTGAGGCATTGGTGAGTATCATAGTATGTGTCAAATAATTATTAAGATCATAATTGATTTACTTTGAGTCAACTGTAGCCTAATACGTCCGAATTTTTGTTCAGGTGGTTAGAGCTGGGAGGTCATATCACTTGGTTGAGGACGCCCTTTTCAGACGTGATGGACAGCATGCCTTGCAGGCCGTTGCAGAGATCCGAGAGTTATTGTACGAGGTGATCCAGCTTGCCCATCAGGGAGATTGTTTGCATTTTGGCCACTACGGTGTACACAGTGCAGCAGTTGCTCTAGACATATTAGCGTCGTCCACGTCAGCGCCTTCCACTTCAGCGCCAGCCACATCAACTCCTTGGACATCAGTCACCCCACCACATACTACCCCATACATATCTCCATATTTCCTCCACATATTTCCTACCCAGCATACTGGCATACCTTATGTAGCCGACCCTGATTGGACACCGCCCCGATACATGCATGACGTTGTTACCCCAACCAACCAGTTACCACCACCAGACAGTTCAGGTGTTTGTAGTGTTGGGGTTAATACATGTACATCACATAGTCTTACACTACATATACCTACTTTTGTGGGGACTAGTTCGACCGCGACCATAAGTACACATGATGCAGTTCTCACTGACATCTCCCACGTTGACGATCAAGCCTATATTGAGCCCCCCCCAGAGCGCGAGGGAGAGGCCGAGGTTATGGTCGTGGCAGACATCGCAACCGAGGTCAGGGTGCAGGCAGAGGCAAAGATCGAGGTCGAGGTCCAGCTGCAGATCGTGATACAGTTGCACCAGATGAGGGAGTTTCACAGCTCACAGCAGTATCCAATCTTCTTCCAGAGACAGTATCAGGGGCAGCACATGTAGGAGAGGGGGGTCACACTCATAGGCTCCACAGACAGTCAGTGGAGGGCCACATGCAGGGGAGGGAGTGCCACTGGATACGCATTTACGATTAGGGGAGCCAGATATTCAGAGAGTCTACCGCAGGAGACCGAAGAGGGAGGTCCACAGTCGGGGTTGTGGGACTGGGGGCAGGTTAGGGCATTAGCGGGTGTGATATGGAGTGTATAGTTTTTTTATTTATTTATAGTTTTTGTTATAATTTTTGTAAATCAAACTTGTACAGAGGATGTAAATGTGTCATACTTATTTATTCAAAAATATAATTTTACAATTTTTTATTCTTACTTATTTTGATGATTTCCTAAATACTTCAAATATTCAAATCATGATGTCACAATGGATTTAAATAGGGTGGTTATATACATAAGAGATTCAAGTTGTGCTGCGTTTGGTACCATGTGGATTTTTGTTTTACAATAATAAACTATATAATTTTTCATACAGTTTTTTTTTAAATAATTTTTTTTAACTACAAAATTACTTCTTTACAAAAAACCCGAAATAAATAATTACATAAATTTTATTTATTATTCTGTACTTCTTTTCCCAAAGAATTTGATAACATAATGATAAATTTAAGAACAATTTTTTTTTTTTAAATACAAACACACAAATTTCAGATAACATAAGACTGCCCTCCCCAAAAAAAAGGTATAGAACCTGATAATATAATAAAAATTTGAAGAACATTGATTTTTTTAAACAACGTGCACACACACACACATACAACATTAAGAAAACAGAAACACAAATTTTATACACTCTGCTTTCCCCTCCACCCCCTCAAAAAAAAAAAAAAAGAAACAAAGAAAGAAAAAAGTTCTTTAATACATGAATAGTCTTTCTGGAAAAAAAAAAAAAAAAGAAACAAATTTTAGTTTTTCAATAGAATGAAGATGATGAACTGTGGAACTTATACAACAGTTTGTTATAAATTTAAAATATAAAATAAAAAAATAAACAATTAAAAAAAAGAGAAGATGGTGAAACGTGGAACTGCATAGCAGTTTCTAAAATGTGGGAAGTGGAAACGTGGAAGCTATTTACTGAGTTGGTAATTTACAATTTTACCCATAATTACAATTTGATATAAGTTAAAATAATAAATTGTTTAACAAGTTATAGTTATTTTAGGAAAAATAGAAAAAACTTTGTAAGCCATGCTTTAGATTCATGACACCAAAATTGGTGTTCCCCTTTAATAATAGAATAAATTAACCCTCCAACTGGACCCAAATTCTATAATAATAAATAGTTTATCCAGCACCCAAATTCTTTGATTTGCCAATCCAACATTCCTCCATTCCTATCATCACTGTGGCCCTCTTCACTCGAAGAACCCTAACTCCCTATACTGGACCCTCAACCATTTGCCTTTGATGTTGTGTCGTTCCCCAAAATCTGATTTTTGTCAACAGCCAACTCGTTGCCACCATTGGACTAGCTATTTTTATTACAACTGGCTATTTTGATATTAGTGGGTGACTCATTCTCATGCTTGGGTTGAGATTGTATTTCAACTTTACTCCCCTCAGTATTCTAAGAACCCCAAGCAGCAGAAGTTTTTGACTGAGGTACATGCTCAACATCTTCTTACTTGACTGTGGGTGACTCATTCTCATGCCCGGCCTGAGATTGTATTTCAACTTTACTCCCCTCAGTATTCGAAGAACCCCAAGCAGCAGAAGTTTTTGACTGAAGTACATGCTCAACATCTTCTTACTTGACTGTGGGTGACTCATTCTCATGCCCGGTTTGAGATTGTATTTCAACTTTACTCCCCTCATTATTAGAAGAACCCCAAGCAACATAAGTTTTTAACTGAGGTACATGTTCTACATCTTGGTACTTCACTGTGGGTGTGTTTCACAGGGCTGTCTACGACTGAGAAAATAATTTCTATTTTATCTCATGTAACTTAACTTATGGGCATTTCAAGACACTTGGGGGTATTTACTTGCACTCCGTTTCATAGTTATTTATGAACAGTATTGCTTTAACACAAAAAAGTTAAAGCCTCTGATTCATTTTATGATTTAATTTATAATTTTTTGCAAACACCAATTTGTACTGATATGGACTAGTTCGAAGTGACTTCTTACTGTATTAAAAAAGCAAGCACCAGAAAACAGTTTACTGTAGCGATGTAACAACTTACTGCATTGAAATGGCAGAAGCAAGCAACAGGGAATTGACAGTGATTGAGCGAAATAATAAGTTTCACAATGTTCTATGTTGTGTCATATCTTCGTTACTAAAGTGTAAGACAATGTTGTTGTTCATCTAGCTTACGGATGTATATTAACTATTTGTTATATGAACCTGAAGTTTATGAAATCACTACATTTATAAGTACACATGTCAAGATTCGTTACAAATTTCTCTTCCTATTGATAACTCATGAATAAGCATTGCAAAGCCATTATACTGAATGAAAAAGTTTGGTCATACATGCAACCAAGTTCATTCAGTATCATCATTATATTCCATATCAATAATGCATGAAATCATGAAAGCTTAGTTCAAGTAGCGTTCTTCAGAATAACAATAACGGAGAGAAATCAAAAGTATTTGTTATTTGTAGAATTACAAGAACTATTAAAATTTCTCCCTTCATTGATAAGTCATGGATAAGCATTACAAATCCATTACAAGATATTTGGTCATTTATCCAAACAATTTCATTCATTATCATCATCATCTGACATCTCAATATCAGATTCATACATAACATCCATGCTCTAGGTGAAGCACTGGTGTGCATCATCCATTAACCCATCTTCGGTACGCTCATTTGTGATCTTCATTAGTTCGGACCTTTGCAAACATTAGGTCATACGATTAACTTTGTCGTGGATACGATGCAATGCCCTTTGCAACAACTGTGGAGTGTCAGTTGGCATACGCATGGCTAACCGGTGAGAAAATTTAATATTAACTTCACGACATAGATCAACGAGAACGTTTGCTCAAGTTATACGAAATTCCCACTCAGCTCTCATGGTATTGACGGTGGCATGTGAGTAACGCAAATTTGGATTTAATGGGTATTGAAATTCATCTCCATCTGCAACCCAATAGCGGCCCATTATTGAATATAGATCAACCACCGTATATCTCATGATGATATCGCTCGAAATAGCTATAAAACTTTTGTTGTGGTATAATGCGATATTTATACCACATATACACATGGTAGCTGTATGTTTGAAATTATTGTAAACAAGTATGCATCAGAGTTGTCACGTCAAGTTTCATGACCTGAACAACTATGCATCAACTTTATAGGAGTTGTCACTTCGACTTTTATTTACTACTTAGTGCATATCTGAAGGTTTTAAGCAAAGTTCAAATCCACTTAAAAATTTAATTTAATTTTTTCGCTTACAAATATAATTCAATTTATTTTGCCTTGACAATATATTTAATTTCACTTTTCACCTTACATATTTCATTTAATTTAATTGGAGAAATTTAACCAATTTAATTTGAAGTTAATTATGTGTTGATTTAAGTCGGTGTTGTTCTTGTCTGCATACTAGGCTAGGTTTTATCTGTAACACTTTCAGGTTCTGTACATCGAAAAACCTATTCATTCTAACTCTACTACAAATTAATCTTCAATACATTCTAACTCTATAACTACATTATCTTCAACGTTTATGAATCTATTTGGAGCTGCATAGGGTGGCTTTTTAAACAGAAAGGGTCTAATTGTTTTGTTATTTTGTTCTAACACCCCTTCATCCCAATATGAATTGCAGAATTCACATGGGCACAGTAGCTATGGTACGATAATAAATTGTAACTCGGCGCAATGATACGTCTAACATTTCTCAGTGATGCAGTGCAGTGACTTGAACAGACGTAATAATTTGTATGCTTTGTTTTTTCCTCAGATGCTATGTAACTTTGTGCAGCGATGCATGTGACTTTGTGCAGTAATACAGTGATGCATGTCACTTTATGCAGTGATGCATGTCACTTTCTGACTTTGTAAATTATATACTTTGTGAGTTTTTTCCTCACATTACGTGATGCATGTGACTTTGTGCAGTGCAACTTAGATGCTTTGTTTTTTCATCACATTTCAGAATTCATCTAAGTTACATTAATACGACCACATGGCAATAGTGTTGATAAACAATTATATAAAGGACTGAAGGAGTGAAGTGTAATTTACCGAATATAAAAAGAAGCAGAAAATGCAAAGAGGAGAAAAGGGGATGACTGTGAAGTTCATTAAGTGAAAATAAGATAAAATATAGGTTGCAGTGCCAATCTTCTTTACATATCAGGTGACCATTTTATTATTTTGTTTTCTTTTGTTTTAAACATTGTTTTGGTGAAAAAATCAACAATAGTTTTGTAGGTCGAAGTGAGTTGGAAGGTTGTGTATTTACTTGCACTCTGTTTCATAGTTGTTTATGAACAGTATTACTTTAAAATAAAGAAAATTAAAGCCACTGTTTCATTTTATGATTTAATTTATAATTTTTTGAAAACACCAATTTGTACTGAAATCGTCAATTCGAAGTGACTACTTACTGTATTAAAAAAGTAAGCATGAAAAAATAGTTTAATGTGACGATGTGACAACTCACTACATTACTGATTAATTTGACAACTCACTGCTCGAATATACAGGGATTGCATTTTGAAAAGGACGGCCTACAATTATGATTTTATCTGACAACCATGTCCGTGACTACATCACAGGTACACAAAGTCACGGGTACTCAGGATTGCATGAAATGAATAAGATAAAATAATATCACGGGTATCACTTCTTCCATAGTGCCCCAACTCAATTATCGTCACCAAATCATCTCTAGTTAACCCCCAGTATGATGTTTGTTCAAGTCATAACAATAGTAATATATCTACAATTACTATTATTATTAATTTTTTATTTTATTTTATAAACAATGTCTTCAAGAGGTGCAGGAAGTTCACGCCGTCAAAGAAATCCGAAAGTGTGGTTGCTACCTCCATTTACTTATGATTACAAGAGCGAAAAGTACTCGAGTCCGAAGGATTATTATGTTGGTATCCGAGCAGAATGGGCGTTCAGGGTAATGGAGCAAGAAGGATTGTTTAATGATCTACGTAACTTTGGGGCATCAGTACCTCATCGTCGTTCATTGACCATGGCTAGACGAAATGTAAGTGACTATGAAAAAGTAGTTAGCCGAATTAAGAAGGAGAACAACAAAATGTTGATGCGGAGATGTCGACATTTCATGCTTCAACTAGCCACCGAAATGGCAGAAGCAAACAACAGAGATTTGACAGTGATTGAGCGAAATAATGTCTTAAATAATGAAAAATATCTCTCTAACTACTACATGTCAGATGAGGAATGAGAAATCAAACACCTTTATCTTTCATATATGTTTGTATGTTGTGTCGTATCTTTGTTATTGGAGTGTAAGACAATGTTATTGTTTATCTAACTTAGGAATGTATTTCAACTATTTGTTATATGAACCTGAAGTTTATGAAATAACTACATTTATAAGTTCATGACTTTCTTTATTGAATTGCAATGAATTAATGAATGTTCTGGATTAATGAATGGATTAATGTATGTTGAATTATGTGAATACTTAAGTTTTTTTTTTCAAACATGATATACAACTCCATTTTTTGTACCCATTTTATAGACTCAGTGATGTGTGAAGAAGATGATTGGTTGATAATAAGATAATATTTAATTATCAACCAATCCTCTTATTGACATATCAGTAGACTTATAAACTAAGTCTAACGTTTCCGCCTGAATAACTATTATTTTCTTTTTGTTTGTAAAAAAGATTTTGTTGTAGTTTAATTTTGTAATATGGTAAGTCTTTTTTCTTCTTCTTCTTCTCCTTCTTCTTCTTCACTTTTCTTGGGCTGTATTTGGATTTAGAATATGAAGGGAATTTGTTGAGTGAAAGGAAAAGGGAACATTAAAAAGTTAACCCTTTTTATTTTATGACTTTTTTTTTTTTTTTTTTTTGCTTTTAGTGAACTAGTTTTATTTTGGTTTTTTATTGAACTGCTATTTTAAAAAGTTTAGGCTTCTCCATCTCGAAAAAAAATTGTACTTTGTTTAGTTTTTTTAATTTTGTTTATGAAATTTTTGTTTTAAAAAAAAATATTTACATGTTAGATGTTTATGAAGACATTTGAAAAAACTTAGACTTATTTTAAAAATTTGTGTTAATAATTTTTTTTATGATTTTTATGAGAGTATTACTAGGAGTGTCATGAAAATTTACCCCCACCAATTATCCCACAAAATGAAATTAAAATAGAAATATAATATCATGAATACAAGTAAACACAAAATCACAACATTGCTGCATTGCATAACAACAATATATTGTACAAGTTCACATTAGAAACATACAAAACTTAATGCACCATCTATTCCAATAGAACATGAAAAATGATAAGGTGAGGAAAACAAATGCATTTTGACAGATAAAACATAATTTGTTCGCTGGAGAAACAATTTCAAAGCTAAGTGGTTGGTCCAATTAGAGGACTAATAAAGTTACGACAGACAAACTGTCGCCTTCAACAGCACAAAAAACAAAACAGGTAGCTCAGTCAAAAGCTTCCCTTAACTGGGGCTCCTCAAATAGTGATTTTCTACGTAAAGAATTTCAATCTCCATTAGGAAAGACGAAAGAATCGCCTTTCAATTTCTGGAAGTCCAGTCAAAATGATGACTCTGGTAAGGAATGGAGGGTTGACAAAAAACTAAACTTGGGGGCAGGATAAACAAGCTCAAAGCCAAGTGATTGGTCCAGTTAGGGGACTAATAAAGTTCAGACAAACGAACTACCGCCTTCAACAACACATAAAACAGAACATGTAGCTCAGTGAAAAGCTTCCCTTAACTAGGGCTTGTCAAATAGTAATCCTCTACGTAAAGAATTTCAATCTCCATCAGAAAAGAAAAAAGTGTCATTTTTCAATTCTTGGAAGTCCAGTCAAAATGATAACTCTGGTAAGGAATGGGGGGTTGACAGAAAACTAAACTTGGGGGCTGGACAAACAAGCTCAAAGCCAAGTGGTTGGTCCAGTTAGGGGACTAAGTTTCAAACCTAATTGGTTTTACTTGATTTGCTTGTCAAAATAACTATTTACAATTAATTATACCCAAACAGATTGTTTTCTGAAACTCTTTAAAGAAAATGACAATTCTCTTAGTATAGACTAACAATCAACGCAAGGCCAAAAATGTAAGAAACTAGACTTGTAACCAGTTCTAATGACACTGATTTGATATTTTTCGGATTTATACCGAAAGAGAACAACACTTCCGAAATTACTGTTTAACGCCAGTTTTCTGGACAGATTTGAGTGCACCAGTTAATATAGATCTTGACTCCCAAAAATTATGAGAAAATTCTGATATGCAATTCAATATGTAATTAATCAATTGTAAAAATTTCAGTTCAAAATTCATTCGTTTGATAAGGTTTCTTCATTTTTAAAGATTGTAGTTATGTGCAGAATTTCATACTCATAGATTGTACCCTCAACTTTATATACCCATATGACATTCCTCAAACTACATAAAATACACATGATATTTACAAACATTGGTGGCCAAGTACTCCTACCTAACCCATGTTTCACTCACAAGATCCACGATTACAAGCAAAAACACTCATGGAATATAACCCATGCCATATACTCGTTCTTCATACATCCACTATACCCATTACACTATTTCACACTAACTATTAACTTGATAGATATTCAAGCCACCTAATCAGTTAAGCTTTCATTCCATCTTCTTCCAATGAATGCACAGAAACATAAATACAAAATAACTATATTCACAAAATATTGGTTTCAACCTTGGAGATGGAGTTATTAAAGCACCAAACTAGTTGTTCAATTTTCACCAAAAGCTACTCCTATCTCCCCTTCATGGTTGCTAGTTGAACAATATGAGAGTTTTGGGTTACCCACACACTTTAAAAAATCTGACTCCCTTATCCTTTTGCTTTTATTTATTTATTTATTTTGTTATTATTAAAATCTTATCTCTAAATTAGAGATTTCTCCCATAAATTTATTTTAGGTTTAAAAATTAATTAAAAGACCTTCCAAATATTTAATTTGCATTTTAAGATTGACCACAAAAATATTTGAGATTGTAATATTATTATTATTTAATTATTTACTTAATTTTTATATTCGGATTCTCACAGAACATGTAGCTCAGTCAAAATTTTTCCTCAACAAGGGCTCCTCAAATAGTGACCTCTACATAAAGAATTTCAATCTCCATCAGGAAAGAAGAAAGAGTCACCTTCCAATTCCTTGAAATCTAGTGAAAATAATGACTCTGGTAAGGAATGGGGAGTTGACAGAAAACTAAACTTGGGGGCAGGACAAACAAGCTCAAAGCCAAGTGGTTGGTCCAGTTGGGAAATTAATAAATTTCCAAAAAACTGTTCTTGGAAATTCGAAAACCAAGTAAGTTTTGGATTTAAAATTTATAACAATTATTTTAATATATACATTTTCATTCCAACAATATTTTAATACACTAGTCTTCCAATACTATTGGGTTAAGTGGTTGTCCGTGAGATTTGCAAATTTATTATGAGTGATTTCCAGAAAAAATCAAAATAACAATTAATCTTCCATACCTATGGGGTTAAATGGGCGTGTGTGGGATTTACAGATTTGTTACGATTGATCTGCGGATGGGTACATTACGACCAATGTTCAGTTGATGTTGTAAATGTTTCTCAAAATAATACAAATTGAGTATTCAAAAGTTGATTTTAAAATAATTCCAACTGACAACAAAAATTCAAATAGTCATACTTTTCAATGAAATACAAATAGTTGGTCGTAACAACGAATGATGCATAGCTAAGTGAAACACAACATTGTCTACATAAGCTTCCTTTTTTCACACATTGAGTAGTCAAATCGTGGAAAGACTTGTCGGTATATGCAGATGGATTGTCAAGTCATGTAACTTGGTGCACAGGCTTTGGTTTTCTCGATTTTTTTATTACAGTGACAACTCATCTTTTATTGATATATGTGGGATTCTCAATTCAGGAAGTCACATGGCAACAGTGAATTCACTGATTTACCTTACAGTGAGCATGCTCTTATTTTGTCTGTATATGCAGATGGATTGTCAAGTCATGTGACTTGGTGCACAGGCATTGCTTTTCTCTGTTTTTTTATTACAGTGACAACTCATCTCTTATTGATATATATGGGATTGTCAATTCAAAAAGTCACATGGCAACAATGAATCCACTGATTTACCTTACAGTGAGCATGCCCTTATTTTGTCGGCATATGCAAATAGATTGTCAAGTCACGTGACTTGGTACACAGTATTTGTTTTTCTCTATTTTTTCATTCTAGTGACAACTTATACATTGTTTGTATATGTGGGATTGTCATGCAGAGGCATTTATTTTCTATGGTTTTTCCTTCAATGTCTTTCTAAAGTCGTTCATAACCAACTATATAAACGACTAAAGGTGAAGACACAACCTTACAATTCATTTCGCCCTACGAAATTATCATTCATTTGTTTAAAAAAATTCGCATGGCTACACGATTCATGGGAGGGAGTGCGAATCGCAGAGGTGGTAGGAACTTGCAAAGGGATGACAATTCATGACAAGGAGGGGGAAGGGGACGTGGCGATGCTGAAAACGAAACAATAATGCCTGTTTTAGATTATGCTTGTGGTTATCGTGATAGGTTTGGAAAGCGACATTTTTTGATGCCCAAGTATTATCGAGTTCAAGGAGGTTCATGTATGGAGCCATCTGACAATCAAACAGGATATGGTTTATCTGACGCTGCTCGTCTCAAGTGGCCCACACTATTTATAGAGCAGATACAGCTAGAAACCTTAAGTCGGGAAAATCAACTTAAGGGGCCAAAAGCACGTTCTGTTGAGATCTAAAAGGAAGATCCTGATAATATTGATCGACTATGTAAAAGACTACAACGTGAGATTTCTCAAATGCGCCGTAGGTTGGCCTGCGATATGCAACTATACATAGTTAAGAAGGATGCCCAGAAGAACATAACAGAACCAAATGTTGTGGCTATCAAGGGTATCATGGAGGATCCTAAATTTGTCTCTGACCCTGAGTTTTCAAATTATTCAGACTTTAAGATTGCCGATTTAAGCGCGAATTAGGTGTTTATGTCTATACTTCGGCAATATTAGGTCATGCACTAATATGTAATGTCTGTGTTAGACTAAGCGTTTCCGTAATGAGTTTGTCAGATTGTCTGCCTAATATTTGTCTATCTAACTATTATGTTTATGTATTGTGTGTTCAGTTTAAGGTGTCTAGGATGTATGTATTGTGTTTTCAGTTCGTAGTGTCCAGAATGTATTTTTGTAGGAGACTTATGTCTGTACTACCTATGTAACTGAAAACTGTTACATTTGCAACTTCAGTTGTGTTGTTTTCATGCCTGTATGAGTATTTAGTAAATTAGTGACTTCGTATATTATGTATTAAGTTTTATTACAAAAATGTTGACAAAATTTATTTTAGGGGAAATACACATTCTCTTAACTTGTTCATTTTCTCAATCGTGACAACCCAAAAATGTAACAATTATTCATTGAATATAACAAATAACGTTTTCATTCTTACAAAAAATACACTATCAATTGAATAAAACAAATAACATTTCCATTCATTCATTCATTGCACAACATCAGTCTTATGAAATAAGCGAAACCAATTGAATCACAATAACATCAACTCCAACCCAATATTTACATTACATAAGTTTCTGTTCGTAATCAGAATTCAAATTACATACAAATTACATTACATAGCAAAAAACGAAAAAAGTACCATTCGTATGTAAAAAATACATCACCAAAATTTGAGGTCTTTCTCTTCTTCCTTCTTGCTGCAGCTCTCGCGGTGGCCTTTATCTTCTTGGCCTTCTCCGCGGTGCTCTTCGCGTCTCACCCTTCGTCGTTGTTCGTCGAACTGCACAGTGTGTGGGTGTGCTTCAGACTGTAGAGCATGTATATCACCTTCTAACTCAAAACAAAGACGAAAGAAAAAAAAAATAATGAAAACGGCTAGAAAACGGTTTTACTAAACTGGTTTTCTGAATTATATTATAACCCAAAACAAAGACAAGAGAAAATATATATATATATATATATATTTAAATGAAAACGGATTTAGTAAAGTCAAAACAAATTTTTGAATTACACATTCTAACCCAAAACAAAGACAAAAGAATTTTTTTTTTTTTTTACATAAAAACGGTTTTAGTAAAACCAAAAGAAATTTCTGAATTACATTATCACCTTTTAACCCAAAACAAAGACAAAAGAAAAAACAAAAAAAATTTACATGAAAATGGCTTTAGTAAAGCTAAAAAAAATTTCTGAATTACACATTCTAACCCAAAATAAAGACAAAAGAAAAAAACAAAAAATTAACGTGAGAACGGCTTTAGTAAAGTCAAAAAAAATTTCTGAATTACATTATCACCAAAACAAAGACAACAGAAAAAAAAAATTTTACATGAAAACGACTTTAGAAAAGCCATATTAGAAAATAGTTTTAGCAAACCCCTTTTTTGAATTACACCAGAACAAAGACAACAGAAAAAAAAATTACACGAAAACGGAAAAAAAAAAAAATTATATGAAAACGGCTTTAGGAAAGTCGTATTAGAAAATGGTTTTACTAAACCCGTTTTCTGAATTACATTATTTTGTGGCAATTTATATTTATGTTGAAAAATATAAATTGGGAAAAAAATGACTAAAAAATGGTTTTACAAAAACCGTTTTTACGAAGGAAAATTTTATTATTTTTTTATTCATCAAAAATGACATTGGAAAAGCCGTTTTAAAGAAAACAGGTTCGGCAAATGACGGGGCTGGGGGAGTTTTTATGTAAGTTTTAAAAATGGATTTTGGTTAAAAGCGTGATTATCATCTACGCTTTCTTTGGTGAACAGTAAAAGCGTGGTTTGTGAACCACGCTTTCAGAACAAAAAAAATTTTTAGTTAAAAGAGTAATTCACAACCACGTTTTCAAAAGAAAAAAAAAATTAGTTAAAAGCGTGATTTACAACCACGCTTTCAGGAAAAAAATCTTTTTTACTTAAAAGTATGGTTCCTAATCACGCTTTATTTATAAACTAAATTTAACTAAAAACGTGGTTTGTAACCACGTTTTCTTAATTAAAAACATGATTTAGAAACACGCTTTTCCGATTTGATAAAATTTCCATATGGTAGACACAAAAAAGATTAAAAACGTGATTCACAACAACATTTTAGCCTAATTTACCAATTCCGCCCAAATTAGCCTAGTTTAGGAATTAAAGTTGCTAATTTAGCTTAATATAAGGAGAAGGGCCCCATCCGTCCATCCATCAATGCTTCAAAGGCGTCGGGCAAACCCTAAAACGTGGCTTCCATGCATGGATTGGTCCGGAGCAGCACACGTTGGGCCTAAGATTACATATTGGTTCTTAATTCCCTACCCTACTGCTACTACTACTACTTGATTGAGGTTGAGTTGAGAGACACAAACAAGCAGAAGAGAAAAGAGAGAAAAGAGAAAAAAGAGGAAAGCTCAATTGGCACTGGGTGGTAGAGATAATGTTCTACAGAGGGTATGTTCATGTCTCAGATTTACATATATTTGTATGTACTTATGTATATTTGCGTTTCTCTATGTATGTGTATGCATATTTTCTAAGATTTATTGTTATATTATAGATACCCAGAAGCCAAAATTTTAATTCTCTGTTAAATTTAATTGCTTTTATTTCTTAGGGGTTTGTGTTGGTCTGATACAAACCTGTATAAGCAATGAGAAACTCAAGTGTTTAGCATAAATCTTTGCATGGGTTGTGTGGCTTGTGATTGGCTTCTGTTGCGTTAATGGTTTTTAAGTGGTTAGCATTGGATGAGTCTTATACGGGTTTGACATGGTGAAACATTGAGGTGTTTTAGGCTGAACTGTGAATTATGAATTTGTTAGATATACCCAGAAGCCCTTCTTTGATTTCTTTTTGTTATTCTTTCCTTGTTTGATGTAGTTTTGATTTGAAGATGTATTAGGAAGAGGGTAAATAATTGGTTTTACATATTCCATACCTGGCTAATACAAGCAGATTATGTTGCTTTAATTGGATTGGAGTGGTTGAGCTTATGGCTTTGATGTTGTCTTGAAAGTGAATCATTCAATCTCTTACAAGAACTATTGTCTGAGTTTAATGAGGATAGACATAACCCATAATTTTCTCTCTCTCTCTGGTTGTTTTGTTCTGTTTTCTCTGATGACGCATCTTGTTTAGATTTAAAAGTGCACTAGGTAGATGAAAATGAAATATTTTACCGTGACTCTGACTCTAGCTCTGATGTAGGTTTCAAAATAAGAGTCATTCATACTTTTGTACAGGGTCTATAACTTATGAATTAAGTGTGTATGTATAGATATTGATAAGAACGAATTAAGTTGAGATATTAAGAACCCATATTTTATTTCACTTACAAAGTTTTATTCTTGATTCTATGTTCAGGAAAAGGATTTGAAATTAAAACTTTAGAGTTGTAACAGAGTAGAGTAATGTAGATTTTTGGAGATAGTTCTGACAAGTGATTGTTATTTGTGTTTCTTTTGTGGATTTATGGGTATGATGTAGATATGGAGATGTTGGCAATGGGTATGAAATGGGTCGAAAGCGGCAGCGGGTGATTGATCAGGGTTCTTCATATGGGACTTCTCCTGGTTCTGGTTTTATGTATAATCCTTCTCCTTATTCCTATATTGGCCAGCCACCTCCTTTCCCTGTTGTCCGACTTCAAGGCCTTCCATTTGATTGCTCGGAAGCTGATATTGAAGAGTTCTTCCATGGTCTTGACATAGTTGATGTTCTTTTTGTCCACAAGAATGGGAAGTTCACAGGGGAAGCTTACTGTGTTTTGGCATATCCTCTTCAAGTCGATTTTGCTCTTCAAAGGAATAGGCAGAACATTGGCAGGAGGTATGTCGAGGTTTTCAGAAGCAAAAGGAAGGAATACTATAAGGCCATAGCAAATGAAGTTTCAGAGTCACGTGGTGGTTCACCTCACCAAAGTGTCTCCAGAGCAAAATCATTTGATAATGGAAAGGATTCAGCTGAACACACAGGGGTATTGCGATTGAGGGGATTGCCATTCTCAGCTGGCAAGGATGATATTATGGATTTCTTTAAGGATTTTGTACTTTCAGTAGACTCAATTCATATTACGGTTAATTCGGAAGGAAGGTCAACCGGGGAAGCTTTTGTGGGATTTGCAAATGCAGAAGATTCAAAAGCTGCAATGGCAGAGGATAGAAAGACACTTGGAAATCGCTATGTAGAGCTTTTCCCTTCATCGCATGAGGAGTTGGATGTAGCAATTTCGAGGGGCCGGTAACTATTTTTTAAATTTTCTTTGTATTATTTTATTATTTTGATATTATATACTAGTTATTAATATTATATTTAGCACTAGTATGATATTTGGATTTTGCTTTAGTAGTTTTAGTTTGACTTGGAAGTAGTAAACTTTTGATTTCTTGTTTACACGTCAAGATGTTTTTGGTTTAAGAAAAATTACCGAGCAGCTATGCCTTATATCTGAGACTGTATTCAAATTTTGGTTTATTTGTATCCAAATATTTCGCATCACAATCATCCCTGTTTCCATCACATTGTCCATAACTTTGCCAGCACATGTCCTTGTCACTGTTTTTAACATCCTGTCGCTATCACTACTAGGAGTCTTGTACCATATTCACCACATCCATTCCCATTCTATTACATCATGATTCCATTCCAACACGATCACTTTGTCACTGTAGCCACAAGCATTGATATCACCGACTGCTGTGAACAACTCACTGACTCTTCTTGTACTCAATCACCACAACTAATGACGAAGAAGCTGGAGTTGAAAACTTGGTTTATTTTTCATTTAAAATTGGTATTTCAGTAAATCTTGTAATTAGTTGAATTCCTTTTCCTTGAATGATTTTTGAAGCCTCAATCGCAATTTTTTTAGCTGACTGCTCCCTTATGAAATTTACATGAAAAAATAAGTTGTAAAACTATATATATATATATTTTTTTTCTTTCAGAAATCAGAGTCTCTAGGTGAGGATTTGTCTTAGATACCTACCAGTTCATTAATGAACTTATTTAGATACAGGCTGAGAAGACATAAATGTCTTAACCCAAGAAAATGACAAGGCTGGAGTGCCACAGGGAAAGTATGGAACTAGAAAATACCAGCTTATGGTGATATCTCTTTGAGTGTAAGAGTAACCCTCCATGGTGGGGAAAATAAATGACACTCACCTGTGATAAAAATCTGTAGTTTTCTGTGCAGAAAGCTATAGTAGCTAAACCATCTGCGCTCAGTTGCATGCTCTGAACAATTGACAAAAATTAATTTCCATTTGTAGCTTTTCAATGTTTTTGAAAGTTAGAAATGATATTTTAGGGAGAAGACCTACGAACTAGCTTTGCAAGGATTTGGACCATGGCTCTAGAATTGCAATGAACAATGATACTGGTTGAAAATTTCTTAGCACAAACTTGCATTACCTTACCTTCCATGTAGCAAGCATTTTCCCTTCATTGTTGGTGCATAAACTTGTGGAATGGTAAAAGGCAAAGAAACCCTTGCTTGGAGAGCTATGTTACATTGAATCTTCCCGTAACCGTGTCGACCCAACCCAACACAGGCATGGGATATGGTTGCAATCCTTCTAATTAGACAACGTATCCCCATATTCATATCTAATTTTTTTATTCTTTTTGCCGAGTCAGCATATCCTAAAATTTAGAGTTTGATGTGTTCAACCTTTGTTTGATAACTTGGTATCTAGCCCAAAGGAGTTAGCTTAATGGATCCATTTGTCTAGTTGGATCTATTTAATGAATAATATGATAAGAAAATAAAAATTAAATTAAAGATTGATAAAATAGTATTGTATACAATATATAACAAAAGAAACATTTTTTATTACGTAGACCTTACTGTAAGGACATGAATAGGCTCAAAAGACTCCCTTTGATTATGCCTCGTTTGATTTTAATAAATCCCATTGGATATTTTAGGGTTAATTACATTAAGACCTTCTTAACTATTAGTGAATATCACTTTACCGCTCCTCATCCATGGTTATTAAATTTGCATTTCGAATCGTAGGATTGTACGATCCTGTGATCCTACATTGCTAAAACGATCCAGATCGTTGTAGGATCGATGTTATAACAAGATCACAAGTAAGAACGTGTAGGATCATATGGGATCGTGCAAGATTGTAGGTAGGATCGTAAGTAGGACTGTAGATTTTATGATTTTTCACCTTATTTTTAATACGTATTGTTCTAATTTGTATTTTTATCTTTGTTTTTAATAGAAAATAAGATCTTACGATCCTCAATCCGATCCTATGATCCGATCCACGAGACCCTCTCACCGATCCTACCTAGGATCTCGATTTTAACAACCTTGCCCTCATTTATGAATCCGTACATATTGACTCCCCCAACTATGATAATTGTACAAATACACTCTTTTTGGAGGTGGTCTGGGGAGATGGTCTGCAAGGGGGTGAAAGTGATACTTTTTTAAAGTTGAAGGGGTCAAAATGATGGATTCATAGATGAGGGGGTGTAAAATGATATTTGTTAATAGTTGAGGGGTCTTGGTATAAATAACTCGATATATTATTGCATAAATTTAGCTTAAGTTTTCTAATTAATTGGTGTTTACTATTTTTATTAATGATAATTTCAACTTTGTCAATTGTGACGGTGGAATTCCCGACTTCAATTAGTTATTTGGGCTCCTCTATTGCATCATAAATTTTGAAAATTTCAATTATTTTAATCTTGTGTTTTCTTCTTATCATCTGAAAGTGGGAGGGGATTACTGTCAAGGTTCTTTCAATGTTATTTTCTTGTGAATACAGGTTGTCACTGACAAACTTTGAGAATACTTTGATTGTTATTTCTTGGATAAGCCAATCACAAAGTGGCCATTCAGCTAATTCTTCTTAACATAGTTTTGAATGTCATAGGGTTGACCATGACTTGATGCATTTGTGCTTTGTATGTCATATACACGTGAACCTATAACTGTTGGAGCCAAGGTTGTCAAAATCGGAATCTTACATTGGATTGTTGGAGGAGTTTATAGGATCGGATCATAGAAATAGATTGATTGTAAGATCATACCGAAAAAGAAAAATTGCAAAGTAATTTAATTTGAATAAACATTTCTTAGAAAATATATACACAAAATAAGCCTAAACTATATTAAAAAAGAATCGAAAAATTTGTGAAAAAATATAAGAGCAACTCTAGTGGTGTAGTATTTAGGTGTAGCAGTGTCAAAGTAGAGCACAACACAACATAAAACACTCACTCTAGCAATGTAGTATATTTTGTGCTAAAATAGCATAGTATTATTTCTTGTGCCAAATTCGGCTTAAGGATATAGCACAGTGTTATTTTTATACTACACTCTTGACCAATTGATATTTTTTTTTAATAAAATTATATCTAACCATTATAATGAGAGTTTAATTTATGTATTATGCCATTATTAATCTAACAACAAAGAAATTGAAATCTTCACCTAAAATAACAATTAAAATAACAATTGAAATTCTCACAAAAATTATTTTTCACGTTAATAACAATATCCCAATGAGTCATGATGACTCTACCTCCAATCCTTTGACGCTTCTATTTCTCTAGACTCCATTCAAGATCCAATTGAAGCTGTTGTTGATTTTCCAAAAACTAAAAGGTCTAATGGAAGGAAGGCTGAAAAAGCATTGCATAGAAAGAGCAAGGTAACAGATGATTAGCGCTTTTGTTTTTGTCATTTGATTGAAAACTGTAATGAGCAAATATGAGATACTCAAGAGAGGAATTCTAGATTAGAAAAAAGAAAATGTGATAATATAATTATGGCTATGGACTTAAAAATATGATAACTTTGACTTAAATTAATAGTTGATCGGTAGGTAGCAAATAAAGACAAATAACACGAAAAGTACTACATTGCTGGAGCACTTGTGCTATTTTAGCACAATAAATGCTACACACTAGTGAAGCGGCTTGTAGCAAATCTGTATAAAGTGCATTTTTACTGTGCTAAAAATAGTACAAAGAAATACTACACCAATGGAGATGCTCTAATGCTCCATGTAAAATATAAATATAATATTATACAATTGAAAAACTCAATAGTAAAAGTTAACAAAGTTGGATTTGAAAATAGATTGAAAACTCTAAAGAGAATAAATAAATAAAAGAAAGAGTTTACTTTAATGTGTCATAAAATTAAATATATAGTTAAATCTGCAATGGTAATAAATAAAACTAAGAACAACTCGACACTTCAAAATAAAAAAAAACAGCTATATAATGCCGGAAGATAAACGAAGAACGTGGAAAATCAAAAACCAAGAAAATAAATAGAAAAAGGGGTTGAAAGCTAAGAAGCACGGACACTTCTAAGAAGGTGACGTATCCATGTCGTGTTCGTGTCAAACACTGACACTCTTTGGATACTTCTCCGACACGTGTTCGACACTCTTCAAAATGTATCCTATTTTTTAATATTTTTTAAACACCCGAACACTCTTTGGATACTTTGAGAACACACATGTGTATCTCTTAAACACATGTGTTTATCAATTAGACACATGTGAAACTAATTATAAGTTTGAACAAAACAACTTTAGATGCAATAATAAAAGAAAAAACATATAAATTTGTAGGAATTAGTGTCATATTGTATTTTTTATTATCTTTGAATAATATATTCATATATATATAACATATAATAAATATATAAAATTATATATTTCATGCATGTCCCCCACGTGTCGTGTCCTGCATTTTTTGAAAATTAACGTGTCGGCGTATTTGTGTCGTATTTGTGTCGTGTCGCGTGTCTGTGCCCATGCTTCTTAGGTTAAAAGTCGTATCACGTTTCAGTATACAATTACTATAAAAAAAAGATGAGAGAAAAGCATAAATAGAGTAAAAGAAAAGGATTCTCCAAGAAACCAAAACAAAGAGAATCAAACGAATAAATAGAGCGTATGCTATTTTACTAAATGTAGAAAAAGGGGAAAAAAAAAAAAGTCAGATAATCTACTATGCAATGTGAGAGAGAGGGGGTGGGAGGAGATACAACAAAGTAGAATGAGTTTGTTTCTTTCGACGAGCTAGTTCTCCTAAATTATTGCATTATGAATTTCTATTTCCCTAGTTTATTTTTCTGAGTCCATTTTAATTTAATATTACTTATTTTTAGTCATTTGGACCACAAAAAATTGGTATTTTAGGAAACAAACACAAAATTTACAATCAGAAAAGTATGAAAACCTGGAGGACTTTGTACTATCCCAGCCCATACAATACAAAACATTGCTTAAAAATTGGATTAGATCTAGATCGGGATTCGATGATCCTATAAGATCTAACTATCATAATGAAAAGATCCGACATACGAGGGATTTTTTACGCAATCCAAATTGATTTTGTGCAAATGGATCATAAGATCTTGATTGGGATTATGATAACCTTGGTTAGAGCTACACTTACTAATATATTCAAAGTTTCCCAGGGATTGAATGGTGGTTGTTTAAGAGATGTTTGATTATCTTTTGCTCTCTAACATATTTGGCTGGTAGTTTGAATATTATTGGCAATGATATATTATGTGGTTTTTTTTAAACAATCCAAATAATTTTGGTGAGAAGCATGGCTTTTATAATTGATTTATTTCATGCAAATTAGGAATGACAATCTGATATAATTTTGGCATTGTTAAAAGTGGAGGATCTAAGTTTCCCCTTGAGGAATTGGTTCTTAGTTGACAAGGACTTGTTTCTTATATCTATAATTAATTTACATTTTCCTATCTCTTACTCTGTTACACATGAAATGAAATGTGTTATTTTTTCTCCTTTAGGAGTTTATAAATCTGAAAAGGGTATAATATATTCATTTATCAGATCCAACATTTCTTGTGAACGAAAATCTTCTGATGAGGGGACGGATTTAGCTGAACAGCTGGCAAGGGTGATATTTTAGATTTCTTCAAAGATTTTGTGTTATCGGAAGATGCGATTCACTTGACATTTAATTGGGATGGATTGTAATATAGTCTATGGGTTGTATTATGGGTATTTTTATAGGATTTATATTTGGACTAGAATATTCAAAATTATCAATGTATTTCCTATTTAGAATTTTTCAATCTTGGAAATAGGAGCCAAGGCAACAATATATAAATATTTGTGTAATCTTTCTATGCAATGGATTTTAATTGTAAGAATTTGAGATTTCATTTGGGTGATTTTGCTTCATCTTCTCTTTTCTATCATTATTCAAGTTCATATTTCCTCTCACAAGGGTGACATTGGCTAAAACGTTTCACATTTTGTACTTTCATTAGTTTGGTTTTAGAGCTAAGGAATTCTATACTCTTTTCTTACCAATTATTCAATTTATATGTTTTCTTTTGCAATGGTAACTAACTTGGTAATGAATGGCAATGCATTATATTTCAGGTTTGGCATGTGTTGATTGAATGTTGTTATAATTATTTCTTATATTGTTCATTATCATTCATGTTCCTTTTAGGCTTCAGTTCTTGAGAAGTTGAGGAAGCAGTGCATAAATTATTTTTGATCCAAATATGGCTATTCTGTTCTTGTGTACTACTTTTTACATGTATTATTAAATTATTGATATTTAGGGTTGGGCTTCTCTCAAGAGAACTTGAGAGGCTTGTCACGGATATCGTTTTGATAATTTGTTCATTTTGTAAGGCCCTCGGTATATGTCATTCATAGAAAAAAATTAAGTTGATATGATAATCATAATTTTTTTTTAAAATTTGTGTGTGTTTGAAAAAATAGACAATTAATTATTATTATTATTATTATGATTCCGACAAACACAATAAAATAAAAAAAAATTATGATTATTAGGTTAATCTAGTTTTTATTTTTATTTTTTTTATTATTGATCATGTGTACAGAATTTTACAAAATAAACTATTTAAATCATTAGAAAATTTAGATTTAAGTTATAATTTGAAAGAAGCCGAACTCAATATTTACATGGAATTGATACTGCTGAAGTTGTCGTTACTATAGGATAAGTTAATATAATTTTGTCAAAATTATGACTAATTGTAATTTATTAATGAAAAATACTAAAAACAGTTCTAAGGGTTGTTGTTAGGTCAATGTAATTTACCTTTTAATTTTTCAAAAAAAATAAAATAAAATTATAAAGTAGTCACGTAATTAATATATGACCGTTTGTGATAAATTTAATTTTGAATTTTCTTTACGTAAAGGTCAATTGAAATACTTTGTCCATAAGGATAAACTCTTATAAAATTACTAAACTTTTAATATAATTGTGAGTATTTGGGAAGTTGTTATTTTAGTAGACTATTTTAGTAGGTTAAATTTTTTGTGTTTGGGAAGATGATTGGATTTTTTTTGTAATTTGATGTGATATTTGTGAGAAAAAAAATAAAATAATTATAGGTTTGATATGACATTTTATCTTGTTAACTATTTTATCTTTTTGTGAATTTTAGCCTAAAAAAGGCTAAAAACTTTCTTGCCAAACACCCCCATTATTTTCTAAACCAAACCATACTCTCTCTCTCTCTCTCTGTGTAGTTCCTCTTCTCCTTCCTTTCTCACCACCACTTCCTCTCACCCTCTACCGCTTCACCGCCTCTGTCACCTCGCCATAGTTGAAAATCTCATATCTTGCTCCTTTATTGTTCGGCACTATGAAACCCTAAAGAAGAAGCAAATGGATCGAGAAAGATCGATAGATCTGAGATTGCTGGATCTCAGAACCCTCTCCAAATCTGAGATAGCAACAGTCGCGATAGTCCAGCAGCCAAAGCCTTCCACTAGAGTCCTGCTAGGTTTGCCGGAGCCCTCGTCTTTATTGCCATCGTGGTTGACACTTTGTATCGAAATAAAAGCAGCACCACCATTGTTGGCCACCAAACTCGGTGGTAGAGACGAGGAGAACTTGAGGAATGAGAGAATGAGAGAGAAAGAAGTCGGTGACGAAGTCGATCAAGGCCGTACTTCAGTTCCTCGTGGGTCGTATCGCTAGCTATCTCCAGAAGGGACATTATGCATGTTATGAGAGTAGAAAGAGAAGAGAAAAGAAAAACTCTTGTATTCAATCTGAAGATTAATGAATATGGGCACACTCCTTTATATAGGAGAGAAGATAAATATATATAGAGAATATACGATATAATAGATATATACAAATATATTTAACACTCCCCCTTCAAGCTCAAGGTGGTAAGGCATATATCAAGTTAAGCTTGGAAAGTAAATCAGAAAATCGTCCTAGATGATGAGCCTTGGTGAAGTTGTCAGCTGTTTGACCGGCAGAGGTAACAAAGATAAGACGAATAGTGCCACTAGTAACGTGTTGTCGGATGAAGTGACAATCAATCTCAATATGCTTGATGCGATCATGGAAGACATCATTATGTGCAATCTGAATAGCACTCTGATTGTCACAATAGATATTAGTGGCAGCAGGATGGGGAATTCCCATATCAGTAAGAAGCCAACGAAACCACACAAGCTCTTGAGTAGTATCTGCAAGAGTACGATACTCAGCCTCAGTACTAGAATGAGTAACAAGAGTTTGTTTCTTGCTACGCCAGGCAATGAGAGAATCACCCAAGAAGAAGTAGAACCTTGTAGTAGAGCGGCGTCAGTAGGATCTCTGGCTCAATTTGCATCAGAAAATGCATGTAACTGTAGAGAAGAGTGTGTTAAGTAGTGAAGACCATGAAACATAGTACCTTTTAGATAGCGCAAAATGTGAACTAGAGCATCATAGTGCGGAGAGCGAGGAGAAACCATGAACTGACTGATAATGTGAACAACATAGGTAATGTCTAGACGAGTAACCGTGAGATAGACAAGACTGCCAACTAGCTGATGATATAAAGTAGCATAAGATAATAGGTGACCATCGAGAGGTGTGAGACGAGTCTGAGGATCAACTAGAGTAGTAACAGTCTTGCAATTGGTAATACCAGCACGAGTCAAGAGATCAGAGATATACTTGGTCGGGGTGAGAAAGTAACCAAAAGGATCATGAGAAATTTCCAAGCCGAGGAAGTAACTAAGCAAACCCAAATCTTTTATCTCAAACTACTCACTGAGGAACTGTTTGAGACTAGAGATACCCACTTTGTCATCACCAGTGATGATCATATCATCCACTTAGAGAAGAAGAAGAATAATACCACGCTCTGTCTGATGTATAAACAATGCAGAATCATAGGCACTGGAGGAGAAGCTAGAGTCATGAATGGTAGAATTGAACTTGGCCAACCAGGCACGAAGAGCTTGTTTCAAACCATACAAAGCACGATGGAGTTTGCAAACTTTGATAGATGGAACAGAGGAACCAGGCGGAGGTTGCATATAAACTTCCTCAGTGAGATCACCATTGAGAAAGGCGTTCTTGGCATTCATCTGATAAAGACTCCAGTGGCGACTAGCAGTAACTGCTAATAAGCTGCGAACTAGAGTAAGACAAACAACATGAGAAAATGTTTTCTTGTAGTCAATCCTATACTCTTGAGTGAATCCCCGAGCAACAAGATGGGCTTTGTAATGTTCAATGGAACCATCAGAATGAGTTTTGATTTTATAAACCCATTTATAACTAACAACAGTCTTTGTAGGAAGAAGATCAACCACGTTCCAAGTATGAGTTTTATCTAAAGCCTGCAGTTCATTAGTTATAGCTTACTGCCAAAGAGGGTTAGAACAAGCCTCACGAGAAGTAGGTTCATGAGAGGAAAAAGCAGTGGAACCAACAATATAATCATAGAGATGAACAGAAGGTTGTTGTGCCCGAGTTGAATGACGATTTGCTGGAGGAGATGGTAGTGGAGATGGAGAAAGCTCCACAGGAGATGATGGAGGAGGCTCCACAGGAGGTAATAGAGGAGGCATATGACCATCATCAGATATAGAAACGTCATGATTGACAGTAGGCATAGGCAGTTGTGAAGGCGTTGGACCGAAATCTACATCAAATTCAGGAGACAGCAAGTCTCTAGAAAGATCAGTAAAAAACAGGGAATTGGTGGACGGTGGCAGGTGAAACTTAGACAAAGTAGAGAATATTTTGTGTTCCTAGAAAATCACATGACGAGAAATACGAAGACGCTTGGAGATTGGATCTCAATAGCGATACCTTTTATGTTCTATACTATACCCCAGAAAACATCAAAGACGAGAACGAGGTTCTAGTTTAGTGTGTTCATGAGGTTGAATTAGAACAAAACAAGCAGAGCCAAAAAATTTAAGAGTGGTGTATGTAGGAGGAGAACCATATAGACGTTCATAAAGAGAAAGATTGGCTATGAGAGGAGTAAGCACACGATTTATGGTGTAGACAGCAGTGAGAACAGCTTTTCCCCAAAACTTTTCTAGACAGGAAGAGAAGATGAGAAGGGCTCGAGTAGTGTTTAGAATATGACGATGCTTTCTTTCAGCGCGACCATTTTGTTGGGACGTACCTGCACAAGAACGATGAGATTGGGTACCATGTTCCCGAAGAAAGGAAAGAAAATCAGAATCCAAGTATTCCATAGCGTTATTAGAATGAAAGATTTTAATAGTTTGAGAAAATTGCGTGTGAACCATAGCAGAGAAATCATAATAAATCTGTTTAAGTTCAGACTGATTTTTTAGAAGAAATATCTAAGTATAACGAGAAAAATTATTAACAAAAATCACAAAATATCTAGACACCCCATGGTCGGGGTGGGGGAGGGTCCCCAAATATCTGAATGCACAAAAGCAAACGGGACAATAGAAATATAATTACTTTTATTAAAAAGTAAGGCAGACTGTTTAGCAATTTGACAAGGTAACCAATCAACATTTCAGAACTAACACGACCTAACGGACCACTAGAAACCAAAGTTTTTAAATGACTAAAAGAGACATGTCCTAAACGACAATGCTAAAGGTGAAAAGAAGACATAGAAGTAGAAGCAATGGAAATGGAATGCGAAGATGAAGAAGCTCGAATAGACGTCCATGCCTACGGCCTATCCCAAGGATTTGTTTTGTCTGAGGGTCCTGCACCAAACAACCATTAGCAGAAAAGGTGATGGTGAGACCAAGTTCACATAATTGACCAACAGAGATAAGGTTTAATTTAAGAGCAGGAATGTGATAAACATTAGAAAGAGATACAATGGAAGTAGAAATTTGACCAATGTAACTAACAGACATATGAAAACCATCAGCAGCATGTATAGAGGGAACAAAAGAGGATGATGAGATAGAAGAAAATATAGTAGAATCAGGGGTTATATGATTACAGCAGGCGGAATCAAAATACCATGAAGGATTACCTGATGTGACTGAAAAAGCAGGAGAATGAAGAGTATCAAATTTGACAAGCGCTTGCTGGATAATGGACTCAACATCATCCATAGAAAAGGATGGAGCAATAGGATCAGTAGAGTGGTGAGTGCAAGAACCACTTGATGTAGCAATAGCAACAGCAGGACAAGAACCGGGAGCAGATTTGGACTGATGCCCATAACGTGAAGACTCGTTCTTGGATGAAGAAGTAGGGAGAGTTCGAGGACAGTTGCTTTGGAAATGACCTGGAGCAGTCATGTGGCAAGTTAAGCATTCACGAACTTGGCATTGAAGTAAAGAATGATTAGCAGGTAGGCCACGGTTGCGATAATAAATGCATGAGTTAGGAGGATGTGAAGATGAAGAACCCCGTGATGATGGTGTAGCAAGAATAGAATCCAAGTTTTGAGTTTTGAGCATCCCAAAATAGGTTTTTTCTGACAAGAGGTCAGTAATGGCTTGCTTCAAAGTCGGTAAGGGCAAATGATGGAGCAAGGAAGCACGCACAGGTTCAAAGGTGCTATGAAGAGCCATAAGAAATTGCAATAATCGCTAATGATTCCTATGAACAAGAAATAACTGTGCATTCTCAGAATGTGTCCAAGTAGGTTCAGAAAGAGCCAACTAGTCTCAGACATATGACATTTGGGATAAAAAATCATTGATGGACTAACCAGGCTCTTGGCGTATGTGATGAAGAGTTTGTAGGAGTTGATATTGGTAAGCATGTCCAGTAGTTTGATAGTGATCCTTCAAGAAATCCCAAATTGCCTTGGCAGGAGAGACAATGGAAGCATTATCTTGAAAGCGTCCAAACTGAAGGTTAATGGAAGGAACTGAAGTAGCCCGAAACCATGTAATAATCTGGTAGTTCTTCCCTTCCCATTCATCAAGTCGCTCATCGAAAGAAGATGTAGTCTCTTTTTCTTCCTAGATGGGTTTAGAAAGAACACCAGTGATAATATGCAAAAGTCGCTTCCCTTTGATGAATTTAGAGAGAGCTTGGGCCAGAGAACATAGTTGACATCAACTAACGTTAGAAACACGCGGTTTACGTTAGCAGATGAGGTCGCGGCGCACGATAGCGCGAGACAAGAGTAAGAGGCGCATAGGGTGAGTGGAAAAACAGCACAACGTGTGGCCAATCTTCGGGTGGCGTGTGGCGGCACATGTAGAGTCGTATGGAGATGATTTTGGTGGTGTTGGCTTTGTCTTGAAGAGATGAAGAATGTGGTATAGTCTAATCGTTGAAACAGAAAATGATAAAACATATATATCATATTTATTTATATTGTACTTATGTGGTATTTATAAAATATAATATAATAATAAATTAGGTATAATATACTTAGGTTTAATCACAAAGTATGTGTGAAGAATATTTAAGTTAGCAGCAACCACGGAGAAAGAGATTGAAAGAAAAGAGAAAAAGAAAAGAGGGCCTGAGAGAGAGAAATGGAGAGAGAGAGATAGTTTAATCAACAAAGAGGGTACAACTGAGAGAGAAAGAAACGGCGGGAGAGAGGTGGAGAAAAATGGGTTAGGGTTTTATTTTGGTGGCTCCATTAATTTTCTAAGTGATTCTTTGATCTTCAAAAATAATTGTGAGTTCAAAACTCACTTCTCTTGATTTATGTTTGATTCGGTATTTTTATTTATTTGATTTTGTATTTACATAAAGATGATAGATTGATTTTAATTATTTCGATTAGTTGTGTATGTCAGGTTTAGGGTTTTTATATGTATTTATTTTATGAAATTTGGTATATTTATTTTGTATTTACACTCATGAATATATGAAATTAAAATAAATTTGGAACTCATAGATAAATTCCTTATACTCTACCATGACTCCATGAATTGTTGTTTTATTTGAGTAATGGTAAGAAAGAGTGTATAAGGAAAAAAAAAAAGAGTGAGGATTATGACATTTATTTGAATGCCTTAGGTTTGGCATTGTTATATTTGTTCTCATGAGTAGATGAGAGATTGTGTATATATACATATTGTTGTCTCGTTCTCATGAGTAGATGACTGCTTTGATTTACGCGCATACGTATATGCTTACCATCTGGGAAGTGTAAGTCAAACTTGAGATGATATTCCCGTATAAGTTTGGCTTCGAAGCGGTGTTAGATATACGGGAGGCAAATGGGATATATGTGTAGGCCGGAAGTGAAGGGCCGAAGTGGTGGAGTTAAGGCACAAATAATTAAATTGTTATAGTGTGAATTGTATTGATTTGTACATCTTGAAAAATAGTAAATGACCTCGATAAATTATGAAAATTGAGCAGAGGCATGTATGTGTGACTCTAGACAACTTTTGTGTTTTAACTTTTTATTAAAAAGATTGATTAGAACTTGTAATCGAATGATCTTGGTTACAATAGTTTTTATTCATTTTAGCAGTGCAGACTTTAGATGCTATTTTAATTCATGAAACGAGCTCATTTTTATTGGTTTCGTGAAAACTAAAGTAAAATATTATTCTGCACACTTTTTGTGTTTTGAACTCTTCTGAAAAAATCATCTCAGGAAAGTTTCTTTTCTTTTTCAGTGGAATTCTGTCTAGGTTCTTCTATCAAGTTTTTCCCTCAACCTGTTCAGTTTCTACTTAATTTGTTCGCAATGCCTTTTAAGAAATTTGATTCTGTACAACTTTTGTTCTTTGAGTTTTGGTTAATTTGAATTATTTAAACATGAAATGGTGCATTTTTATATTTCTTCAGTAAGTTACTAAATTATACTAACTTTATTTTTTGTGTGCAGAATGATGGGTTTTACTAACTTTTTATGCAAGGTTGACCTACTATATTTTTATGTTTATTTTATTTATTTTATACTCAATTTATATTTAGTTGTGTACCAACAAGAAACTAAATGCCACCGTATCTCGGGAAATGGTGCGGGTGGAACTATTTGTCTTGTCTCGTAACAAGAATTAATGTACTTTTTGTTGGTGTCTGGTGGACACATAGGTGTCAAATAATTATACTTATATCAGTATACTTGTATACTAACCCGTTTTGTCTCTTGGCATCTTCGGTGCGTTCTATTTGAGAACAGCCGAACTTCCTTTGCAGGATTAGTTGGGGCTACGGTGGTGACGAGAAATAACTTTAGTTGTTGGACATATCTTTTGGACTTCTTTTGTTTTCTTGAGCTTAGGGTCAATAGTAGTTTATGTATTTATTGTTTTTTTTTATGACCTTAGTATTTTGACAATTTGTCATAATTTGTAACTTTATATTATTTAAATTATTTTGATTATTTATTGTTACTTTAATGTTGGAGGTATTAGTTAGTTATGAAATTATGGTGGATGGCTCGATTGGCGTTTTGTTAGTTTATTTATTTATTTTTTCCCTTATAATCTTTTGAGCATGGAAATTTACTTAAACCTTATGGGGACGAAAACGTTTAGATTTTGTTTCACCCCTAGGATTTGGACGATGGAATATTGATTGGGGTTTAGTCCTAATTTAATACTTAATTGTCCAAATTTTAGGGCATGTCAATGGGCATTGGAGCTCCAATCTATCTCATTGTCGTTCATCTCAAACCTCCCATCTCTCTCTCTCTCTCTCTCTCTCTCTCACACACACACACACACACACACACAAAATCTATGTATTATATACATGGAATTGGGGTTTTCAATGTGATGAATTTGTTTTGACCGAAGCTAGGGCGTTGTTTTTTGTGATTTTTTTTTTAATCGGAGAAGTTCCACTCCATCATATATGGTGGATTCAAATTCCATTTTTTTAATAGATAATTAAAAAAAATCTATTTTTTGAGCATATTTGAACAGATAAAAAAAATTAAATTCTATCATATTTTTTGAACAGATAAAAAAATCACTCACTCATTTTGAATAAATCTAAAAAAAATTAAAAATTAGATCTTTTTTTTTTTTTTTTGGTGTGTAGTTATTGATTATTGTTGTTATTGTTGTTGTTATAGTGGTGAATGAACATATAAAAATAAAAAAATTGAACAGATTTTTCTGTGTATGTACTGGATTATATTTGAGTGTTGATGGTGGGAAATTTCAACAGATAGTGAGAAAGAATAAGAGAGAGAGAGAAAGAGAGGTGGAGAGAAAAAGAGATAGAAAGAAAAGAAAAGTAGAAAGAGGAACCAATAGAGAGAGAAAGTTTGAAAATGGTAAATAGAAAAAAATAGGTTATAAAAGTTCAACAGATAAAAAAAATCCAACAAATAGGTTAAAAAAATTCAACAGATAAAAAATATTTGAACAGATAGTTAAAAACTTCTTGAACAGATAGATAAAAAATTTGAACATATAAAAAATAATTTGAACATATAGATATAAATTTGAACAGATAGTCAAAAAAAAGTCAACAGATAAAAAAAAGTCAACAAATAAATTAATGGGTAATATTAGAAACAAAATGTCCTCTCATAACAACAAAATGACTTCTCACCAAACTATTTCACAAAGGGTGGATTTCTTACTAACAAAAAAATTCATTAAATCTACCTTATATCCACCTTAGATTGAATTTATCACCAATTTTCTTTTAATATTTTGCATGACATTATCAAATATTGTAATTTCATTAATAGATTTTAATGGCATAAATCAATTTTCTATAATTATATAAAAATTATTGATCTAATTGTTATTTCTCCGCACTTAAGAATTGTTATATCTTTTATACTGAAATGTGTATTTTATATTACTTATTTTTTGTCTCTTTACACCATTTGCATTAGTTTCAATCTTTTAAATCCTACTAAAAGGAAGATTAGTGTAATTATGTTAAAATTATAAAATTTGTAATTTTTTTTCTTAAATTTCAAGGGAGGGTTAGTTTAATTAATCCTTTTTTTTTTTTGTGGGTATAATCAAACCTAGGGGTGAGCATGGGTCGGTTGCGGCCACGGAACCTCCAATCCGCCATCCGTCCGCCAATTTGCTGGATTGGAGAAAATCAATCCACATCCATCCGCCAATTCGGCTTATGTGGATTGAGCAGATTAGCGGATTGACAAATGGATGTGAATCGGTTTGGCGGTTTAAATTTTTTATAAATTTTCAATATAATTAAACTTGTGCACTTTCTCAAAAAAAAAAGAAAGAAAAGAAGAGAGTATTACAATCAATGACTTAAAAAGTTATTACAACTACTGCATGTTTCATCCAATGAAAGAAAATTTGAAACTTTAGAATACTATAATTACTGCATGCCTTATCTACATATTACAATCACAACATGCCTCATCCATATATTACAATCACAACATGTCTCATCCACGTAAAGTATTACAATATATGATTTTTAAAATATAAAAATAATTCAAACCACCAATATTATGAACAGAGTAGTAGTAGAGATTGTATGCCTATGTATTGTTATATTTATATCTGTTTTTGAAAATAAAAACCAACTAGCATATATCATCTTTTTTATTTATTATTTTTAGAGTTAGATTTAAAAACCAAAAAATATAGATAAATAATACATTTATTTTTTTCAATTCAAAAAATATATTATACAGAATATTTAAACTTTTTTTCAATTGAAAACACAAACAGAATATCTAAACAAATTGAAAATATAAAATCTTACAAATTACTAGGAGTGCTCGCAGTTTGGCGGTTCGGTTGCGGCCAAATGAATCTCAAATTCACCATCCGTCCAAAACTAGGCAGATTGGAAAAAATCAATCCGTAATTGTCCACTCGTCATCACGCATCCGTCCAAAATACGACGGATCGATTCGGTTCGATCGATTTGGACGGATTGGTATATTCTCTACTCACCCATAATCAAACCCATACTTGTAAGAATCTTATTTTAAAATTTGAAAATGTTTACGTTTTTCATTTTTGTTTATAAAAAAATTGAAAACTATTTATTTTTAATTTTAGAAAAATACGTTTGGTTTGAACCAAAAAAAAAAAAGAGAGAGTTTGTTTTCTTCCGCCTTTGTGTCAAAATGAAGCTTCTAGAGTTTGAACCTTGAACCTCACACCCATCAAAAAGTTACTAAAAACAAGTTTATATGACTACTTTAACAACTTTTGTAAATATAAATTGAAAACGAAAACGTTACCAAACATACCTAAAAATTTATTTATCAAAATTCATTTTTGAGAAAATTTCAGTTGACTTCTATACTTTGCCTTGATGATCAATTACACTCTCAGATTTTGAATATTTTCAATTTTACTTTCAAAATTTTTAAAATCGTATCAATCTCCTCCCTATAGTCATATTTAAATGGAAAAAGTTTAAAAAATTGCATTTTGATCCCAAATTTGAAAAGAAATATGTAACTCACCATCTTATATCCAAATTCACCCCCTCGCCTCATCGCCGGCCACCATTGTTGGCGGCTAGTCCTCCTCCTCTCTCCGCCATTGCAGAAATAAATTCCTTTAGATTGACGATATATGCATATGTATCCATTAATATACACTAGCGGCCAGGCACACGTGATGCATGTGTAAACTCATTTGGAAACTCAATTGATAAAAATTTTAATATATCCGCATTCAATTTGTTTTTTTTTTTATTTAAATTTTTTATTTATATATTCAATTGCATAATTAGAATTTATGATAATTATATAAACCTCTAACAAAACAAAAAAACCTAATCTTTTTTGATAAAAGAAAACCAATCCGATTAAATAATGTTATCAAATGAGAAAAGGAAACAAAACAATGATTTGGATAAGAACAATCCCATTAAATTAAATTGATAACCACTTGCAAAAAATTCTTTAATTTTTCCACCAAACTCATCCTTATCTGTCATTATTATCTCCTGTCCAACCCATAATGCACACAGTAATAATAATGCAGCATTCAAGTTTCATTCAATTCCGATCTAACCACTCCCGCTTCAATTTGACTTTGCAGAGGACACATAAATCGCTTGATAATACAAAATAATGGTATAAAAAAACAGATTTTTTTGTTCAAAACCTGATAGATCTGATGATTCAACAGTACACCTGATGGTCTTCAATGCTGGGAATAATCTTCTGTGTAAATAAAATAAATTGAAACTAAATCAAACAAAATAAATAAACAACGTACCGAATTTATTTATCGAATCGAATTAAAAAAAAAAATAAAAGACCAAGTTGAGTGTGTGACACTCTGTCTTTAAGATAGATTCGCCCCACTACAGTGCTTACAGTTGAGTGGCGTCTATCTCCCAAGATACAATGATCTTTACAAACTTGTAGAAGCACTTCAAACAAATTTGTACAGCGAACCGAACCTGTGTTCTATACTCTCTTTGATTTTTCCTAAAATTAGAATGAAGAAAAATGCACTAAATAAAATCTGGACAGCAAAGGCATAAAAGTAGACTTATTTTTGGATTGGAAAATATGCTGGAACAGTCCAGGTATAAATAGGACCCAACAGGTGTAATTTTGAATCCAACAGGTGCTCATTTAACTTGAACAGGTGCACGCACTATTCAAACAGATAACTGTTTGAATAGTGATTTGTCCATTGCTGAGAACACTTTTCCAAATTGTTTGAAAAAAGTACCGTTGGTGGAACAGTTTTATGAACTATTGGGATATTTTTTATTTAAACTATTCGAACAGTTTAATCGATAAAGGAAGAGGTACAATCTTTAGGAAACTAAAATTTAAATTTAAATTTAAATTAAATTTCCACAATAATTTTTTGAAAAAATTCAAATGAATTTTGTCTAAAAAATTAATGTTAGACCCTAAAACGACGTTAACTTCCCATTCACTCATAAATGGTTTTGACGTCCTGTCTTCACTGTGTGACTTGCCACGCGGTAAGGAACACGTCACCTCTTCGGACCCACTCCAAAAGACGTTTGGGGCCCACTCAATTTTGGCTTCAAAATTGGCCCAAAATAAGCCATATAAAACATCATTTTTCCAACAAATGAAGCCTTTCATTCTCCAATCTCTGCTTCACCAGATCTGATCTCTCTCTCTCTCTTTCTCTCTTGAGGTTTCAATCGTTCAAAACAGAATTTGAAACTGATTTAGAATTGCTGTGTAGCTTGGAAACGTGGGGTGATAGAATTGGTTGATTGGTTGGTTTAAATTTATCATGTTACCCTTAATTACAAATTGATATTAGTGTAAAAATAATATAATTATTTAAGAAGTTAGGACTATTTTAGGAAAATTGAAAAAAATTTTCTAAGAGAGGTTTGAGGATACCAAAGTTTCGTTTTTAATAATAGTATATATATATATATATATCCATGCAAAGATTATAAAGCGATAAACCTACAAATAACATTTTATTTTGATTTTCTTGAGCTTGGATTTAACAGCCTTTTCATCTTCTCCTTTATCTCTTTCTTCGTGAGATGCTGAACTTGAATGAACTAAGAATCAAGCACAAAAAACTAGTAAAATACCCAAAATTACTGATTCAAATATATATATATATATATGAGAAATGTTAGAGATCATAAAATTTTTTTTTGATTAGTGTGTGGTGGTTTATTGTAAATGTAATCCTATATATATATATATATGTATAAAAACAGTTCATTGCTCAAAAATTGGATTACATTTTCTTTCCCTACAATTCTTCAGTAACCAAATGGGGAAAGAAAAAAAGCAACCAGAACTACAATATGCCCGGAATCAGTAAGCACCCATCACATAAAAATTAAAACCCCTACTTCGGACACTGAATGGCTGCCAAGAAATCGATGAATAAAGAAAATAGAAAAAAAAATTCAATCGCAAAAATTGGAGTGGGTATTGTTATCCCAGTATCCCACATGTTCTCAGCAACCAAAGGGGGTAACCAAAAAAAAAAATTTTAAAAATTAAAATGTTCCCAGAATCAGTAAGCATTCATGACATGAAAATCATTACTCCACACATTGTTTGGCTGCCAAGAAAACCAATTAACATAAAACTAAACGAAATGCTTCAATTGTAAAAATTGGATAGCATTTTTCTTTGCTACATTCTCTCAACAATCAAACAGACAGAAAAGGGTTAAGCTATAACATAACTACAACAATCGGCAAACACCTATTGCATCATTTTCCTAGAAACCAAGCAGGCAAAGCTGAAAAGAAAAAAAAAAAAGAGAGAAAACAAAACAAACCCTTGAATTTACAGAGATGTGGCGAAGCGGAGGCAAGAGAACCAACTAACTGAGCAACGGAGGATGATGTCAGGCTAAAGAGGCATTGAAAAACGGCTTAAAATTTGAAGAAATCAAGGATAATGAGAGGGGGTTGTGAAGATGCTGAGGAGAAGAGTGAAGGAGATGATGATGAGAGAGCTAGGTTGGTTTCTCTGTAGAGTGAATGAGGGCCAGTAATTGAAGTTTGGTGCACCGTCGCTGCATTGTTGAGGAGATTTTACCTATTGACGGAGGAGGGCTAGCCATCGACGGTGATGGTCAGTGAAGAGGAGAAAGGTGCAGAGAGGAGAGATGGTGAGTGTGGATATGAGATGATGAGTTTGCATATTTCTTTTGAAATTTGATGTCAAAATGTATTTTTCTTTTTGACCTTTTCCATTTAAATTTGATAATAGGAGGCAAATTGATACGATTTTAAAAAAATTTTGGAATTAAATTAAGGGAAAATGATGAGATCCACAAAATTATTTTTGATGTCTAAAGTCCCTAAACATATATCGATAAATTTGACTCTTTCTCTCTCTACTCTCTCTCTCCTCTCTCCCTCTCTCTCTAGTTGATGTTTTTGTGAGTTTGTATGTATATCTTGGTACATGACTTACTCGTTTCTTTGCATTTTCTTAGGGTTTTACTTTGATATGTTGGATCTTGCAAGTACTATAAAGCACTAAGCTAGTTTTTTTTTGATATATTTGATATGTATGATGATTTTTGAAGAAAAAAAAGAAGAAAAAAAAAAAAAATGAGAGGTTAAGATGTTGGAAAAATTCACATTTTTACATTACATTGATGATGATGATATGCAATTTGATTGAGATGATTGTTGTTGGAATCATTTTGAATTATGGTTGTTTCTTCAAAATGAAAATTAGAAGATTGTTTTCTAAAAAAAAATAAGTTTTTTTTTCTTTTTTTTTTAAAAAAAAATTCTTAGTTAGTAGTATCTCATTTCTCAAACCCGAAAAAAAAAAATTTCTTCTCTAGGTTCAAGTTTCTAGAGTATTTGGCAATGGAATTTTTTTTTCTTCTTGATTTTTCTCTTCTCTGGTTTGAGAATTCTCTGCTAATTTAATTCACAATTTTTTTTTTTTTTTTTTTTTTTTTCATTTGAATTTTTATTTTTTTAAATCAAATAAAAAAAAAAAAAAAAAAAAAAACTAAATTAAATTAAAATTATTCTAAATTTAAGGGTATAATTAATTATTGAGATAAAGTACAAAGGTAAAAATAATTTTATTTTTTTTGGGTTAAAAGTCGTGTGTTAAACATGACTTTTAAGAGTAAAATGGTGTAAAATAAACAATTTTAAAAAACATTCTAAAAATTAGAATAGTTAAAAACGCGTTGTTTACTATTACGCAATTATTGGACACGACTCTTGACTACTTATAAAATGAAATTCAAAAGGGAAAATAATATATCAGCATAGATTTAGGAAAATAATTACAAATCATTGATAAAATTTATAAATTTTAATAATTAAAATATTAAATTTTTTTCATGATTATGTAATTTTGTTTAAAAGGTTCCACTGAATTCTAATTTCCCCAATTCAAAAAGTGGAGTTTTCTTCTCTCTACTCATTATGTAGTGGTACGGGGCAAATTCACTCTTACTTAGGCCTTGTTTGTCATGTATTAAAAAAAATTAAAAATTCATTATCCTATTTAAGTCACATCACCTCTTTATCACATTACTTCAAATTCAACCTAAACCCAACTCATATTTTATAAAAAGTCAAAAAATGTACTTATTTAGAACATTTCAAACCACCTCTTAATATTTGATATTTATTAATTAAAAGTAATTTTTTTATTAGAATTTTAAGAAATAACTTGATAAATGTCAAGTAATAAACAATTTTGTATTTATATTTTTAAAATATGACTTTAAATGCAAGATTGTGTAACAAAAACATGACTTTAAAATTAACATGGATTTAAAATATAAGTTAAAAAAGACTGGAGCTTGGAAAATAAATTTTTTAACATAAATTTAAAATACTAAATTCAAACATATTTGAGCTTGGAAAATAAGAATTTTAACATGAGTTTGGCATAAAAAACTTCTCAACAAATTACAACTATGGTCCTGTAGTATGTTTTCAATTGCATTAATTTTGATTTTAAAATTTTTATATTATGTTAATTTAATCTAATTGATACTATTATTTTAAAATTTAATTGGACTAAAATAAAAAATAAAAAATGAAATAGTTCATTTATTCTTTTCAAATAATTGAGAGGTTAGAATAATAAATGGCCCAAAATAAAGCGGTCCATTATCTTTTGATTAGAGCATGTTACTTTTTATTTTGTTTTTAATTTTTATATAAATATTATAAATTAAATTAAATTGATACAACATAAAAAAAACAAAATGAATACAATCAGAATATAAAAATCAAATTTGCATAAAGAATTAAATAACAGCTATCTTGTAGACAGGCAAGACTGACCGAATGATTACCTGCCAATAATATAAACCCCAAGAATCACAAAAGTTCAGAACTCTCTCTCCTTTCTCTTTCTATCTCTCTAGGGATTTTATTTTGAACAAGATTATCTCTCTAGGGTTTTGATTAGTGCTTTTGTTTTTAACACCCCCTCCCCCCTCCCAATAATGTTTCTAATCTAGTTACTTACTAGTGATCCCCAGGTTTTTCATGATTGCCTTTCAAATTTAGGGTTTAAGCAAGTTTGCTAGGTTTTGTTGCTCTTAAATGTTTGTCTTTGGGTATGGTGTGTGATTTAGCAGAAAGTATGCATGATCTCATATGGGTTTGATCTCTTTTTGAAAAATTTCAGTTGGATTTTCAAAATTTAGTGTCTGAGGCTTTATTTTATTTTATTTTAAATTTTTTACAGCAGAAGTTGTAGTAGTAAGTACTTCTCGTGATTGAAAAGGCCTGCTTCCAAAGAGGTTTGTTGTGGCTTGGCTTTTATCACCTTTTTAGTCAAATTTAGTAGTCCCCAAAAAGTACTGTGTAGGCATGGTGGTTGTGTTTTAGTTGCCCTTTTGATAAATTCATTAAAGATTTTATAGAGTGTCTACTCTTGCTTTGAGTTTCAGAGCTGTCTTGCAGTTTTTTTAGTACAAGTTCCATCAATATTCTCTCAAATGGCTTCATCTAGTAGGAGAAGAAAAAGGAGAACAAGAAAACCTAGAAGAACCCAGTACAAGAAGCGGCTCAACCGATCAAAAAACAAAGAAATGTCCATAGATTTGGCTGTCAACTCCTCAATCACTAACTCCGATCATTTATCAAAGATTAGCATCATTGATGTTGACGATGGAGTTGATGTCACTTCAAGTGGCTGCTCTACACCAAAAGGACCGCGGTTTCAAATACCACCGATTTTGACATGCCCTCCAGCGCCGAAGAAGCAAAGAGTTCCTTCGAATTGTTCTTTGCTGCGACGAACCCCCATAGCTTTCTTTGCTCCTCCAGATTTAGAGCTCTTTTTTTCATTCGCTCTTCGCGATATCATGGTCTGACTCTTGTGTTCATTGAGTAAGAAGATCACTGATCATCCTCATTAGCTTTTTAAGTTTAAGGTCTTTGTGGATTGCTTTTAATTTGTTTTATGTTCTTCCATTTTGGTTTGATCACTGAGATTGAGTATTTGTGGTCTAATCAGTGATATTAGAACTTGTTAGTTTATTTTTATTTTTATTATTATTTTTTTAGATGTGATGGCTTTGGTTGGGTTTTAGTGTGTAGGGTATGGTAATTAGTAGTGAGTTTTTATTTTATTTTATTTTATTTTCAATGTATTACTGACTTTTGGAGTTTGAAGAGTGCAGTGTGATGGGTATTGTTTGTGTGTAATTTTAGCTTGCAGTTACCGGTTTTGGTTTGTTAGCCTACTAGAGAAAGTAAAAGAATAGACTTTTACTTTCTCTCTCTCTTTCTGTGCAAATATTAGTTTTACTTCTTCTGTTCTCTTTTGCCTCTTATATTGGAATGGTTGATAGTATACTAGTTTGTTAAGTTTTATTTTATTTTATTATTTTTTATTTTTTAATGATTGAGTGTTCGGTTTAGCTTACACATATTTTGACTAATTACGAAACTCATGCAAAGTACTTATTCTACGTGGATTGAGAAAATCTCGGGTAGAGTTTATGAGCATAACCTTAAAAAGTTGATAGTACCTAATAGAAGTTGAATCTAAAACTTGAAGGAAGCACATCTCAGGCTCCAAATTGCACCTACTAGACCAATTCTTTAGGGTTTAGTTTGTGAAGTTTTATACGCCAAATATGCATATTTCTATAAATTTTATATCAACAAACCACCATCTTGAACTGTGGTTCATCCAAGTTGTTTAATCCAATTAAGAGTGATATTATAATTTCATAAATTTTATGAAGTTTTATACACCAAATATGCATATTTCTATAAATTTTATATCAACAAACCACCATCTTGAACTGTGATTCATCCAAGTTGTTTAATCCAAGAAATGGACCCTTTTTTTAAGAGTGATATTATAATTTCATAAATTTTACTTTAAATTTTATTCAGAATATCAATTTATGCCTTAAATCTATTTAATATTTGTACCTCAGACTATATCAATACAATCCTAACCACACAAACACAATATCTAGAAAAATCTGGATAAATATGGCTGGGACAGTACCATTTTTGTTTCTTTAATATGGTATCTCCCAAAATAAGCAATTATTCAGTGTGCATCTGAGTAATTTTTCCTAAAAATTCCATTGATAGTACAACTAAATATCCATATTTAAGTGGATCCTAAACTTTGATGATTCAAATTGTCAGACTGAGGTCCCCACCTAACAGGTTATTGCACCCCAAACACTGATCTTTAATCTATAAGTAAAGATTTCCAGAAAAGCCTTCCCACTGTACTTTTAGAATTGGAGTGAGAACATAATTTCAGGATATACAGGTATATCCCAAAGAAAAATGCTTGAGAACTTTAAAATAAGAGCTCTAAATCATGCACTAATGACATGAAAGTGTGTGGGGTCTAGCCTGATGTGATGTTTTGGCTTGAAATTTTTTTTTTTTTGGACATGCCAACTCATTAGAGCTCTTTTAGAGCTCTATTTTTAGAGGTCTGTAGCATTGTTGATATCCCAAATGGTTAAATTAGAGTGAAAGTGTGACTACTACACAATTTTTTTAAAAAAATAATTTTGTTCACCTATTTAACTGGTATATGATTCTTACAGTGGTTGCTCCGAAGCAGTGTATCCCATTTAATGCAGTAGGGTAGATTTAAGTAACATGATAACTCTAGAGGGTTGGCTGAACGGAAGGGATTCAAGAATAAAATTTAAGGTTTGGAGTTCAAAACACTTTAAGGGGTTATTGGAGATATGTTCAATCGTTAACTTTAGAGGGTCAAGACTAATCGAATTATGTGTAAGTTAATTCAAATATCCGATTATGATAAAAAAAAAAAATTCAAGTAAATGGAAAAAATTATAAATATTTAGAGCGAATTATACTAATAGTCCTCATAGTTTGGGGTTTGTGTCACTTTGATCACTGATTTTTCAATTGTGACATATTTGACCATAAATTTTGAATCTTGTTCTAAATAAGCACAATTGAAGATATCATTTTTGAAAATTTTAAAGTGATAAAAACAATCACTTATTACATGATCATCATTTAAACACATAATAAAAATTAATTTGATAAAATAAATAAATGCATAAAAAATTTATCAAGTTTACATAATTTTATCTTTGGTGGGTAGAAATAATTTTTAAAAATTCAAAAATATTCTTTTTGACATTTAGTTTTGTCAAATTAGTTTATATTTTATCAAATTGACGACTTTGTCCTTAAAATTGATCAATGGTCTTTAATTGTCCTTATTTGGAACAAGATTTAAAATTTAAGGTCAAATGTGTTACAATTGAAAAGTCAGGGACCAAAATGACACGTATCCCAAACTATAGAGATTGTTAACTTGATTTTCCCAAATATCTATCTATCTAGTGATTGAACCAAATCAAACTTGTTTGAAGAATTGAAGCTATAAAATGAAAGTTAAACCTTTTATTACAGTGTATGTGGGAACACAAAAGACTAATGGTGTTGTTTTGTGTGTCAGATTAAATGTGGGGTGTGTTGGGTCTAAGCTGAGACAAGCATAATAAGGAATCCAATGAAAAGGCTTGAGTTGGTTGTCATTATTGTCACAATAGAGAATCTCAGGAAAATGTTCTTGATTCTTTTTTCATACTTTAGTGTCTTTTTTTTTTTTTTTTTTCATATATTATAGATATTGATTGGGCATCCCTTATTTCAGTAAGGACATGTACCTTCATTTGTTTTTTTTGGTTGGTAAAATTACATCACAATATTCTAATTTTACCAGTAAGGTCTATTATTTTTCTTTTTATTTTCCCTCAGTTTCTCAGTTTCTTATTAAGATATAAATAATAAAGTTTGCTATTCTCTTTAATAACTTAATTTTTGATGTTATCTTTTGCATGCGTTTAGCATATGTATGTAGAAGAGTATAATTACACGTAACGATGTTATTATAATATATAAAAATTTTAGAAACTAAATTTTTGTCCTTAAAAATAAAAATATTTAGATGCCAATTTCTGTCATTGCAATGGTCATTACCAAAAGATTGTTTTGAAAAGTTTTTTTAAAAAAAATGACTTAGTTATAAAATTGAAAAAATGTCACTAATAAATACACTTTTATAGTAGTAATAATTTGGTACAATATTTACTTTTTGAAACCAAAATTTAGTCCCAAAAGGACAGTAAATTCATCACTAAATGTCTAATTTTATCGCTAAAAATATAACAATCGCACTTTTGACAACCAAATATTTCGTTATTAAAAAGTGATTTTGTTCCTAAATCTTTGTTTCTAAAGTCTTAATTTGTTATATCGTGTTGTAGCCTGCTTATGAGAGTGTAATTACATGTTAAGGAGCACGTTGAAAATCTAAATAATAGTCCTCTTTCTTTAATTTGCAAGTTAAAAATAAGGGGAATTACATTGATATGGTAGAAAAAAAAATATTTATAAAAAAATGATATACATTATAAATATTTTTTTTGATTGGCAAAGAAAATCTTTATTGATGAAAGCATGCAAATAAGATACAAAACATTAATAAAGAGGAGCTTGGAGCTAATTGAAGCTCCAAGCTCCAATTGGTAAGAAACTAACAAACAAAACAAGAACAAGAAAAGCATAACAGATCAGCACAACCAAGAGAGCCATAACAGACTGCAGATCCCCTACTTGAATGAAATCGCCAACTTGAAGGAAGTCTCAAAGATTAGGTAGCCACAGAATTCTGACATAGACTAAAGCCAGCTCTATCCTCAATCATTGGTGAAACACAAACTGTTTTCATAGGTGGGAGGAACATCTTAGATGGGGTGTTCATTGCAAATGAAGTGGTGGATGGATGGAAGAAATCCAAGAAGCATGGTCTGATCTTAAAGCTAGACTTCGAGAAAGCCTTTGATTCAGTTAACTGGAAATTCCTATTCTCTCTGATGTCCAACTTTGGGTTTGGGATTAAATGGATTTATTGGACGAAAACTTGTGTATCTACAGTCAGAATCTTCATTCTTGTGAATGGTTCACCAACTAGCGAATTCTCTCCACAAAGAGGTCTTAGGCAGGGCGACCCGTTCTCACCTTTTCTATTCAATATAGTTTCTAAAGGTTTAAACATACTTTTGGGCAGAGCAATTAATCCTGGCATACTTAAAGGAGTGCATGTTGGGTCTAAGGATGTTCTTTTGTCTCATTTGCAATTTGCAGATGATTCAATTCTGTTCTCTGAAGCAAATTGGGATCAGATGGTGCTTATTAAAAGAATTCTAAGATGCTTCGAAGTCTTATCTGGTCTTAGAATAAATTACCACAAAAGTATGGTGTGTGGTGTTGGTGTGGATGATGCTCTTTTGCTCTATTTTGCTAAGCTTCTCAACTGTCAAGTTCATAACTTACCTCTAAGATTTTTGGGTTTGCCTCTTGGAGCCAACCCCGGAAAAAAATCTACATGGAAACCTGTACTTGACAAGATCAGATCCAGACTTCAGCCTATGTGTTAATACATTATAAATATTAATAATTAAAATTATAAACTTTATCACCAATATGTAATAATTTTTCAAACCAGCCCTGAATGATAATTTCCCCTTGCAAATAAGCCTATGATAGAACAATAGGCCGAGCTTCACCAAGTATACCATTTTAACGTATTACATATTATCATGATATTATTTAGTTAAACCATGTTGGTGCAAAAAACAATTATAGTGGCCATTACAAGAGTCATAGACAAAACAAACCTTTATGGCAAAGTAGGTTTTTTTTGTGTGTGTGTATGTGTGTGTGTGGGGTGCGGGGGGGACCTCGTGTGTCTCTAATTAGGAATGCATAAATCATTATCCCTAAATGCATGATTGAAATGAAATAAAAGTAACCCTAGTGGCTGAACCATTCAGCTTTGAATATTTTGCCTGTTTGGAACTTTTGTGAATATAATACTTATTTATACTAACATACATGCTTGAAGTGGTATTTGATAAAGTTGAAAATTGAAAATTGAAGATTGAAAATTATGCATTAAAAATTGCATACTGAATTTTTTAAACTAAAAAGTTATTTGATGAAAATTTGAATGCTTAATTAAAAATAAGTTATTTGATATGTATAAAATCAAATTGTATATTTTAATTTTTATAATGTGATAGTGATAGTGATGATGGCAATGGCGGTGGCGGTGGCGGTGGCATAGTGGTAGTTGTGATGGTGGTGATAGAGTTGATGATGGTGGCGGCGGCAGTAGTGACAGTGGTAGTGCTGGTTGTGACATGATGGTGCTGGTTGTGATAGCAGTTGTGGTAATGGTAGCAGTGGCATGGTAGTGGTGGTAGCGGTAGCGATGGTGGTGGTAGTGGTAGTGAGTTTATAATAATATATATTAATACTTATATTTAGTATTTATAAATTTAATAAAATTAAATAAATTTCGTAGTAAGAGAATTTTAAGATTTAGAAAAGAGGCTCCTTCCTAACAGTATCCTTTACTTGAAAAAATATTATGTAGTTTCTAAACATCCCAATCATGCCAATCGTAAGATAAAAAGTTTTGCCCCCTTGGTTAATCTAGGTGAATAGTTTACACGACAATGATCAATGATGTTTTGATTATCATAGCCAATTTTGACAATGTTCAAATTAATTTTCATTTTTTTTTGTTTTGTTTTGATTTACTGATTGAAATGAATCCACATCAATTTTGATACGTGTTTGCGCACGTGCGAGAGGAAAGAGAGAGAAAGGAATTCTTGGAATGAGGATTGATGCACTGTAATGAATGATTCTTTTATATATTTTTTATATAAAGAAGTTAGTATATGGATTGATGTCTTTTGCCTAAAGGTAGATAGTTACTTTTTTAATTACAATGATGCAAAAACCTATGATTGATTTATTAAAAATTTACTATAGCACTAACATTGCTTAACTTTTCTAGAATCCGAGGTTGCTTCTCTTCTGTTCTTTCACAAAGAAGAGGTTCACTCTACTTCTTTTAGCTTTTGAGTCAAACCAGCAAGAGCTACATTCTCATTCTAGTCTGGTGACACCTCTTTTGTACCTATCTAATTTTCTTACTAGATTCTTTTAAATTAACTTGATGTCGCCATTGATGTGATGTGAATTACTTAACAGTATTGTGATTGGATTCAGTAGGCAAGTGTTTGAATTTTCCCGCTTAATGTTGGGGTTTGAGTATTCATAGTTATTTGGTAGAGTTAAATTTATTATTCAGTGCTCAAAGCATACGGGGAGATCTTAGTTTCGGTCTCCACGTAATTGTAATAGATCTACATATTATTATGTAGTGTTGAGAGATAGTGTTGATAGATATAAGAAATAAGAAATATTTTATTTGCGTATCTATTTTATAAAATTTAAATGAATGTTATTTAAATATAAAATTTTTAAATAGAATTATTTGGATACGTGGGAAGGAAAGACAAATACAAAAACCTACACCCTTTCCCTAGAAAGGTCTAACATATCAGCCACCAACAAGCTTCTAAGCACAGCTACATATCACCCTTTCTCTGCTTTGATGTGGTTGGCTGATATTTTCTTTGACAAATCAGATGTTGCTGTCTCTGTTGTATGCAGTTTGGAAGCTGGTCTGAATTGTTGGAGTGCATTGATATGATGATGTGCAAAGCCACAAATCAGTAGCTATGAGGGGTAGCAGCTGAATCTGAATTGATTTGGAATGTGCCTTGATCAAATCAGGGCCCATAGTCATGTTTGTGTTGTTTTCCCTACTTGTGTTGCTCTTTCCCTTCCTCTCTTTTTGGTTCTTTTGATTGGTTCCTTACCAATCTTGGATTAAGTGCTAGCAAAGAATTGCGCTTCCTTATCGGTGCCAACTTAGTTGGGATTGGTAAGGTTAGTTATGATGCTCTTTGCACTTCCCTTCTTTGTTGATGTAAGTTTTTGCATGAATCTTGCTTTCTTCATCAATAAAGTTTCTTTTGCTGATAAAAAAAAAAAAAAAAAAAAAAATTCTATTGGTTGCTTCGCTCGAAATTTGGCCATGGCGACTGCACATAAGTTGCCTTCTCGGAGGATATGCTGGATCGTGCATTCAGACCATGCAATGGAGAGTTTTCACTTGAGCCTTCCTCCCAACAGTTTAACGACCCTTTCTACATCTATTTCAATCACCACCTTGGTCACGCCGCACTGGAGAATAATTGTCAATCCATTGTAGACTGCCCATAGTTCGGCTTCTAAGCTTGAACAATTATCCAGCCTGCCATAATAACCATTGATCCAACTTCCAGTTGCATCTCTTAACAGCCCACTAAATCTTTCAAAACCAGATTGACCGCTTGTGCATCCTTCAGTATTCAACTTTATACTGTTATGGACACACTTTAAATCATACCTAGTTAGGTTAGAGATTCAATACCTCACCACGGTGTGGTTCCCAGCATCTCTACACTTAATGTTAGTCTAGCAATTTTGGGGACATAAATTTTGAATGACAACACGTGGCCTAGGTGTCACCGAAGTACCAGTCGGGGTGCCACGTGTCTTGGTCTTGACGCCGAGATGATATCTGCTAGGCCGAGGTTATCTGCAAGGATACCGGAATCCGAGATAAGCGGATAAGGGACAAGAGTCCTAGAATGATGAAGGACTTCAGTTTGGGTAAAGATAAGACTCTTAGAAAGTTTATCCTAATTCTACTGGGAGTCCAAGATTAGCAGTAATCCTAAGTCCATTAGAGTTAGGCTTCTATTGGGACTAGGATTGTGTTGGCTATAAAAGGGAGGCACCCCCATGGTTGTAAGGTATGCTTTTTATATTTTGTCTAGTGAGTTAAGCACTATTGGTTATCTTTGAGAGATATTTTATTGATTTGATCGTCGGAGTGCCCCTAGGTGGACGAGCCACCGCCGGAATCTCTTCTTTATGTTGTAGGTCGTTCGGGCTTAATCTATTCTGCTAGTGTTCTCCAGCTGAGTGCTTGATTGGCAGTGTGGTCGAAAATTGACACACACAATTTGGTGCCGTCTGTGGAAAAGAAAGGAGAATAAATGGCCAACGACGGACAGAAAGAAAAGGTTGGGAACGACACTCCTACTGGGAGTGGAAACATATTGACCTTGATGTTGAAGAAGACAACTGCAACGAAGAGACTCGTGATAAGAATCACGGAGGAAATGACGTCGGCTAGGAGGGCGGCGTACTGAATAAATCGGACCGGAGCGGGTATTATAACGAGGACGACCTCCAGCTTTAGAAAGATAAATGCCTGCGGAGGGACGACGAGATAAAGGGAATGGCGGGCAAATTGGAGAACTTGCAAACGGTCGTCAATTTCATGATGCAGAACAACATCATGCAGCCACCGTTCCCGCTACAAGATACGCCGATTCCAGCGACTAAGGAAGGTGCCTAGAAAGGGGAGCAGAAAACGGTTCTTGCTGTCCCTCAGTATGGCGGGACCAAAGGACATTCTCACCGGCCTTTGTGGGAGGTTGGGCATGGAGAATCCCAGAAGGCACGTCGAACAAAAGAAACTTGCACCAAAGAACATCGGGATGTTCAGGGAAATGAACTTTGTTTCGACACGACCAGTAGAGGCAGGTCCAAAAAGACTCACGATGACACTAGAAATAGTGTACCAAAGAAGCTGAAATCCGGAGATAGCCGAGCTCTTGGACGAACCAAAGAGGATCTGGGAGATCACCTACATAGGAAGCAGCAAGATGCCGAGGTAACCACCCCGGTCAAGCCGAGAACGCCGTTCTCGGAAGAATTAGACAAAGTTGAGGTCCCGAAGAGATTCAGTATGCCGAGGTTCCAGATATACGATGGGAAGTCGGACCCCAACTTTCACGTCGGATTATACCTGAACGCGATGGCGTTATACTCTGGGAACGAGCTATTGCTTTGCAAAGTGTTCCTCTCATCATTCGAGAAAACTGCATCGGACTGGTTTCACAAGTTGTCGAAAGGAACTGTGAAAACTTGGGAAGGCCTGGCCGAGATGTTTGTGGCTAGGTTCGTGACAAACAAGCTACAGTCATTGAGGGTGGACGCCCTAATGGCCCTGAAGATCAACAAGGATAAAAGCCGTAGGGCCTATGCCAAAAGATATTATGAGGTATTCAACCGAATACCAGGATGCAACCAAGAAATGGCGGTCATATCGCTTAAAAATGGCTTGGAGGATGACTGCCTACTTCGAAAATCACTGGCAAAGACATTGCCAAAAAGTATGGAGGAGCTGATGGCCAGGATAGAAAAGTATGCCAGAGCCAAGGAAGACACGCTGGGGACAAAGGTGTCCAAACAAGAGAGGAGAAATGGTTCGCTGAAGCAAAGCCGAGATAATACTGGACACAAAAAGACAAGAGCTTAGCCCAAGTGAGCAGATCCCAGATTCCAGATCTGGAATCCCAAATCCCAGAAGGCAAGATCTCGGCTTAGATGATTAAGTCCGAGAAGAGAAGAACTTGGCCTAAGTTAAAGAATTTTTTCCACAAAGGAATATGTGGAAGCCATGCAAGGGGTAGATCCCCTGCCCATAGAGCAATATCAAGGTCAAAGCCACGTACCTAATGAGAGCCCAAGTGGAACTTAAGTTCACATTAGAGGGCAAAGGGCTGAAGAATGATACTTGGGAGTTAGAATTTCACAAGCTAAGATTGGTTTAACACTTGTTGAAACTTTAGAAAAGTTTACAAGTTGAAGTTAAACCGAGATGATGTTTAACACTTGTTGAAACTTGAGAAAAGTTTACAAGTTGAAGTTAAACCAAGATGATGTTTAACACTTGTTGAAACTTTAGAAAAGTTTACAAGTTGAAGTTAAACCGAGATGATGTTTAACACTTGTTGAAACTTGAGAAGAGTTTACAAGTTGAAGTTAAACCGAGATTATGTTTAACACTTGTTGAAACTTGAGAAAAGTTTACAAGTTGTAGTTAAACCGAGATCATGTCTAACACTTGTTGAAACTTGAGAAAGGTTTACAAGTTGAGATTAACCAAGGTTATGTTAAAAGAAGATTAGTTTAAACACTTGTTGAAATTTTGAGAAAAATTTTCAAGTTAAGCCAAGGTTATGTTGAAAGAAATATCTACATACTTGCCGAGATTATCATATTGCCAAGACTTGGAAGAAATTTGAAGACAGAAGTCTTGCTAGGAGTAAAGTATCGAGTTGTGAATAACAATTGTGAAAATATTGTAAAATATTTTCAAGTGTTAAGCCGAGGTTGAGGTAAACCGATTAGTGGGTACAACCGAGGTGTTACACCCCGAAGAGATTGCACAGTTAAGGTGTATTTTAAAGACATGCAAATTATTTTAAGTATAGAATTGTACAAGAGTAAAAAGAAGACACATACAACCACGTTGAAAGAAGAAATTAAAGAATGCATTCAGAAAAGGAAAGAAGGCATTTCGGCCTAACATTGAAGAATGATTGTTTAGATTACAAAAAGGTCGGTGTGAAGTACGCCGATGTCAGATGGTGGTAGTGAGCAAAGAAGTGCAACGAAAGCCTCATCGAAGGGAGAGAGTGAAAATTGATTGCAGAAAGCTTCGCAAAAACAGCAATGAAGGATTTGAGAGAGAAAATTTTGATTTTGATCAAAAACATGAAAAATGGCAACTATGGTGCAATGGACGACGTGCTTGTCAGACGGCGCACGCAAAAATAATGTGACTTGATGGCGCATATCAGATCTGGTCCAGTAAGGGAAAGACACGTGGTGAAAATAGTTGAAATACTGTGCATACCAGCTCATACGCATGCTGGAACTCTTGGAGTTCTTGATTCAATGAAGCAAATACCTTGGCTAGGAGGACGATTTTGGTTGAGAAACTTGAACAAACTAGGTCGTTGGTTCTAAAGCATTTATGAAAGCAGACTATAGGTCTTGGTCATATTGAGCCGACGAGTTCTGACTTCGGCAATAGATGATGAAGCGAGCTTAGCCGACGTGCTAAATGGAAGAAATAATATAGGTTCCATCACCTCAGGATGCCGAGGTAATAGAACCTAGGGGGCAGTTGTGGGGACATAAATTTTGAATGACAACACGTGGTCGAGGTGTCACCGAAGTGCCAGTCGAGGTGCCGCGTGTCTTGGTCTTAACGCCGAGATGATCTCGGCTAGGCCGAGGTTATCTGCAAGGATACCGGAATCCGAGATAAGCGGATAAGGGACAAGAGTCCTAGAATGATGAAGGACTTCAGTTTGGGTAAAGATAAGACTCTTAGAAAGTTTATCCTAATCCTACTGGGAGTCCAAGATTAGCAGTAATCCTAAGTCTATTAGAGTTAGGCTTCTATTGGGACTAGGATTGTGTTGGCTATAAAAGGGAGGCACCCCCATGGGTCTAAGGTATGCTTTTTATGTTCTATCTAGTGAGTTAAGCACTATTGGTTATCTTTGAGAGATATTTTACTGACTTGATCGTCGGAGTGCCCCCCGGTGGACGAGCCACTATTGGAATCTCTTGTTTCTGTTGCAGGTCGTTCAGGCTTAATCTATTCTGCCAGTGTTCTCCAGTTGAGTGCTTGATTGGCAGTGTGGTCCGAAATTGACACACACAGCAATATAATAAACAAGATAATTAGCACAAATATTATAATGATACTGACAATAAATAATATATATATACAAAAACAAGTGTAGAAAAAAGTAATTGTTAGACTTTAGGAGTCGCGTTGTCACTGTCTTAAAATTGTTTTCTTCCCCTCACGAAGGTATAACCAGAGTAGAGCAGTTCTAATACAAAACTCAGATTCCTCATAATGTCTCTGATTTAGTGTTCACAATTATCACGAGACTTGAACTAAGAAACAAATCAAAGTTGTTCAAAACATCAATATAAAATACTGAGAACTCTCATAAAATCTTCCATCTCTCAAATCATCTTTTTCATCTCTTTGGTATATCCAAATTGGATAGAGATGCAGTAACATATATAGAAGAAAAACTAATGGTATGGTATTAATCCTCCTAAGAATAAAACATATAATGAATAGAATTATTATGTAATAAGCCTCCATGAATGATGAATTAAGATTTGTATTGATTTTGAAATAAAACTTCATAACCGATATACCAAATAAATTTATTTTTGTTAAAATATCTCATCATTTAAATCTTGTTTGTTATTTTTTATTTTAAAGCAGACTATTATATATGACTAAAATAACTTTCCGAAATTCTTTACCCATATGTGGTTTCTCTTGTAGCATATAAGTTCTATGTTGTTGTTGTTGTTTGTTATGATGAGAACCAAACTCTTAAAACATTATGTTTAAAATTATCCTTAATTATATGATAAGGGATTGAGTCTTAAGTGTTTGACTTTTTAAAATGATTAATAACTGATATGTAATAGTCCACATCATTGTTACTAAATTTAGGGATCATATTTTAGGAGTAACAATTTTTTTTTTTTTTTAAAAATATGGTAGATCTTACAAATAGCATTTCTATTTGAAACAAAAGCAATTAATATTGTGACTTATAATTTCCATTAGTTAACTACGTGCAATGACAACATAAATTTTCACTCTGTTCATGCTTTTTTCTTTTTTCTTTTTGATAGATTGTAAGCACTTATTCATTACAATCAAGGTGGCCCTTATTTCTAAAGCAACTTTAGCTTTTGTTATGATTAAAATGTGAACAAACAACAGTACTTCTCGAAATACAATCGCATGATTGAGTTTGGAGGGTATTTCTGTCCATTCATAATTAATTATTGGGTAAATTATCCAATAGTTCCCATATTTTTTCGTTTGTGTCATTTTAGTCCCTACACTTTCATTTGGCTCAATTTTGACCATTAATTTTAGATTTTGTGTCAATTTAGTCCAATTGATAAATTCGTTAGGCTCTTTAACGAAAAAAAAAAATCACTAAATTGGTTGAGATTAAGTTACAAATTTGCCCTTAAAACATTACACATGCCACTCATTTGTGTATTTGTCATAAAAAATGCTAACAATTGAAATCAATTGGACTAATTTGAAACAAAGTAAAACATTTAAGGTCAAAATTGAGTCAATTAAAATTACAAAAACTAAAATAATACAAAAGTTAAATTATAAGGACTAACGGTATAATTTGCTTGTAATTATATGATAAAAACTAGCCATTCCCAAAGTCTATATTGAGTGCGCATGGTCACAAGGAGGGTATTTTTATCCATTCGTTTGTATGATTTTCACATGGAGCTCATTTAAATAAATCGTATAGATAGAGTGAAGACGACTTTCTATCTTCAAAGAATTGGAGTTTTGGATCCCAATGTGAACAATTATTGATTGTTTTGCAAGGAGAATGTGGAGACTGTCAATCATATCCTGTTATATTCCCTTTGGTATGGAGAATGTGGTCTAAATTATTGGATTGGTGGAACTTATCTTTGGTAATTCCTAGGTCTATTGGAGATCTTCTGGAATGGTGGTTAGGTACAAGTTGCAACAAATTTGAAAGGAGGATATGACATTCTATTCCTTTTGCTATCACGTGGTCTGTGTGGAAGCTCAAAAATGAATGTTTCTTCAATGCAATTCAACCAGATTTTACGGATTTTAGGGAGTTGTTGAAGGTTAGAATTGCTTTATGGTTGAAATATAACACATATGGGGTACATTTTTCTATTAATGATGTGGTGTTCAACATTCAGGAAGTAAGATCTTGCTCAAGGCAGCGGAATAGAATCAGAATTCTGGGCTAATTTTTGGATGTTGAGATTGTTGTTTATAGTATAGGTGGCTACTGTTTGGTAGATTTAATAGGTGGGGTTTGTTTGATTGTTTGTTACTCCTCTGTTAGGGGTGGTTTTTTCTGTTTATGGTTGGTTTTTCACCAACTTTTTGGCTTAAGCTAGCACATGATTGGGCATCCCTCTTGGTTCCAACCTAGTTGGGATTCGGTTGGAGTGCTATGATGCTATCTAGCTTTTATCTTTTCTTTATTGATGGTTTCCATACGTAATGTATGTTTTGATTTCATCAATAAAATTTTCTTATTTTATTGATCCAAAAAAAAAAAAAAATTACGACAATGCAATGTGTCATGGTCAATAATTTCTTGGCAATGAGTTATATCTATCAAAGTTGTTAATACCATATCAGATTATGTATTGTTTTTTCTATTGGTATGATATCTACCAGTAATGATATGTCACTGAATACCATTTCGGATTTATCATGAAAATATTATATATTTATTAAAAATATTATTTAATAACAAAATAATTTAATAATACTGGTGGCGTCACATTTAAACCATCCAGTGTGAGGCTATATGTGGCAAGCAAAAGGTATTTAAATACCGAAGAGTCCTACGTTCGAAGGTGCCTACATGAGTTGCGAATGCAAGTCTTTAACCAGCAAATATGATAATCGACATGTGAGAGGTACATGAAGAAGGAATTAATAAAGAGTAGTTGCTAGTAGTTACAAATGCACAAAGAAATTATTACGGCCCTAAGAAGTCACAGGAAAGAAAAGATTATGGTGAAGAATAGCAGCCTAACTGCTTTGAAAGTGCCAGGAGAAGGCTATAAATAGATAGAAGTAAAGACTGAAGAAGCCCCCAACCAAATCCAGACTCTACGTCTTTGTCAATTTCATTTATCTTTGAATTTCTGCACTCACATTTCATAGGAGTATATTAGCCTTGTAATTCCAAAACCTGGTCGGTTTAAAAGTTTTCAAATTGCCCTTACTAAAGGTAACATTTTGTAATTATTTATTCAATTAATCAATTACAATTTCTACCCAGTCTCCACCTCCCATTCTGTTACGAATTTGAGTTAAAGGTTTGGTTCATCTTTTCAACACAACACAGTAAAGTCCTCTTTATTAAGACTAAGAAAACCTTAATGCAATCACTTGATAAAAATTAATATTTATTATCTGTAAGGACTTTTCAAATCGTTACTAGAAATGCTTAAGACTTAAGCACTTGAAATGCTTCCCAATGACCAATCATTAAGACTTAAGCACTTGAAATGTTTCCTGATGATGAAAGGTATCATAATTTCTATCTTGGAGATACTTGAAGTTGTTAGAACTGTTGTATTGTCATTTTTATGCCAAAAATTGTTTTTTGCCAAAATTATCATTTGTTGGTTCATATTGAGGGGTCTGTTGTCACCTAGAAAAACTTGGAATTTGGAAATTGTTATATCACACAAAATTATATCCCTTTGAGTTAGATTTTCAACGCCACTTGATTTGCCTCAATCTAATGTCAGATGAGATATATATGCCCAAAATACAAAATGCTATCAAGGATGTACGCCCGCACATGTCTTGTGTGTGCGCCCATCCTTGCAAAGGTAGTCACAGATGCATTTTCTTCTCGTGTGTGTGCACATTCATAGTGTCCGCACATGCTTTGTGCATTCGCACATCTGACCGATACACCTAGATGTTAGGGAGGCGCCACCAATTAGCGATGAAAGAATCCTAGGGCGGTCTTTCTTGACCCCCAAGCCTCTATTTGCCTATAAATACACTCCACCCCCCTTCTCCCTTGGAGGGGGGTTGAACACTTAGCCAAGTTTTGAGCAATTTTTTAGTGAAAACATTTGCCTCCCTTTCACCCTCAATCCTAATTCTGAAAAACCTAAACCCTACAGAAGCTTTAACACATCAAAGTGTATCCGAGATTTGAAAATCTAAGTGAGGCTAGAACCTGAGGGAAGCTTTTAAGCAATCAAAACTTCTCTTTTCTTACCTCTTTCTTGCTTGTTTTTCAGTTTATTGCAAACCAGCAAGTAAGTCTTCTATTTCTTTTTAATTTTAGTAACTTTTAATCTCATATTTTTAGTATATAATCATAGTTAGGGTGTTATTATGGCATGATCATCATGTAAGTTAGTTATTTTGTTAGTTTTTTGCTTTATTTTGCAAGTTTTGTTTAATTTAATAAAACAACATGTTTAGGGCTAGATTAATCATGTAATCATCTTGTGTGCAACCCAGTTTAAAGCATCATTGTATCATAGGTCTCATTATTTATGTGTTTGTCATTTTGCGTGCACTAAATCATATTAGTAGTCATTAAATCAAGTTTAGGTTTGCATTTTGTATGTCTAGATTGCATAATAGGATCATGTTTATTTTCTATCTTTGTATGTAAGACGCTTGAGCGGGTATCCAGGCAAGTCCTCTCATCCTTCATAGCATATGTGTGTCCTTGGTTGCATTGTCTTTTCAATAATCCAAGTTAATTGCCTTTTCATGCAACATTGCTTGTTTTGAATGTTTTTATGAGTATTATTTATTTTAGGTAGGGTTTATAAGGGTTGCAAATCAACTGAGCTGTTTGTGAACAAACTCAAGCTTGGTTCAGTAAAAACTTGTTCCAACGTGATTTGTTAATTATTATTATTATTATTATTATTATTATTATTATTATTATTATTTTTTATTTTTTTATTTTTTTTGCGTTCATGCTCTTTAATAAACAAGTCCAAACATAGTACAACTCGGCTCGTTAGCTCAGCTCATTTGATATTTAATATTTATGTATTAAATAATGTAAAAATATGTATAAAAAAATAAGATAAATATGTTATTTATATATTTAAAAAATATAAATGTAAATGTAAATAATAGTCAGCTATAGATAATACATTTGTATAATAGTGGTGGTAGATATTATTATTTTGATAAAATATTGATTTTTTTAGTATGTTTATATGTATTGTATATATAATTGTATAATCATTATTTTAATGGTAACTTTAGTCTCATACATAAGTATGAATTTATAATTTTTTTGGCTCGTTAAGGCTCAACAAGCTCGAGCTCGAGTCAAGCCTAAGCCAGCTCGGCTCAAGCTTGGTTCATTAAAGAGTTTGAGCTCGAACTCATTAAAATCTTAATAAACAAGCCCAAACATACCAAAGCTCGGCTCGGCTCGTTTGTAGCCCTAACCATGGATTGATAAAATCCATTTTTTTTTTTTGGAAAATCATTATTCTTTTGAAAATATGGCTTTATTCCTTTAATCTAAAATAAACGATGTTCATTTTATTTAAATCACATAGTTTTAGATTAATTAAGGGTTTTAGGGCTTAAAATGAATTTGTATGAATAATTAACCACTAAAATCATAAAATAGAAAGTTAGTACAGGTGAATCTTCGAATTGGGCAAAAGAGGGTGCTATCATTCAATGACCTTCCTCTTTTGTATCTAAGCTCCTGAACTCGAAATTTTCTTGATTGTGATGGACTGGTTCTTAACTTAGTTTTCATTATTAAAGGTTTCTTAATTCTCCTTTAAAAATTAAATGGCAACTCTTTATTGGTCAAAACGAGTTGGTATGAGAAACGTGTCTTAGACTTGAAAAAGGCACGGCGTCCACACACGGCGCCAAGGCAAAGAACATCGAGATGATGAAGATGCTGAAATGCAAGAAGAGAGTTTTTTGCTTCGAACAGAAGCCATATCTGACCTTCCTTGTATTACTATCCTACCTTTAGATAGCCACCAACAGGTAGAATAAGATCCTCATTTAAGGATAAATACACCTACTCAACATATTGGCCATTCGCAAGGCCAAACTTATGAACATGCACACAGTCAAGGCCAAACACTTGGTCAGAGTAGTCGAAGCAGGAGTGAACCACTAATATTCACTCCTACCATGTCAAACGAACAATGGAGTGGAATAAAATCTATAATGAGCAAAATAATGACTATGAACCTAAAAAATTGGTCTGATTCATTTAGTGCTTCATTTGTTCAAAGAATTGATAATAGGTTGGAAAATATAAGTCAAAGTATAGGTCCTATTTTAAGTAATAGGAGCCATGTTCAAAAGTCAACCCAACCTAGGGTAGTTTCTAGTAGTAGTCATAATAGTGGTGCAAATAGAGCAAGAAACGCACAATCATTTTACGAACCAGTTAGAACTCCAATTGGTGAAGGGCCTTACCGAAGAGTGTCTAATGCTCAAGAAACACATTTTGTGTATAAAGAGCCTCATGTGTTACCTTCAAATACATCTGGTAATGCCATATATGGTCAGGCTCAAATATAGAATACCACACGAATGGTGTCAAATCCAGTCTTTGAACCTACACTTAGGGGGTCGATGGAACCTTTTAGGCAACCACTTGTTCCACTTAGGGAAAAAGACATCATAGGATATGAGTAGATACCAAATCCTATAGTATATCCTTTGGACCGAATGACTGCACCCTTGGTGCAAGCCATACTAAATGTGCAACCTCAGGCAACAAATCCATCAAAGACATGTGCCACACCAAGCCCAACAAGGTGTCCCTAATGTTATTCCTATGGACAAATTGGTAACATGGTGCGAGAAGTGTGTGGTCCTATGGTTTGGGGGGGTGCAAACACCAGTTTATAAAAAGCTATACTTTGATTGGGTAGATAATCTACATGAGTTTCCAAGGGGATATAAGGTCCCAAATTTTACCTTGTTTAGGAGGAATGGAAACTAATCAATAGTAGAACACATTGCTAGGTTCACAGGGCAGTGTGAAGAACAAATCACGACTATATAAAGTTGCAATTGTTCCCTAGTTCATTAACTCCCCCAACATTTGCTTGGTATATCAGTGTATTACCTGGTAGGGTTCAAACTTGGCCACAAATAGAGGAAATATTCATGCACAATTCTTCCAAATTAAGCCAGAGGTCACAACGGCTGACTTAGCAAGAATAAGCCAATGGCCAGAGGAAAAAGTCACACAATTTATAGCCAGATTCAAGAGGGCTAGAAGTAAGTGTAGGGCTGTCCTTCCAAAGCCTGAATTTGTTAGATTGGCTTAAAATGGCTTAGAGTTTAGACTTAAAAAGAAGTTTGATGCAACAGATTTTAGAGACTTCGTTGATTTGACTTATAAAGTGTCTAGGTATGAGTCGTTGCTAGAAGAAGAACATAATAGAAATAATTCCTTATCTAGGACCTATTATAGAGACCCTAACATGGAAATAGATGCTGCTGAAATTGTATGCAAAGAACCATATGTATGTGATGCCTTAGTTGGAAAAGAAACTACAATATATCATTAGCTTAAAAAGAAAGAATTTCATAGAAAATATGCTTTTGATATTTCTAAAGCTGATGAAATATTTGATCATTTATTAGCAGCACAGTTTCTAAAGCTTCCTAAAGGAGTGGTTATGCCAACTTCAAATGAGTTAAATGGTAAAATGTATTGTAAGTGGCATAATAGTTGGTCTCATTCTACTAAAAACTACATTATTTTTCGAGACAGGATTTAGGAGCAGATCAAGCATGCTTTAGTTCCCAGCCATGGCTGAGAAGACAATGGAAATTGAGAAAGACTTTTTTCCAAAGGTAAATGAGGTGGAAGCCAATGTTGGAGTTCTAGACTCAATTATTCAGGCATTAGAAAGAGGCTTGAATCTCAAAGAATTTGATGTTTTAGATGTCCAGATGAATGAAATGAGGCAAGAACTTGCTTCGAACGAAAGGAAGTCATCCTAAAAGACTAAAGAAGTTGGCTTTTCATATGGCGAGAAATAGTCTAATCACTCAGTGAACACATGTATTGTGGAGACTTCGATTGTCTAGAGAGTTTGTCCTAGGTGCAGGAAAGGTTACAAGTGGGTCAAAGGAATACCTGAAAAGGTCAGTCCTAGAGACAACACTCCAAACTTTGTAACCAGGAGACCTAGAAACAAGTTGCGCCAAACTTATGCCCCATATGAAGTAGTGGCTCCTTCTCAAATGACAACTTGGGACAGAAGAAGGGGAATGAGATGATCATTCAAAGGTAGAACCCATGGAGATTCGAGAACAGACTTCTTCTGCCAATCATATAGGGAGAGAGGACTTGAGAGAAGTCCAGAAGTTGGACCTTTGAGGCCAAACACTCCTTACATAAGCAAAAGGCAAGTGTATTCCTAGGTACGAAGAGTCCCTAATTCATTTGTTTTGCCGACTAGGCCTAAGGTAAGGCATACTAAACCTTAACATGATCAGAAATTGCAGATGGTTAAGTCGCCTCCTGTAGTGCCTAACCAATGGTTCATGTTAAAAGATCCAAAAAGTAGGTAACCAGATTTGGTGCCCATTCTCTTTAGATCACAAAGGAGAAAGATCCAAAGGAAATTCACTAGGTACTTGAAGGAACTCCAAGATTCTGTCAAAATAATCCCAAAAGAGGGGGAAGGTAAAGACAAAGGGGTTGAGAAAGTACATGTGGGATACAATCATGCTCAAGAAAAAATAGAACAATTGGCTTGAATTCATGCTGCATTAATAGTTGAAAAAAATGTCAGTCTAGCAGGCTTGTCTAAGGCCTTGATGGAGAGTGAATCTGAGTTTGAAAATTCAGAAATCCAGCCAGATGGCTTACAGGAAATGGAAGATGATTTGTTCAAAATTATAATGGTTGAATAGACCAAGCCCATAGATCTGAAATTGGCTATTCCTATGAAAATAAAGGGAGACCAGAAGTCTTAAAGGAGCTTAGAACCTTCAAACTGGTTAAAGGCACAAAGTGAGCCAGTCTAAATTCAATTTGGCTCATTATCTATTGTTAACATAAATATGGTGTATGTTTTGCCTTACAGGTTGAAAGAAGATCCCAAGCAAAGGAGAAGCTTGTCCATTAAAGAATTGGTTGAATCAGATGAAGAGGTTTCTATCCCAGAGACTGAGATGGTGGAGAAGATAAACTCCAAAGAAACAATGGAGATGGAGGTTCAAGAGGCTACACCTTACTATCCTTGTGAATGCCTAACTCTAAGCATGACTCAACACATCAAGCCTTTGTACATCAAGGCCCATTTTGATGAAGTATTAATGAGTAAGGTATTGGTGGATAATGGAGTAGCAATCAACTTGTTGCCCAAAGCCTCTTTGAAGAAGTTGGGTTTGGAAAACCCAAAACTTATCCCAACTAGCACCTTTATAGCAGGGTTCACAAGAGACAAACAAATGGCTAAGGAATCCTACTAGTTAACCTCAATGTGGGGTCCAAAAGTTGTGTTGCAGTTTTCTTTGTGGTAGATATTAAGGCTAAGTATAATGTCCTGCTAGGAAAAGATTGGATACATACTAACAAGTGTGTGCCATTCTCATTACACCAAAAGATCATCATGGCTTTGAGAGATGGAGAAATAGAAGAGATACAAGCAGACCCTCAACTGTTCACATCTTATGCATATTTCACAGAGACAAAGCTGTATAAACAGCGGGTGATACCTCTGAGTGTGCTAAAGACTCAGGGCGAGGACGTAGAACATGGTACAGACGATGAAGTGGCTTATCTAAAACAGAGGATCCAAGATGGTTTGGATAAGCTAGCATGCAATAAGGACGAGTCAAATGACTAGCTCTGAATCTAAAACAATGTAATGAGCCTTATTATTGGCTTCGAATAACTTATTGGCCTTAAATATTGAAACCAGAATTCTAGAAGATGAAATTTTCTATGCAAACTTTGCCAATAAAGATGATGAAGGGAAACAAGAAGAAATTGAATCACCTGAAGAACTAAAAGAGTCTGAAGTCTAAGAAAGCTTAACAACTAAGGCTCAAGACCCTTTGAAAGAAGTAAATTTTGGATGAAAAGTAGCTTCGAATCCAACCTTCATTAGTGCTTGGATAGATCCAATTTCTAAAGCTAGATTGTTGGCTTTATTGAAAGAATATAAAGACTGCTTTGCTTGGGACTATAGTGAGTTACCTAGATTGGATAGGTAGCTAGTGGAACATAGGCTTTCTAATGGTAACTCTTAAAGTCAAAGAAGAAATTTCCAAGCTATTAAAAGTTGGGTTCATCAGAATGGCCAAGTATGTTGAATGGCTTTCTAATGTTGAGTTAGCTACTAAAAAGAATGGAAAAATGAGAGTCTATGTTGATTTTTGAAATTTAAATTTGGCAACTCCGAAGGATGCATATCCAATGCCAGTGGTGGATCTACTTGTGGATAGATCAACAGGACATGCCATTTTGTCTATGGTGGATGGGCATTTTGGGCATAGTCAGGTATGCATACCAAAAGAAGATGTTCACAAGACTACTTTTAGATGCCTAGGTAATTTGGGAACCGTCAAATGAGTAAAAATGCCCTTTGGGTTGAAGAATATTGGGGCAGCCTATCAAAGAGCCATGAATATCATTTTTCATGATCTAGTTGGGGATTTCTAGAGTGTTATATTGATGAAATTACAGTCAAGTCTCAATTCTTAGAAAATCATTTGCCTCATTTGGAAGTTTCATTCAAAAGGATGAGGCACTATCAGCTTAAGCTCAATCCTCTGAAATATGTTTTTGGTGTGTCTGCGGTAATTTTTAGGGATATATGGTCCATAGAAGAGGAATCCAGATGAACAAAAATAAAACCAAAGCCATCATCGAAGCTAAGCCACCTACTAGTAAGAAAGAATTGCAAAAATTTCTTGGGCAAGTTAATTTCCTTAGAAGGTTTGTTGCTAATACTACTGGTTAAACTAAAGTCTTTTCTTCTTTGTTAAAACTTAAAGATCATGAGGAGTTTAGATAGGAAGCAAAATATCAAGCAGCATTCGAAGCTGATTGAGGCCGAATTGTAATACACTTGGGCCAATAATTAGGATCTCTTAACCTTACTTGCCAGTCAAATTATATATCTTATGTCTGTTTAATGCCAAGCAGGTTGGATGTAGTTGGAGCACAAAATGAGCAAAAACACAGCATTTTAGCTAGAAAAGGACTTGCCGCACGTGCGGAGGACCATTCTCGCACGTGCGGCCCAACCAAATAAGCCAAATAGCTACTGCAAAAATTGCATGTGTGGAGGGTTTTTCCCACACGTGCGAAACCCACTCTACACGTACGGTGGTATTTCCCCCACGTGCAGTTGTGCCTTGAAAAGTGTGCCCGATGTTTTGAACCTATTTGGAAAGGCTGGAGATATAAAAGGCAAAGAAAAGGCTGGAAGAGGGTTCTGAAAAATTCCAAAGGAGAGGAAGGGCTAGGGTTTGGAAAAAGGGGATTATCAAGCTTGAAGATCAATTTTCATGGGAGTTTTTGCTTCTTCTATCTCTTTCCACTCTTTCATGAGAGGCTATGATTATTTCTAGGGTTTTGATGAAACCCTAACCAAGTAAATAGGATTTTCTTTTTGGTTTTCTTTTATGTAATGGTTTGAACAATTATATGGTTCTCAAGAAGTTTTCAAATATAATTTTCCATTATTTCTTCATGTATTTTTCTTTCTGTGATTGTTGAATGCCTCCCATGCAATGGTTTTCTGTGATCTCATGTTCAAGGTATAAGATGAGCCATACTACGAGAGACGAGTCGTGTTACTACCCTAGTTTAGAGCGAACGACTCGTACTACTTAAGAGGTTCGTGCCTATACATTGAGCGTGTTAATTTTCTTGATAAATGCTTTGAAATTGTAGTTGCGAAGTATTATTTAGTTCGAACCGTAACATAATTGATTTTCAAATTGAAACCTTATTTATGTAACTAGTGAATTCATTAACATAGATTTTTCCTAAAATCAGTTACTTCATCTTTAATTATAATTGCTAGTTTATTCACTTTGTTTAATTTAATTATCATTAGGTTATAAACAACATTCTCTTTCATCAAAATTAATTTAGGAATTTAACAATTAAATTAGTTTAATTTCCCATTTGTCCTTGTGGATCGATACTTGGACTTACCATTATTATAAAGAATTTGGTATAGTGTAGTGTTTATTTTTGGTGTGCGAAACGACCCATCAAAAGCCATCAAAAGTTATTTCACTAAGCCCCCTGTGTTGATGCCTCCAAGAGAAGACAAACCCTCAAAGTTGTACATAATAGTAGAAGAAGGCAAGGAGCAAACAATATATTACTTTAGTAGGTTTTTAAATTCTTGTGAATGTAAATACTCAGTCATTGAGAAATTATGTTTGACCTTGTATTTTGCTGCAATCAAATTAAGATATTACCTTTTACCATGTAATTACTTGGACTAATCTAATCAAGTACATGTTGACAAGGCCTATCTTGTGTGGTAGGATTGATAAATGGGTTTTAGCTCTATCAAAATTTTGTCTCGAATATATTCCTCAAAAATGTGTTAAGGGATAGGCTTTGGCAAATTTCCTTACTGATTATCCATGTAAAGAAGAGCAAGGAGACCAAAATGATATAGACATGGTCAGTATTATGCCTTCAAAATTATGGTTTGATGGTTCGAAAGCTAATGGTTTGGTTGGAGTAGGAGTTGTAATTGAATTTCCAACTAATATGCAAACAAAACATGGTTTCAGAATAGATAAACTAGATTGCTCTAACAACCAAATTGAGTATGAAACCTTAATTATAAGGCTGGAACTGTTGTTAGGATTAAAGGTAAAAGTTGTTAAAGTTTTTAGGGATTCCCAATTTGTGGTAAACCAATTAAATAATATTTTAAGTGCCAAAATCATGGTTGGCTACCATTTTATGTGGCTATTTTATACTTTATTTTAACAATCTGGTAATATCACACTGTCATGACCCGAACCCGCCCCTATGGGTTAAGGACATAACCGGCCAGTAATCTTGAGATTACCTACGGCCTCAAACCAAAACAGACATAACTCATCAGAGTAAAGGGGCCAAACGGAAGCAGAAATTTAAAACTTTGTCCATAGAGTTGTGCTTATATGCACATCAAAACAAACCACACATATGTACATTAATAACTCACAAACGAAACATAGTACCAGAAGGTTCTATACAGACAGAATCATCCAACTAAGTCAACCCATGAAACTATATACAGACATAATCAAAAACTTCGCCAATATGACAAAATATAAATACATAACGGACGGGCAAAGATGGGTCTCGTGTGTGAGACACAAGGGCTGACTCTCCAAAAACCTTTGTCGTTCCTCACAGACTTCACTGGGGCTGGGTTTGGACTTCTCTTGGCTCATCTACAAACACATGAATGAGCGTGAGCGATAGCCCAGTGAATAATATCAAATACGGAAGTTGTACAAACAATATGTAGAACAACATGCTCCAAACGGCCTTGGGCCCAATTCATATTTCTATTTAACATATATACAATTTAATTCAAGTGGTTGAGGTTTCAAACATATTGGCCTTTGGCCCATTTATCTTTCATTCATGACAGAGCAGCCTCTGGCCTATTCATTCATGTCAAAACGACCTTCAGTCCATTTATTCATGTCAAAACGACCTTCGGTCCATTCATTTATGCCAAAACGACCTTCGGTCCATGCATTTGTGTCAAAATGACCTTCGGTCCATTCATTTATGCCAAAATGACCTTTGGTCCATTCATTTATGTCAAAACGACCTTCGATCCATTTATTCATGTCAAAACGACCTTCGGTCCATTCATTTATGCCAAAACGACCTTCAGTCCATTCATTTGTGTCAAAACGACCTTCGGTCCATTCGTTCATGCCAAAACGACCTTTACAAAACCTACATAGAAGTAAGCAATCGGACAATAATACATTTCAGATATTACTCATAGTGATCGGCTTGTGGATGCCCTGGAGCTCGACCCTGCACATTTCATGAACACAAAAGGGTCACTAACAATTCAATTCGTTCCTTAATTCACATATTCCTCTTTAGGCTTCATTCTTATCTCTTTAACTCATTTACAATGCTTAATGCATGCCTAAGAGTGCTTGCAAGTGAAAGAGAACGGAAAATGAAACACAAAATGAGCATACAAAATTTCAGAAAATAGGGTCCCCGCTCGAGCGTGGAATTCCCCGCTCGAGCGAACCCAATAGGCCTGCAAAAGTACTGGTTGCATCAAAATCACGCTCGAGCGGGAGCGGGAACTAGGCCACTCGAGCAGAAGGCCTGTCTACAAAGCTCTCCCACTCGAGCGTGAAATACCCCGCTCGAGCGGACATCTAACTCTGCAAAAATGCTGGGAGCATGAAATTCACGCTCGAGCGGTGGTGTCCCAGCTCGAGCGGACATCAAATTTCTTGGTTTTCCCAGGTTGTGTTCTTGAGCTTCAATTCAACTTTCAACCAACATTTCATACATGCTATGGCTCAAAGATCATATATACATGTACTAACATGGTACCAACACCAAATTACAAGACATTGGAGCTCAATTTCACAAATTAATCACATGCATGCCCCAAATTAACTCAAACTTATGCATTCAAGGTTCCCATTTTAAATAATCAACATGCATGCCCATTTTGACCTTCATTTCCTCTTCAAATGATGCAATTAGTGCTCATTCCCATGAAACTCAACAAAAACATGCTTGCATGTAGGATTAAACTTTCAATCTTTTATAATTTACAATTTACATGCTAGATTTTGTGATTCCATAGGTATTCTTTACATGCATGCACATATCAAGCCTCAATTTCAACAAAACCAACTCAAATCATGCTCTTGATCACAAACAAACCTTGAACACACAAGATTACACATTAAACTCATGAATTCAAAAATCAAGGCTTACCTAGAGGCTCAATTCTTCAAATTTATGGTCAAATCTAGAGTTAAATTTTCAAATTCCCAAGCTTGAGCCAAAAATTACACAATTCTCTCCCTTTCCCTCTCTAAGGCCGACCCTCTCCCTATTTTGAGTCCCAAAATCAGCCAAATGAAGTAAGGAAGAGAGAATAGAGGGTGTAATGCCCAAATACAACAAACCCCACTAATTCAAATATAATAGTAATAAAGTAATGGGGCATTAATTTCTCAATTAAATCAACTTAATCTGGTCCGAATCAATTTTTCAATTAAATTTCACCGTAGGCTCTAAAAATTACGCTAATCACAATGGCGCAATCAATTTCGGGTTTTGTGGCCAATAAGGCCTTCAATTTAATTTCCAAAGCAGATAATCAAACAGATATTCCTACGGTGAACAGATAGGAATTCAAAACCACATATTTTCACATAATGACTCACAAAATCATATCAAAACACATAATCACATTTGTATTAAGGACCAATTAGCATACTACAGAACAGGGGTATCACACACACATCCTCAGATTTATGAATAAACAGGCTAATGAAGTAGCACAGATAGCTTGTAACACCCCGAAATAATTACAATAAATTATCTACAATATTAATAAATAACAACAATGTGTAAATATAGTTTTCTGAAACAAGCAAACTTTCATTTTATATAATCCTGTGGTACAAAAGGTAGCACATGCAATTATACATTCACAAGTCCTAACCTTGAATCTACAGCATGTGTTACAAGTTAAAGATATGAAATAAGATTTAAAACAAATAAAAAATGCCCTAAAAGCTTACAACTTTCCAAGACAATACTTGGTTACAACAAAAGTGAGATTAAACTCAATACAAATAAAACCTTAGGCTTGTACAAAATAAACACAACAAATAAATAAAATGAAGCTCTTGCTCCAAATCCTCCCAAGCTATTGCCTTGGCGGAGGCATATTATCAGCACCTGAAAATGATTTTCCCACATAGGGTGAGCCAAAACCCAGTAAAGATACTCTAACATAGTGTATGAATTTAACGAAGTTATAAGGTAAATGCTTATGCAATGCTCGTGCCAAAATATTTTATATCTCTTTTCAAAACCATGCAATGCCAAGTTTATATCACAATTCATGCAATCAATTCCTTTTCATAAGAAAACATGACAGTGGATACAACACTGGAAATCTCTAGGATGTGTCTGCAAGTAGGCTACAAACCCTACCAATTTGTCATTTTTATCAGTATTAACCAGAAGGCTTGACACCTAACCGCGCGAGTTTATAGACTTTCATCAAGGACACTCAGGCCAACATAATACCATAACTACACTCCTACCCAGATTGACCAAGGTATTCACCCATTTTTCTCAAAACGATAACCATTTTCAATGAGTTAAACATGTTACAATACTCAATGCAATGGATGAGAAAATTAGTTTCAATTTACCTAGTTCTCATGCAATTTTAACAACAATCATAGTTATCCTTCACCGATAGCTAATATCTCTAAACAGATAATTAAATTTTAGCATAGATATACTTTCCAACATTTCCAATTAGGAGTGATAATTCATATCCAACTCCATTTCCATCATCATCATTTTTTCAATTCCATAAAGTCAACATAAATTCCGTTTCTCTTTACAAAAATCAAATTTTCACACTTTAGGGCAAAAACCCCCTTTCTTTGAAAATCAATTTCCATGGATAAAATCCACCATTTATCACAACCTAACCATTTTTACATGGCCATAACCATATACAAGAACCCATTTTGAAACCCTTATTTTGATTTCAAACACTAGATTTTTATCCAAAAATCCCTAAATCACAATCTTGTTTAGAGAGACAAATAACTGAGTTAAAAATCATAAAAAGAATCAAAGTAATCCATATCTCAACAAGTGAAGAGGAAAACTCGAAAAACTCAAAGTTGGCAAAACCACGAAGCTATTGGATCAAAAGAAAGCCTTTAATGAGATCTACAACCTTTCTCAAAGGACCAAGGTGAAAAGATTACTCTAAGTGAGTAGATCTAAAGATTTAAGTGAAAACGTTTGAGTTTAGAGAGAAAGAAGAGAAACTCATGATGTAGCGAGAGAAAAGAGAAGGAAAGTGAAATGAACAACTAATATAATAATAGCCCCAAAGTCAATGAAAAGAATAAGTCAAAACCCCAAAAAGTAGGGCCCAAAACCGAACCAAAAATCTGAAAATAACTCGCAGGAGTTGACACCCAAGGCAATGGTATCGACCCTCAAGAAGAAGTGTTGAGACAGTAATGTTTGTAATAGACAAGGGTCGACCCTAGGAACCCGTAGTGTCGACCTTATAAACCAATAGCAACACCTAGAACACAGCAATAAACAAGGGTTGACCCCAGAATCCGTGGTGTCGACCCCAAAAACTAGTAGAGACACCAAGAGTAAGGCAATAAAGTGGTGTCCACCCCATGGTGTCAACACCAAAACATAATTTCTATGTTCCTAAAGAACTTTTCGACAAAATCAAGCGTAAACGAACAACCCTAACAAGTCCAAATCGAATTGTACTCCCCTAAAATCAAGATATAATAACTCAAAGGACTTCCAAAATGAAAATAAAGAAATTAAATGCACTTTCCAATAGTTGAAAGGACACAAGTGCTACAACCTCCCCACCTTAGGAGATTTTGCCCCCGAAATTTTAAATCCACAAAAACACCAATTACAACAATGATAATAAATTGAACTCACAACCATGACCCATCCAATGGTCATTCATTTTCATCACAATTGTAAACAAGTTCTCAGTACTGAATATACAATTCACATTTCCAGAACATATACAATGTTCATATTAATTCAACATAACAAGGTTTTCAATACAAGTTCAAACATTACCAAATAAGTCCGGATACTTCTCACGAACTTTCACCTCACGTTTCCAAGTCGCCTCCTCAACCCCGTGATGTCTCCACAACACTTTTACCAAGGAAATTGTCTTGCCACGTAGGACTTGGTCTCGAGTATCTAAAACTCTAACCGGTCCCTCCTCATACAAGGCATTCTCATTTATCTCTAACTCGGTCCAATCCAATACGTGTGATGGATCCGGCTCATACTTCTAGAGCATACCAATGTAAAACACGTCATGAACCCCGAACAGCTGTGGCGGCAAGGCTAAATGATAAGCTACATCTACAATATGTTCTAAGATCTCAAAAGGCCCAATAAATCTAGGAGACAACTTTTCGTTCTTCCTAAACCTCATCAAACCCCGTCTAGGTGATATCTTTAAGAAGACATGATCTCCTACCTCAAAGGATAATGGTATCCTCCTACTATCGGCATAGCTCTTCTAACGACTTTAAGTTGTAACCAACCTCTTACGGATAAGTGCAACCTTCTCCGTCATTTCCCAGACTAACTCTGGACCTATCATAGGTGCATCACCCACCTTGGCCCAACACATAGGAGATCTACACGGTTGGCCGTACAAGGTCTCAAATGGTGCCATGCCAATACTCAATTGGAAGCTATTATTATAGGTAAACTCCACTAAAGGTAAGTGCCTCTCCCACGACCCCTTAAAGTCAAGGACACAACTCTGAAGCATATCCTCTAGAATCTGAATAATACGCTTTGACTGTCAGTCTGAGGATGATAGGTGGTACTAAATGTCAATCTAGTGTCCAAGGCATTCTGTAGGCTCTGCCACAACCGAGCCATGAAACACAGATCTCTATCCAAAACAGTAGTCACAAGGACCCCGTGAAGTTGAACTGTGTCCCTAACATAAAGGTTGGCAAGATAATCTACCGAGTCACTTGTGCACATAGCTACAAAGTGCGTTGACTTAGTTAGCCGATCGACTATCACCCAAATGGCATCATTACCCCGTTGAGTTCTTGGAAGATCCACGACAAAATGTATCATGACATGCTCCCACTTTCACTTGTTATGGGCAAGGGTTGCAACAAACCCGTTGGCCTTTGATACTTAGCCTTCACTTGTTGACAAGTAAGGCACCTCGATACAAACACGACTGCATTCTTCTTCATTCCCCTCCACACAAACTAGTGACTAAGATTGTGATACATCTTTGTGCCTCTTGGATGTACCGCAAAGGCGTGAATGATGAAACTCTCGGAGTACCTCATCTTGACAAGACTCCGACATAAAAAGACGATCAAGTTATCTAACACTCGAGTCAGAATATACGTTCAAGCCCTTCTTTACCTTCCCACTAGAGATCTTCTCTCGAATAGACTCTACCTCATGATCACCCTGTTGTGCTTTTATAACTCGGCTCACAAGTAATGTTGTACAACTATGGTAAACAAAGCAACCAACTTAACGGACTTGCCAAGATGCAAGTTAACCTCGCCAATAGCACCTAACATCTCCCATTCCCATATGGCAATACTCGCTACACTGCTAATGGACTTCCTACTCAAAGCATCGACCACAATATTGGCCTTCCCCGGATGATAGTACAACTCAAAGTCGTAATCCTTTATAAACTCCATCCATCTTCTCTACCTCAAATTCAAATCCTTTTGTGAAAACAGATACTTCAAACTCTTAAAATTGAAAAATACCTCAAACCTCTCACTATACAAGCAATGCCTTCAAATCTTCAAAGCAAAGATCATAGCTACTAATTCTAAGTCGTGAGTAGGGTAGTTTCTCTGTGTGTTTTCAACTGCTGTGAGCCATAAGCTACTACCTTTCCCTCTTGCATCAAAATACAACCCAAACCTTCTCGAGATGCGTTACAATACACAGAATAGCCCAAATCCCTCTTCGGAATAATCAACACTGGAGCAGTGGTAAGTCTAACCTTAAGCTCTTGAAATGACTTCTCACAAGTCTCATTCCATACAAATTTAATTTCCTTCCTCGTCAATCTAGTCAAAGGTGAGGCCATTCTACAGAAATCCTTCACAAAATGACGGTAATAACCAGCTAATCCCAAGAAACTACGAATCTCAAAAGCATTCTTAGATTGTTCCTAATCTTGCATTGCTTCTATCTTAGAAGAGTCTATTGTCACTCCTTTCCCGGATACCACATGGCTTAAGAATTTCACCTTTTTTAACCAAAACTCACACTTCCCGAACTTAGCATACAATTTGTGGGCTTAAAGCAACTCAAGAACAATTTATAAATGTTCCTCGCGTTCCTCTTCAAAGGGTAAGTAGATCAAAATGTCGTCAACAAAGGAGACCACAAAACTGTCTAGGAACTCACAGAAAATTTGATTCATCAAACCATAAACAAGGCCTGTGCATTAGTTAACCCAAAAGGCATCACTAAGAACTCATAATGGTCATACCGTGTATGGAATGCCATTTTTTGGATATCTTCCTCCTTCACTCTCAATTGGTGATAACCCGATCTCAGGTCTATTTTAGAGAAGCAACAAGACCCCTTCAACTGGTGAAACAAATCATCTATATGAGGCAGTGGGTGCTTGTTCTTAACAGTTACCCAGTTCAACTTCCGCTAATCAATACAAAGTTGCAATGTGCTATCCTTCTTCTTGGCAAAGAGAGCTGGTGCTCCCCAAGGAGATGTACTAAGTTGGATAAAACCCTTAGCAAATAATTCTTGGAATTGAATCTTCAACTCACTTAACTCAATGGGTGCAAATCCATATAGTGCCATGGAAATCGGTTTTGTGCCAAACACTAAGTCAATAGAGAACTCAATCTCACGGTGAGATGGTAAACTAGTGAGATCCTCAGGAAAGACGTCCGAGTATTCACAAACTACCCTCAGTAACTCAACTAGGACCGTATCACTCTCAACACCCAAGAATGTAGCAAGAAGGAGACCAAGCTGGCTCTGACCATACGGATCACATACTGGCAACAAGGCTCTATCAACTTTGTTCCCCAAGAAATAAAAATAATCACCACTCGAGGTACATACAGTAATCCTTTGACGGTAGCAATCTATAACAACCCGATAGAATGACAACCAATCCATACCTAATATAACATTGAAACTCGACATATCAACTAACGCAAATGCAAAAGGAAGTCGACAACTGACAATCTCTATCTCACAACCCTGACATTCATATTCCAACACAACCTCACCACCAACTGGTGACTCTACCCTGAGTGGAGATACTAACCAAGCCACTTCTAACCCCAATGCCGATGCAAATGCAGACGAGATAAAAGAATGAGATGCACACGTACCAATCAACACATTGACTATAGAATTACATAACAAGAAGTTACCTCTCACTACCGAAGGCACTGGCACTAAGTCTGACTTGGTAACAGCATACACACACCCTGTAGGTCTCTGCTCTACTTGCTCACCCCTTGAAGCATAAGTCTAAAACACTGACTGAGCCAAAGAGGCTTCTTAATTGGCCCTCTAGGCCTGTGTTGACGGTGTAAACTGATGGCTCTGTGTCTGTCTTTGACTAGACGTACCAAATGTGCCACCCAACTGAGGGCAAAACCTCCTTACGTGCCTCGACTGCCCACACTAATAATAGGTAGGTTGCTACCCTCTCCCCTAACTCTGGCTCTGAGAATGAGCTGCCGATGGTGCAGACTATTGCCGTCCTCTCTTCTGTGGGCAAACTATCGACTTGTGACCCAGCTGGCCACACTTGAAACAAGTGATCCCTCCATGATCACCTCTCCTAGACTGAGAACTCAGTACATGAAAAGTGGACCTAGACTGTGCTCCCTGGGACTACTATGGGATGGAACCTCTCTACCTCTTACTGTCCCGAGTCTCCCCACGAACCTCATGATTTCTCTGCCTAGGGCCCCTCATCTGTTCTTTCTTAGTTTGAATCACAGTCTTTAAGTGGGTTGCCGCCTTCACAAACGACCGTAATCCCTAATCATGGAAGCAGCCACCTTGAAAGAAGTCTAGTCCTCAACCTCTTCTCAAACTCCAAGCAACGGTTTTCCTCCGTCATTACCAACTCCGGTGCAAACCTCAACAAACTAGTAAAAGTAGCCTCAAACTGGGCCACCCGTGTGTTATGCTGCTTGAGCTTCAAAAACTGCTCCCTCAACTTCTCCCTAACAATGGGTGGTAAAAACTTGTCCTGGAAGGCGTTGACAAAGGCCTCCCAAGTCACTCCAATGCGCCCACACGCATACTTCCACCATTGACCCACATCTCCCTTTAGTTGAAAGGATGCCAAGGTCACTTTTAGCCCATCATCCTCGATGCCAAGCATCTCGAACGTCTTCACCATCTGCTCGAGCTATTCATCTGCTTTCAAAGGCTCTTTTGGATCCCCTAAAAATTCATCTGGATTAGACCAAAAGAACCCCCTTTCCAAAAATGACAACCCTCTCTCAACAACCTGGCCTAGACTTGATTCTCAGTTCTATGAATGTCCATAGATTCCCGTAAAGCTCCAGCCATCTCACGGGCTAAAGCATCCATGGCCTGTTAACCAATTAGTTTGGCCACATTGGCCTAACCAACCCTTTCCTCCTGTACCGGAATATCATCCAGTAAAGGCACCTCATGTCGTCTAGGCCTACCACGTCTACCACCACTATGTCCATGTCCTAACATCCCAATGAAGGTATCACAAGAGATTAGCACATTTACGAATGTACCGAAGCTAACTCACTTGCATCCTAATGTGGTGGACAACAATTAATTCACTCCACATAAAAACATACGAATTTTCTTTCTAGATAATGATTATACCGCAACGTTGTTAGAGTTCCAGTTAGAAATAGCAGTGATCAAGTGCTCTTCTAATAGGACTCCTACAAACTCATAGACCCAATCAACATCTTAGAAATTAAATTCCATACCCATTTAGCCACATAAACATGTTATCACATAGCATACCATATACATAAATATCTCTATCCAGTGAGACAAACCCATTGTGGTAAGAACCACTTCCTACGTATCCAAAGTAGTCAAACCCAGTACACTCTGATACTAAGTTGTAACGCCCCAAAATAATTACAATAAACTATCCACAATATTTATAAATAACAACAATGTGTAAATATAGTTTTCTGAAATAAGAAAACTTTCATTTTATATAATCCTGTGATACAAAAGGTAGCACATGCGATTATACATTCACAAGTCCTAACCCTGAATATACAGCATGTGTTGCAAGTTAAAGATATGAAATAAGATTTAAAACAAATAAGAAATACACTAAAGGCTTACAACTTTCCAAGACAATACTTGATTACAACAAAAGTGAGATAAAACTCAATACAAATAAAGTCCTAGGCTTGTACAAAATAAATACAACAAATAAATAAAATGAAGCTCTTGCTCCAAATCATCCCAAGCTATTGCCTTGGTAGAGGCATATTATTAGCACCTGAAAATGGTTTTCCTACATAGGGTGAGCCAAAACCCAATAAAGATACTCTAACACAGTGTATGAATCTTAATAGAGTTATAAGGTGAATGCATATGCAATGCTTGTGCCGAAACATTTTATATCTCTTTTCAAAATTATGCAATGCCAAGTTTATATCACAATTAATGCAATCAATTCCTTTTCATGAGAAAACAGGGCAGTGGATACAACACTGGAAATCTCTAGGACACGTCTTCAAGTAGGCTACAAGCGCTACCAATTTATCATTTTTACCCATATTAACCGGAAGGCTCGACACCTAACCGCATGGGTTTCTGGACTTTCACCAAAGACACTCAGGCCAACATAATACCACAACTACACTTCTACTCAAATTCACCGAGGTATTCACCCATTTTTCTCAAAATGATAACCATTTTCAATGAGTTAAACATTTTACAATGCTCAATGCAATAGATGAGAAAATTAGTTTCAATATACCTAGTTCTCATGCAATTTTTATAACAATCATAGCTATCCTCCACCGATAGCCAAAAACAGATATCTCTAAATAGATAATTAAATTTCAACACAGATATACTTTCCAACATTTACAATTAGGAGTGATAATTCATATCCAACTCTATTCCCATCATCTTCATTGTTTCAATTCTATAAAGCCAACATCAATTCCATTTCTCTTTACAAAAATCAAATTTTCACACTTTAGGGCAAAACCCCCCATTTCTTTAAAAATCAATTTCCATGGATAAAATCCATCATTTATCACAACCCAAACATTTTTTCAAGGCCACAACCATATATAAGAACCCATTTTGAAAACCCCTCCTTTGATTTCAAAACCAAAACCCTAGATTCTTATTTTAAAATTTCCAAATCACAATCTTGTTTAGAGAAACAAATAAGTGAGTTAAAAATCATAAAAAGAGTCAAAGTAATCCCCACCTTAAGAAGTGAAGAAGAAAACTCAGAAAACTCAAAGTTAGCGAAACCACAAAGCTCTTGGATCAAAAGAAAGCCCCTGATGAGATCTACAACCTTTCTCAAAGGACCAAGGTGAAAAGATGACTCTAGGTGAGTAGATCTAAAGATCTAAGTGAAAAAGTTTGAGTTTAGAAAAAGAGAATAGAAACTCACAATGTAGAGAGAGAAAAGAGAAGGAAAGTGAAATCAACAAGTGTTTAGAGCCTGTCTATAGTAACAAAGTACTAATAGAATAATACTCCCAAAGTTAATGAAAAGAATAAGTTAAAACTCCCAAAAGTAAGGCCCAAAACTGAACAAAAAATCTGAAAATAACTAACAGGGGTTGACCCCCAAGGCAGTGGTGTCGACCCTCGAGAAGAAATGCCGAGACACTAATGTTTGTAGCAGACAAGGGTGTAGACATCCCGTTTTTTATCGCCATTAAGACTTGGGCGCCTCAGGTTGGACACTCGATGATGAAAGTGATGCTGTACAATCGTTTAAGTTCTTCAACAAAAGGCTTCGATTTTTTAGCTTCTAATGCTAACCTTACACCCCATTTTGGCCAAACTATTTTAGACCTCAAAACTCTCTTTTTCAAAATATTTTTTCAAATGTTTCTACGATGTTCCGAGGCTCACATTTTATTTAAAATATTACACTTTTCGGTAAACCGAGTAAGGGGAAAGTGGAAATAAATGAAAGGGAGGTGAACTCTTTGAAAAATATTTAAAAGCATCTTATTTATAAGGTTGGAGTTGATGGAAATAAGTGGGGACAAAAGAAAACTAGTTTAGGAAAAGATAAGCATCAAACCGTTAAGAAAGAAATGAGCAGCCTTTTCTAAATTAGACATATTTCTTTGTATACTTAGAATTTAGATGTTAGGCCACCATCATGGAAAGCATACTTCCTGAGCTTCAACTTAAACTCAAGAATCACCTGAAATCGAGTCCAGATGAAGGAGATATATCCGTTTGAAGTTGGGCTTGAAAACAGTTTTTTTGGCAAGTAGCTGGCCGGCCAGTTGATGAAAACTTTGGCCATTTAGAGTGGATTGGCTGGCCAGGTGTCCCCATAGGCCAATTTTAGTGTTCAGCCGTCCCCCACATGGCCGGCCGACCAGGTGTTCTGGTAAAATAGATATTTGTTGCCAGTTGTCCCCCCATGTGCACACACTACACCAGCTGGCTCAATAGAGCTATGCCCCCATGTGTATGCACTACACCAGTTGGCTCAATAGAGATATTTTCAACTGAGGCACCTATTTTCCTATATATAGATGACCACCTCTCTTGAAATTAAGTTAGAAAAAATAACCAAAGGCCAAAAACTTATAAAACACTCTCCCTCTCTATCTTGCAATCTACACACACACTCTCTCTCTACACTTCCTAAACTAAAAATTTGGCTCTTCTTGCTGAGATTCTTGAGCTCAAATCTCATCCCTTGAGAGTGAATACTTTGTGCTTTGTGAACAAAGGAGTTACCCCTCTTCAAGAGGTATAACTTCTACCATCCTTACACTACTTCTACATACTCTTTTCTTGCTGATTTCATACTGTTTTTACACTGTTTTTATGGGTTGAAACTTGTAGCTTAAAGCTATCAAAGGTGGAGGGGTTAACCACCCTTCTTTGAACCTTGTTTTCTAAGCTTTTGCCTGTGTTTCCCACTTCTTTCTCAACTTTTGCCATCTTTTTACCACTTTTTCAAAGTTTTAGAAGGCAAAAATATGTGGTTTTGAGGTCCAAAAGTGGAGGGTTAGCCACCCTTCCTTTGGCTTGTTTACTAGCTTTAATTCTCTTCAATTTTTGCTTACTTTTCTAGCTTTTTCAACTCAATTCCAACCTTTGTTTTTACTCATTTTAGGATTGTTTTAGGTTGTTTATTTCATTTATGCTTTGTATAGTAGGCTTTTAGTGTTGTAGTCCTCATAGGTTTGGTGGTTTAGGCATTAGACACCAACCTATTTGAGTTGATAGCTTTTATTTTCATAGCTTTCATACTTATGTTTGCACTTGTGATAATCATTTTTGCAACCTCGCTCATTTCTTGGTTTTCTTTATTTAAGAGTTATTTCAAACAAATAGTTGTTTAAGCATGAGAAAGAGACCTTCCATACTTAATGGTTTAATCTCTTCAGAGGTTCATTACCAGTGCATTACATTGCTCTCATGCCAAAAAATAACTTTTTGTTTGATACTTCTCTTCATTAGTGGATGCAGTTATCACTTTTGGACAAAATAATTAAAAAATGGAAAGGTAAGTAAAAGAGACAATAAAATTGGACTAAAATGATACACGATAATAAAATCAAGTTAGGTTCAATTGGACGTTAACTGAACCCATTGAGTCTTGAGTCATTTCATACTTTTAGTGATGATAATGGCCCAAGAATCAATATCAACCACTTCCCTTGATCAATTCCATGATAGGAAGGAGGTTTTGTTGGTCTTTTATTTTCACTTATTAAGCCTTTGTCCAATCGAGTCATGGATAATCATGCAACAACTTCGCGACTATTAATGATTTGTGAACCGATTCTATCCCTCCCTTGATTTGTTTCATGATAGGGAGAGGCAGAGAACATTCCCTAGAAACACTCTGTTTCTGCTTTGTTTCTTTTTTGATGCAGTAGAGCGGTATCAAAATTAGTGGTTGGCCGGCCACCCTTTGAATCCAACTGACCACTTTCCCTAGCTGGCCGGCCACCTCTTTTCAACTAGGCAATGTCATTTTCCTACAAAATAGAGCAGAAGCTGAGGCAAAAATAGAAGTATTTTCTACAGACATAATAGTTCTGGTAGTAAAATAGAGGCATTTCTAGGAGGATGCTCGCATTGGCACGTGTGGTTCCTTAACCCCTGCTCGATTTTAAGCTTACATAACTCTTAGTTAATTAGTTGATTCCTTTGAACTTGTAATAGCTTAGTTAATTAATTTTGTGTTGTAATTAATCAATTAGATTCTTTCTAATTTGTAATAAATAGCTAGTGTAGTTAATTCATTTCTTATGTAATAGTTAGTTAATTTGGTAATTAACTAGGACATTTATTTGGATATGTCTTCCAACCCCCATTTCTCTCTCCCTTTTATTTATCCGCTTACTGTGGTTGTATAGCATCATGTTTTAATTAGCATTTTCCATGACTTACATCCATTCATCTTGCATGCATAAGGGTTTGGCTCATCATACTAATCAATTTCAATTTCAAATTCCTTATTCGAATGCGTGCTTTGTCGCATGCCTTGAATTGACTCACATGCCATGCTAGTAGCCGAGCCTAGTAGTTGCATTTTATATGTGTTGCATTAGTCACTTGCATAGTAGAGCATGCATTTTTCTAACTGTTTCATTTCTTTTGGCTTGCCTCGGTTGAGTACTAAGTGAGCACTTATTACTTTAGCATATTGCATGTGTGTTAGTGTTGTCATGTCATGTTTACCATAAGGCAAAGTGCTTAGTTAATATACCTATTTGAATGCCTGTGGATGAAGACTTTTTATTTAAGTTGGGATGATTTGATAAATGTACATGTGATATTCAAAACTATTTTCAAAACAAACATGAAATCAAAACATTCCAAATTGGGCGAATTAGTCTATGTTTATGTGCATCACATAGTAATGATAGCATAATAATTGGAACAAGAGCATATAATGTAAATAAAAATCACATCATGATTAGTAGAGGCTGATCTTTGATCGGGTGAGTAGGGTGCTCAATTCATGACCTTCCCCTCTTATACCTAAGTTCCCGAGTCAAGGCACTTTGGTGATGACGGACTAATGACCTTTGACACGAGTCACAGGTTTCTTAAATTTTTCAAAAATATTTAGGTGGCGACTTTGAAATCTAGCAATGCAGTCCATTTTTGGTATCTTTGATTCAAAATCGATTTTCTAAAATAATTTACCAAATTTGGGCTCTTTTGTGTTTATCTGTTTCACATTACACCTGTGAAACTAGATTCAAAACCACATGAGTCCAAACTGTAGGGCTATCATATCCGAGGAGACTAAACCTCTCCAAGTAGTGCAAAAAGCAAGCTACAAAAGGTCGACCCTAGGAACCCGTGGTGTCGACTCTATAAACCAGTAGCAACACCCAAAACACAGCAGCAGACAAGGGTCGACCCTAGAACTCGTGGTGTCGACCCCAAAAACTTATAGAGACACGAAGAGTAAGATAGCAAGGTGGTGTCGACCCTAGGAACCCATGGTGTCAACACTAAAACATAATTTCTAAGTTCCTAAAGAATTTTTCGACAAAATCAAGCACGAACAAATAACCCTAACAAGTCCAAATCGAATTGCACTCCCCCAAAATCAAGATATAACAACTCCAAGGACTCCCAAAATGAAAATAAAGGAATTAAATACACTCTCCAATAGTTTAAAGGACACAAGTGCTACATAGCTTCAAATTATAAGAAAATAGGCGAATATGAGGAAAATTCATCTTATGTTTCTTTTAGAAAGAGGCTTCTACCTTTGGAAGAAAATGAACTATTAACAGAACTTTATTCATTGGATGTGCTATAAGAAGATTGGAGACACCAAATTATTCAATATTTATCCAATCTAGATGCAAAAATTAGTAAATTTGTCAAGTTAAAATCTATAAATTATATTTTATATGATGACAACTTTTACAAGAGAGAGCAGATGGACTCTTATTGGAATGTTTGGGTTCCAAAGATGCTAAAATAGTCAAAAAATAAAACTCATGAGGGCATTTGTGGTGCTCATCAGTCAGGGGTTAAAATGAGATGGTTATTGAGAAGGCATATGTATTATTAGCCAAGTATATATAAGGACTATATTAAGTATGCAAAAAAAAAACCAAGCATGCCAAAAACATGGAATGATTAGGCATGTACCAGCAGATGAATTGCATTCAATAAGCAAGCCTTGGCCCTTTAGAGGATGGGCAATGGACATGATTAGAAAGATTCACCCTCCATCTTTAACGCATCATTGCTTCATTTTAGTGGCCACAGATTACTTTACAAAGTGGGTTGAAGGAAAACTTTATAAATCTACAGGCCAAAGTGAGGTAATTAGCTTCATTGAAGATTCAATTCATAGGTTTGGAATTACCTAAACTATCACTGTTGATAATGGAATAGTATTCGACAATGGTCTAGTAAAAGCTTCTGTTAGGAAATTTGGCATGAGTATAATTAAATCCACTCCTTATTATACTCAGGCTAATGGAAAACCAAGAGTGGAGTATCCCTGTTGATGGTTGGGTTAGAAATTTTATGTTGTTTTGGTTTTATTTTGGATATATAGAGATTTAGGGTTATAAGTGTTTTGAGAATAGATTTATTGTTTTGTTTGGGTGTAGCCGTATACCTTAAATTGTGAAAGACGATAGTGGGTTTGTGGGCATGATTGATTGTTGAATGGAATGGAAGATGTGGGCCTCCTGTATTATTTGCTTGTTGTTGTGTGTTTGGTCATTTTTGAAAAGGGGATGTTGATCTCCTGGTTTAGTTTATGTTGTAGTATGTTTGGTGGGTGGTGTGTTTTGAACACCTTATGCTTGGTTTTGTGGTTAGTATGCAGAATTTTCCTAAGTGATAAAAGTTAGTTCTTGTATCTAGGTGGAGGAGGTGTGTACCTCGCTTTTGATTGAGATAGGAGATGTGGTGTAGTTAGTAATGGGGTTTTGTTTTGCGTGGTGTGTAATGGTGTATAGTTTGTATGTTGTTAGGCGAGGTGTAAAAGAGGATTGGTCATGAGACTATCCCAAGTGGTGGCCTTGGTGTTGGGCACTTGTATATTTAATGCGTTATTATGTGATATAATGTTTGTTAGTGCTGAGCCACTTTTAGTATGTGTGTGTTTATTACTTGGTAGTCTTGTATGGAATCTCTCGTATTGGGATGATTCTTGTTATGGTTTTGGTTTGTAAGTGGAACTTTGAGTGATATAGTAAGGTTGTGTGGAGCGGTGGTGTATGGACCTTATTGGTCTTTGTGTGTACGGGGTGTAGAAGATCTACGAGATGAGTCATGAATTGACTTGAGGGTGGTGAGTGCGGGGTTGGCCTTTGGGAGTCCAGCTCAGACGCATGTATGGTGTGAGGATGTGTTAGCCAAGTAGGCATATGTGTAGTAGGTTAATTGAGAGTAAGCGAGGTATGGGGTTAATTTTGAAAGATCCGGCGTGTTTCATTGTGTATGTGAGAATGTGGGTGGAACTCTATCTCGAAGTTGGTGAAGTTAAACAATGTGTTGGTAAGTGGTGTCCAGTGTGGGATTGTTGTGTGTGGTTGATCGGTTGGTTGATATTTGGGTTAGTTGACATATAGTCACCTTGAGAATAGATTGGAGTAGAATCTGAGGGGTATGTGGTCGAACAGTACCATAGTGTGGACTGTAAGTGTTAAGTCTCATATAGACATTGCGAAGTTAGTATGAGTTGTGGTATTGGATTGGAGTTATAGATTGGAAACCTTGGTTTGGGGTGAGCGCTTTTGCTCCATTACGGGATTGGTGGATGTGTTTCTCTTCTGATGTTTCGTATGTGGTTGGCACTTTGCTAATTTCTAAGGATTATTATCATAGGAATTTTGTGTGTTGTGTCATCACCGTGGGTGTGGTGGGTGTTGTTGGGTGAACGTGTTGTGGGTCACATGAAGAATGTTGAGGAAATGATGTTGGCGGAAAAACAAGTTTCTTTTGGCGTTATGGCCTTGGATGATCTTCTTGAACTATAACTATTTTGGCTTTAATCAAAATGTAATTTTTTGATTTAATAAAAAGCTCAATCTAACACATCATGAAAATAAGGGGAATTTTGTGTTATGAATAACCTTATGGTTTTTAGAAAACAATTTTTGAAATCTTTGAGTTTTGTGGTGGAAGATCGAAAAATGTATTTTGGTGGTGGACGGTGCGAGTTTGAACACCTTTTGAGAAAAAAAAGTGTTTTAGGGAAATGGAGATACTTTATCTTATATTGTTGAATTGTGTTGTAGTCTAGCCTGAGTTGTTAGTTATGTGTTAAATGTTTGTTGTAAGAGGGGTTGTGTTGTCAGGAGTTATTATGTCGTGGTGTTGTTTGCATAACCATGTTTTATTTCGCGTTCTCGTTTTACAAATGTTGACTGAGAATTTTGTGTGCTAGTGGTTTATTTTTCTCCATGTTCGAGTGTTGAGCATTCGATGGTGTCGGGGTATTGTCGAGGGTTGTGACGTAGTGGACATCTTTGGGTCCAGGTGGTGGTTGTTTTTGTTTTTGTTGTTGTTGTCATTGTTGTTTCTTGTCTCATAGATCCCAACGAGTTATGTGGGTTGAAGAGGTATCCATGCTGGTTCATTGGTGTTTTTAGTGTTTGGATGTTTTTGGGGTCCCAAGGTGTTGGACCGAAATCCGGAAACTTATCCCAAATTGGATCTAAGCGTAGGTTGGTGTTGTGTTTGCCGGTATGGTTAGGTGGCCTTCTTGTTTTGACATTTCTTCAATTTTGGAGACAAAATTTCCTAAGTGGGGGGAGATTGTGGTGGCTCGGTTCACTTTAACTTGACCCATTTTCATTTTTGATTGGGGCACGAGGTTGTCCTGTGTGACGTGGACCATTCTAGGTAGGTTTGATCATTGGCGTGGCTCGGGTGGCTCTTGGGTAGCGACCTAGAGTTCTTTGGGCTTGGCTGGTCATGCTCGCGACGGTGAAAATCACCCTCACAAAGAGGTGAGGAAAGGTCACACCCGCGAAGGGCCACAACCAAACTTAAGCCTTAGGTGTTTTGGCTAAGGAGGAAGTACATTGCCCACGTTGGGCCATGATGTTCGCCCATAGATAGCATAGTCGCGTCCACAGCTGGTGTATCTGGCAGCTCTACCTTTTGTGTCAGCAAGGTCGCATCCGTGAGGTTTTAGACCGTGGCCGTGATGGTTCGTCTATATAAGTCGTCAGTGCGCTGAAAAAGTTACTTTTTGAGATATTTTCTCTCTTTTCTTTCTCCCGTCTTCCATGGCTGAGCTTCCAAACTCTTCGGCTATGGGTTTCATCCAGTTTGAGTGGTTTCTAGTCCCTAGTTCCATATACCAAAATGTAGAGCTTGGCAAGGGCTTCATTTTAATCTGAGCGGATCATCTTTTCATCGCCGACGATTTTTCCGGCTTGTTTCCTCTTCGCTTCAAGAGGTAGGGTCTATTTCTTAAACTTGATGTGAGTTCGGTAGTGTATTTGTGGTGTATTTTGATATATAGATTTTTTGTAGTTGTTGCCTTGGTTTTGAAATTATGATTTGTGGGTTGAGGGTTTGTTTGGTTATGATTTTGGTATTAAATTTATTTTTGGTATATAAAATTGCATGTAGGTTTCTAAAAATGAGAAAGCCCCAATTTGTATAAAACCCTAAATGATATTGTTTTGGGAATTGGTTAGATTTTGGGAAAAGGTTTGGTTTTATTTGAAATAGAGGTTCGGTTGAAATTTGATATTAAAATCTTTGGAGTTCAGGTATTAAGTAAACAATTTTCAGGTACTGATGATATGCTTCCACCAAGGAAGTAGTTTGAGAGGACCTTAGAGCTAAGAGCTTCCTTTTGTTCTTTTATGTAAATATTTATTGTATAATCTTGGGCTTTATATTGAGTTTAAGTATCGAATTAGAAAGATATAACCATTAAGTCATAAACTATTCATACTTTCCTTTATTTCAGGTGATTACTACATGCCATATGCTATAGATTCAAGGTCTAGGATTTATGAATATATACATACATATGTCATCATTTATACAATAAAAGAGAATCAATGAAAGGTTAATATTGTATAAGTTTCATCTTTTCCATTGAATATCATGAGGTGGTTTGCTATTATTTTGGGGCATTACAGTCCCACCTAATTTTTGGGGTGCAAATAGAGTCACCCTACTTTGCTAGGAAAGGCTTGTATTGCTATTCCTATTTTTCCCTTACTTTGTTTTTTAATTTTTAATTTTGCTTTTTTGGAGGAGAGGGGGGGGTTCTCGGTATAGATTAGTTAACTTATTACCGGGCTTCGATAGATTACCATCATAGGAAGGTGTCGGTATGTACACTATCTGGTAAATGTTTCTACTTTATGTGTGACCGAGGTGATAGGCTTATTCCTTTGTTGTCTAACTTTAAGGGTTGAGGGGAGTTTAATCTTGTTTTTGCCACTTCGATAGTTGTAGGAGGTAGTATAGTTTGGAGTGATTTGCCTAGAGTAGTTTGTGAGTATCCGGATGTCTTTCCGGAGGACCTTATAGAGTTACCACCTCATAAAGAGATTGAGTTCTTTATTGATTTAGCACCTAGCACGATTTCGATCTCCATGGCACCATATAGGTTTGTGCCAGCCAAGTTATACGAGTTGAAGGTACAACTCCAGGATTTATTAGATGAAGGCTTTATCCGCCCTAGTACCTCGCCTTGGAGAGCACTGACCCTCTTTCCAAAGAAGAAGGATGGCACATTGCAGTTGTGCATTGATTAAAGAAAATTAAACCAGGTAACTGTTAAGAACAAGTACCCTTTACCACGAATAGATGATCTATTGGACTAGTTGAATGGGTCGTGTTGTTTTTCAGAGATTGATTTGATATCGGGGTATCACCAGTTGAGGGTGAAGGATAAAGATATACAGAAAACGACATTCCGTATATGGTATAGCCATTACGAGTTCTTAGTAATGCCTTTTGGGCTAACCAATGCACTAACTTCATTCATAGACTTGATGAATCGAGTTTGTCAGGAATTCTCAGATCAGTTCGTAGTGGTCTTCCTCAACAACATCTTAGTCTACTCACCCTCCGAGAAAGAACATGAGGCACACTTGCGGGTTGTACTTGAGTTGCTTAGAGCACACCGTCTGTATGCTAAGTTCGGGAAGTGTGAATTTTGGCTCAACAAAGTTAAGTTCCTAGGCCATGTGGTGTTTCGTGAAGAGGTGACTGTAGATTCATCCTGGATAGACACAGTACAAAATTTGAAACAACCTAAGAATGCTTTTGAAATCCATAGTTTCTTGAGCTCAGTTGGGTATTACCGACATTTTGTGAAAGATTTCTTTAGATTGGTTTCGCTGTGAACTAGGTTAACGACGAAAATAGTTAGATTCATGTGCAGTGAGGCTTATGAAAAGTCATTCAAAAAGCTTAAGGGTAGACTCACCACTGTTTCAGTTTTTATTATTCCAGAGAGGGGTTTAGGATGTTTAGTTTATTGTAATGCATCTAGGGAAGGTTTGGGTTGTGTCCTGATACAAGAGAGAAGGGTTGTAGCTTATGGTTCACGACAGTTGAAAACACACGAAAGAAACTATCCTACTCACGACTTAGAGTTAGCGGCAGTGATCGTCGCATTAAAAATCTTGAGGCACTATCTGTACAGAGAGAAATTTGAGGTGTTTTCTGATCATAAAAGTTTGAAATATCTGTTTTCACATAAAGACTTGAATTTGAAGCAAAGGATGTGAATGGAGTTTATAGAGGACTATGACTTCGAGTTGCACTATCATTTTGGGAAGGCCAATGTAGTGGTCACTGCTTTGAGTAGAAAGTCTGTAAGTAGTATAGCTAGTATCACCATTGGGAATGGGAGATGTTTAGTGTTGTAGGTGAGTTTGACTTGTATCTTGGTAAGTCCATCAGGTTGGCTACCTTGTCCTCTGCAGTTGCACAACTTACTCTAGTTAGCTGGGTAATAGAAGCACAACCGATGAAGTAGAGTCTATCCTAGGAAAGATATCTAGTGGGAAGGTAGAGAAGGACTTGAACATTCATTATGACTCGAGTGTGAGATATCTGGACCGCCTTTTGTGCCAGAATCTTATAGGGAAGAGGTACTTCGTGAGTTTCACTATTCTTGCCTTACGATACACCTAGGAGGTACGAAGATGTATCATGATCTTTGCCGCCAGTTTTGGTGAAGGGGGATAAAAAGAGATTTAGCTTTGTTTGTTTCGAGGTGTATTACTTGTTAACAAGTGAAAGCTGAACACTAACAACTAGCAAGTTTGTTGCAATTCTTACCTAGCCGAGTGGAAGTGGGAGCATCTCACAATGGATTTTGTTGTGGGTCTTCTGAGGACTTAATGGGGGTAATGATGCGGTTTGGATAATAGTCAACCAATTAACCAAATCTGCACACTTTGTACCTATGTGCACGAGTGACTTTGTTAATTATTTTGTCGACTTATATATTAAAGACATAGTGCGACTTCACGGGGTTCCGATGACTATCGTCTCGGATAGGAATCAGCGTTTCACGGCTCGGTTATGGCAGAGCCTACAGAATGCATTGTGCATTAATTTGACGTTTAGCATTGCCTACCATGCTCAGACTAACAGGCAGTTAGAGCGCACCATTTAGATTTTAGAGGACATGCTACGAGCTTGCGTTCTCGATTTTAAAGGGTCGTAGAAGAGGCATTTGCCATTAGTGGAGTTCACTTATAATAACAACTTTCAGGTAAGTATTGGTATGGCACTATTTGAGGCCCTATAAAGCCAACCGTGTAGATCTCCAGTGTGATGGGTCGAGGTGGGTGATGTACTTATGTTAGGTCCTGAGTTACTCCAGAAAACAACGGAAAAGGTTGCACTTATCCATAAAAGGTTGGTTTCGGCCCAAAGTCGTCAGAAGAGCTATACCGACTAAAGGAGAAGACCTTTCTCTTTTGAGGTGGGAGATCATATGTTTCTTAAGATTTTGCCGAGATAGGGTTTAATGAGATTTAGAAAGAGTAGGAAATTATCTCCAAGGTTTGTTAGGCCTTTTGAGATTCTAGAATGAATTGGAAAGGTAGTTTATCGTTTAACCTTGTCATCCCAACTTTTCGGGGTTCATGACGTATTTCATATTTGTATACTCCAGAAGTATGAGCCTGATCCTTTACATGTATTGGGTTGGACCAAGTTAGAGGTAGATGAGAATGCCTCGTATGAGGAGAGACCAATTTAGATTTTAGATAAACGAGATAAGTCTTGTGAAGCAAGACTATTTCATTAGCTAAGGTGTTTTGGTGACACCATGGCGTTGAGGAGGCAACTTGGGAGCGTGAGGCTAAGGTCCGTGAAAAGTATCCAGACTTGCTTGTTAGTGTTTAAGTCTTTTATGCTTTTTTCACGTTTTATTGTAATATGTAACAGTTATAAATGTTTGGAGATTGGAGATCAATTTTATTGAGTGGAGTTGCTTCGTCTTTATACTATTGGGCATGAATTATGTTACTATTGATGTTATCGTTCTTTTGTCGTGATCTTATTTCAATTTCGGGGATGAAATTTCCTAACGCGGAGAGATTATAGAGGCCCGGGTCATGACCCAATCCATTATACTCTTTTAATCTGAGGTCCAGTGCTCTGTATAGTTATTTATACTCTTTATTGTCTTGTTGTCATTGGGGTTTGATTATTAGTCGTATTTGAACAGGTTGGAAGTTAGTTTTTCAAAGGAGTTTCTATCTGTTTCTTTCCAAGTTCGCTCGAGAGGTCTTTGGTTCCTCCGAGTATTTTTGCAGGTCTGCAAAATTACTGGAAGTAAGGTGATCTTTGCTCAAACGGTCCTTTCTTCACTTGAGTTGTCTCTTGCAGGTCTACAAAAATTCTAGGAGGAGGTCATTGTGCACTCGAGCCATGTCAGTTTCTTGTGTCTAACGCTCGAACGGTGTTTTTGTTGTTTAAAAGGTCCGTGTGTATATCAAATCGGGAAAAAGTCATTTTCCGTCACTTTTCTCTCTCTAAAACACCCTCAAACCTAATTTCTTCACACACTCTCTTTCTAGTTCTTGTTTAAATACTTCCATACACCCTAATCCATTGATTTCTCCACCATAGTACCTTGGAGAAAAGTGTAAAGTGTGTAGCGGTGGTTGTTTTGATCGGAGAAAGTTCGAGTTTCGGCTTCATCAAATCTTGAGTCTTGTTTAACAACTCTTCTGGTTTTGAGGTAGGGAGTTTTTCAACCTTTTCGTATGATTCTTAGCTACGTTATGTGTATTTTAAAAAGGGTAGTGATTTGGAGTTGAGGGTTTTGATTTGGTTTTAATTTTTGGGAATATAAAAGTGGGGTTTTCAAATGGATTCATGGAAAATGTTGTGAAGATGGTTATTTTGTTAATTTAGGTTGGAATCTTGGAAATTTCTCCTTCAAATGCATTATTGAAAGGAAATGGATTTTTGTTGGGAATTATTTGGAACCAATAAATAATGGGAAAGAGGTTGGATTTTGAAATGAGAATATGAATGTATCTGTTGATGATAAGAGTGGAGTTGAATGTAATATCACTCCTATGTTGAGATTATGACATTTTTACTCATTGTTTGAAAATTTATCTTTTGTGTCTGTTTTGGGCTATCGGTGGAGGATAGTTTTGATTATTGAAGAAATTGCATGAGGAATAGGTTAATTGAAAATCATTTACTCATACATCTTGCATTAAACATTGTTTTATATTTATATATATTGAAATTGTAACATTTTTAAAAAAAATGAGTGAATACCTTGGTGAATCTGGTTAGGGGGTGTGGTTGTGGTGTTATCTATGTTGGCCAGTGTATGCTTAGTGAAAGTGCAAAAACCCGCGCGGTTAGGTGCCAATCCTTCCGGTTAGTACCAGTAAAATGGCTTTAGTGGTAGTTGTATAGTCTACTAATAGACACGTACCTAGAGATTCCCAATGTTGAGTATCCATTACCCTATTTTCTGACTTTAAAAAGTATTGTTTTATGAATTTATTTATAACCATATCATTGATTGTTTTGAAAGAGAAAGGAGAATGTTTTAATAATGGTATGCATATACATTTATCATATGATTTTGTTATCCCTCATACACTGTGTTCAAGCATTCTTTACTGGGTTTTAGCTCACCGTATATAGAAAATAACTTCCAGGTACTGGTGACATGCCTCCACCAAGGAAGTAGCTTGTAAAGACCTTGGAGCTAAGAGCTTTCTTGTCACGCCCCACTTTTTATTACTCAAATTCCATTACCAAACCATTATTATAGATTCAATTTCAAAGATAACATGCAAAAACTCTTTACATTTACAAGAACACATAAATAAAGATTCTCTTATCCGAATACAATATGAATACAACAAGAGTTATAATTAAATAAATTACCTATAGCCTTGCAACTTTTAAATTAAGAGAAATGGTTTAACCTTTTTACATCAATGGCATTTTACCCATAAATAAAAGGCCCTATGGCAACAGATAAAGAAGATCCTTGACCATGAAACACTTCTCGATGTTCACCTGAAAAAGAATTAGCAACGTGAGATGAACATAAAGTCCAGTAGGGATCCCAACATGATTCTAAACAATAACAACATACAGATAGCTATGATCATGAATGCTTTATATCATATCATATACATAATGTGACAGTTTATACTAAAAATACTTTTCTTAAAATCATTCAATTTACTCAACAACACAAACAATTCACTTTTCTTTCTCATTTCCCATTTATAAATAACGCATCATAACTGATTGTTTTAAAAATACTTTCACAAAACTCGACATTTCTCATTATTTATGTCCAATACAAACTATACGCTCACTTCGATTAAGTCCATGGTCAAGAAACACTTTCAATAATCGCCCCATACGCGTATGTACATACATATATGTCTTAACACGAATACGAAATCAATACATACACAATGATTACTACACTATCACACAAAACAATCCGGCCTCACCCAACCATAACCATTACCTACTCATGATAAATAAGGATACACCGAGACAAAATGAGAAACGAAACAATACTTTACCTTCTTTAAGCACGGTAAGCCAAGGATACACCTTTCCATAACAAAATGCCAATTTACTAGACACAAGCTGGAAGGTAATGGTACCTCTACCAATTTACCAGATACTGGCTGGAAGGTAATGGTACCTCTACCAAGTTCTCCAGGCGCTAGTTAGAAGGTACTGGTATCTCTCATTCTAAGCACGACCAATTCTCCAGGCATTAGCTGGAAGGTAATGGTACCTCTCATTCGAAGCGCAAGCACATTCCTAACCATCATATAATTCAACAAATATAAATAACCCAAGTGTATTACATACACATAATCTATTCATCATCACAATATCATCCTCCACCAATGACCAAGGACAAAACCTCTAAGCATAAATACTTAAACACACATAATACAATAATCCAATGTTCATTTGACCTTAAGTCCCAACAATAATGATAATAATGATATTCAAAAGCTTTAAAATCCATCTCTAAGCATCAATTCTAGATTTACAATATGCCATGGTTTCTTTCTCTTATAGAAATCAACTCTTTTGTTTTCCAAGTTAACATGTTCAATCTCTTTATTCAAAATCCACTCTCTTTATTTTACAAAACTAAATCCATTCTTTTTATTTTACAAAACCAAAATCCATTCCCTTTGTGTGACAACCCTACTCTATGTTATGCTAATTAATCTTAATTATGCTTATAATTATGAGCTTGATATGATTTTGAATGCTAATTATATGATTATATGTGTTTTTGAATTTCTATCTATTCACCGTAGGAAAAATCTGTTTGATTTTCAGTTATAAAATTTAAATTGAAGACCGTAGAGGCGACAAAAATCGAAATTGATTGTGTTATTGCTATTAGCTTAATTTTTAGAGCCTTCGGTGAAATTTAATTAAAAAATGATTTGGATCGAATTAATTAGATTAAATTGATTAAATTAAGTATAATTAATTAGTTCTAATTAAGGCTGATTAGAGAAGTGTATATATAGAAGTTAAATGTGCTTAAGCTCATTACATGAGCTCAAAATCTGAAAATAAACACTCTAGAGAGAGAGTGAGTCAATTCTAGAGAGAGTAAGAGAGCATCCTTGAAGATTTTGCTAGAGAATTCAAGAATTGGGAGAATTAGTTCAAGAACTAGCTAAAGTTTGGAAGGTTGAAGCCTCTAGGTGAGTAACTGAACTCGCATTCATGAGTTTAAATTCATAGCTAAGTGAATTCAAAGAGGAAATGAAGTTAAGAACAAGATTTGAGCTGGAAATGATGAAATTGAGATCAATATGTACATGCATGTAACAAATTGCTATGAATCTTCATGTTTGTGTATAAGACATGTTAAACAAGTTGAATTGGTAGTCATTTGAGACATGCATCCATGGATAATGAGGTTATGAAGCTTAATTACATATTTTGAAGATCATGAATTCATGTAAGATCATACATGCATGGGTCTTAAAGTTATGAACATGAAATTGAATGATTTGAGCTTGTACGAAGAATTTTATGGTGAATTGAACTTCAATTCTTGTAAATTAAATTTTATTTGCATGTTAGAAGTTTTTTGCCCAAGATATAGAACTTAACATGCAAGAAAAACAAGTTGGAATCAAGTTTTGAACTTCAAACACAATTCTGGAAATTCCAGAATTCATCATGTCCGCTTGAGCGAGGAAAGTGTCGCTTGAGCATAAAAATCAAGCTCCCAAAAGTTTTGCAAACATTGATGTCCGCTCAAAAGAGAAGAATTGCGCTCGAGCACCCACTCACATGTTTTGACTCTTGGCTCGAGTGACAAAGCCATGCTCGAGTGCAAAAATGAGGCAACTAGTACTTTTGCAGACCAAAGGGGTCCGATTGAGCAAGAAAAGCTACGCTTAAGCGGAGGGCCCTGTTTCAGAAACTTTTGAAAAGCTGTTTATGTTCCAAATTCCATTCTTTTTCATTTCTAGGCATTCTTAGGCACACATTGAGCATCCTAAATGAATTAAAGGACACAGAAGAGGCCTAAGAACATTACGTAAACTAAAGAACAGATTGAATTGTATTATGACCCAATGTGTTATAAATTATGTAGGGTCAAGTGCAAGAAGGAATCAAGCACCGGAACACTGTAAGTAATATCTTAACAAAGATATTTTTGTATCTGTATTATTTTCTAAATGATGCCTATGTATAAGGTTCTAAACTTTTGAAGTGATATTATGAATGAATATTCTAATCACTTAATTCAAAATGAAATATGCAAAGTGATCGACGTATGAGTATGAAATGGGCCTAAGGCCGTTTAGTATATTCAGTAAGGATGTGGATTGGGCCTAAGGCCGTTTTGTATAATTGTTAAATGGGCCAAGGCCGCTTTAGGATAAGAAATTGAATGGATCTAAGGTCATTTTGGATACAAGAATGTATATGTATATGACCATGGATTTAAATGCATGCACACAAATGTGTATATGAATTGGACCTAAGGTCGTTTCGTGTGTATTGGACCCAAGGTCGTTCTGTGTGTAAGTTGGACCCAAGGTTGCTTTGCCTATGATGGACCCAAGGTCGTTCTGTGTGTAAGTTGGACCCAAGGTCGCTTTGCCTATGATGGACCCAAGGTCGTTTTGTATGCTACATGGACCCGAGGTCGTTTTGTGTTTGAGAAATGATAGAAGGGACCTGAGGTCGTTTTGCTTTATTATTGATTTCCAAGCATAATAGTGAATTATGATTGTAAGAATTTTGTTCATGACATCCTTTACTTTGGTATCATTCACAGGCATTAGTTCACTCCTTATTTATATGTATGTAGGCGGCAATGGATGTCTAGCCTCAACCCTAGTGAGCAATGAGAAACCAAGTTATGAGGAGTCAACCAAGGTTGCCTCACACAAGAGGCCTCACTTTTGTTTTGCTTTTCCTTTTGTTCTTTTGTGGTCAGGTATGACCAACACTGTGTATAACCTTGGTTTTTGTTAATATTGGCTTTGAATGATCCTGGACTTAGGTAATACATACATAATATGGATGTTTGTATAGTGTGAGTTATTTCATATATGAAAATGTTTTGGTTGAGCCATGTATGCACATCTCATTGGATAATTTTGTAAATTTTGCTTCTGCAATTTGGCCCCCGATTATTAAATATGACTTGATTTCTGACTGAGGCCGCAAGTAATCTCATGATTACTGGTCAGTTATGACTCTAATCCATGGAGGAAGGTTTGGGTCATGATAGAGTGGTATCAGAGCCAGGTTAATAACTCACACACTTGTCCAAATGAGCAATAGAGTGTCTAGAAAAGACCTAAGTTGCATTCATATGATAAGTTATGCATAAAATGCATTGAGAAATTGCTGAATGGCTTGAAGTATGCAACTATATGATATATATTTGTTACTTGATTGTATAAATGTGCTTTTCTGTACATGAATATTGTGTATATCTGCTGTATGAATTATGATGCAAGTCTCATTAGATAATGGTGAGAACAAGAGCCGATAAGCTAGAAAAATCCTCCACTGCTTGACTAGACCGAATGAAGAGAATGATGCAAGATATGACAGAAACACAAAGGCAACAACAATGGCAACACCCGCAACCCCCACCTCCGATAACCAATACTGGATTTGCAAAATGATGACCGAACAATAGCCCTCACTAAAGAATTTAAGAAAATGAAGCCACCATCGTTCCACGGGGGTGTGGACCCATTAAAGGCCGAAGCTTGGGTCCTTGGTATTAAGAAGTTATTCGAAGTATTTCCATGCGTATAGACATAGAAAGTACAATTGGCCACCTTTACACTAGAAGATGAAGCAAGAAGGTGGTGGATACTAATCCGTGATGATAACAAAGGCATTGATTGGGCAGCTTGCACTCTTTTATGAGAAATACTTTCCACAGTGTGTCCGTGATAGAAAGGTGTCGGAATTTGAAGAACTGAAGCAAGGCAATTTGACTGTAGCTGAGTATGAAGCCAAGTTCACTGAATTGGCGAGATTCGCTCCACATATGGTTGACACCAACTATAAAAAGGCAAGAAAGTTTGAAAATGGTCTTCATAATGACATCTTGGAAAGGGTGAATGTGTCAAAATTGCCCACTTATGTTGATGTGCTAGATCGAGCTTTAATGTCAGAAATTAACATGGCCAACCGAGATAAACCACTAGCTAACTAGAAGGCTAAGAGGCAAGGCTTTTTCTCGTGGAAGCAATCATCAAAAAAAAAAACATGGGGTCTTCAAGCTCTTTGGGCTCCACTAGAAATACGGCACCAACATGTACTCAATGTGGTAAGAAGCATCGCGGGGTTTGCTACCATATATCTGGGGCTTGCTATAAATGTGGTGAAATAGGGCATATAGCAAGGGATTGCACCCAAAATGAGCAACAAAGAAGTGGGAAACCGACTACAAGTTCAACCAGATCCATTCCAAAACCAGGGAACACCAAAAGGCCTGCTGCTACCAGAGACACAATGCGACAAGGGAGAGTCTTTGCACTTGTCCTAGGTGATACATGGAATACTGAAGCAGTTGTCTCAGGTACTATTTCTATATGCAAACAAGATGCTTTTGTGTTAATTGATTCCGTCTTAACGCATTCCTTTGTGTCTACTATATTTGCATCTAGATTGACTAGACCCTTAGAACCATTGCTATATTTGTTGCGTGTATTTGCTCCATCTAGGAATCAGACAGCATGCATTTATGTATCATATTTGTGATATGCGAATCGACAATGCTATCTCATATGTGGATTTATTACCCTTGGACATTTGGTACTTTGATATAATTCTGGGTATGGATTGGTTGTCAAAATATTGTGCCACTATCAATTGTGTAACAAAACGGGTTGTGTTTAAACCGCCAGGGCATGTTGAATTTGAATTTGTAGGTAATGGGGTAGTGCCTCCACCTTATTTGATTTCAGCAATGAAAGCATGTAAACTGCTTAGGAAAGGGTGTCAAGGTTATTTATATAGTATCTTAAGTGAACAATCGATAAATGTTGAAATGGATAGTATTTCTGTTGTTAGAGAATTTTCGGATGTATTTTCTGATAAACTGCCAGGGGGATTGGTTGACAGAGAAATAGAGTTTACTATTGATGTTATCTTGGGCACCCAACCTATCTCAAAAACCCCTTACAGAATGTCTACTACTGAAATGAAAGAACTAAAAGAACAATTGCAAGACCTGCTTGACAAAGGGTTCATCTAACCAAGTACTTCGCCACGGGGTGCACCGGTATTATTTGTGAAAAAGAAAGACGAGACTTTACGCTTGTGTATTGACTACCGAGAACTGAAGAAGGTAACGATAAAGAATAAATACCCTTTACCCTGTATTGATGACTTGTTTGATTAGTTGCAGGGATCACAAGTATTTTCTAAAATTGATTTGAGATCCGGATGCCATCAGTTGAAGGTGAAGGTAGAAGACGTTGAGAAAATCGCATTTAGAACGAGGTATGGTCACTATGAATTTCTTGTTTTGCCGTTTGGAGTGACTAATGCACCTACAGCATTTATGGACCTTATGAATCAAATTTTCAAAACTTATCTGGATAAATTTGTTGTGGTTTTTATTGATGATGTTTTGATATATTCAAAGAGTAGATTTGAACTAACAACATCTCGAAACCGCCTTGCAAACACTTAGAGAAAAGAAATTATTTGCTAAACTTACGAAATGTGAATTCTGGTTGGATGGGTTGTTTTCTTAGGAAATGTTATCAACAGAGATGGGATTTCGGTAGACCCACAGAAGATAGAGGCAATTGTAAATTGGCCTACACCAACAAATGTAATGGAAATCCCAGTTTCATGGGCTTAGCTGGGTACTACAGACGGTTTGTGAAAGATTTTTCAAAAATAGATGTACCTCTTACCCAACTTACACGCAAGGGACAACCATTTAAATGGAATGACGAAAGAGAATCTACCTTTCAAGAATTGAAAATGAGACTAACCACTACACCAATGTTGACATTGCCCACAGGTACAGAAAACTTTGTGATTTATAGTGATGCGTCTTATGAGGGTCTAGGTTGTGTGCTAATGCAAGAAGGACAGGTAATTGCTTATGCCTCCCGGAAATTGAGACCATAGGAGAAGAACTACCTAACACATAACCTAGAATTGGCAGCAGTTGTATTTCCGTTAAAAATTTGGCGGCATTACTTGTATGGGGCAAAATGCGAAGTTTACACAAATCACAAAAGTTTGAAGTATTTCTTTACTCATAAAGAGTTGAATATGCGCCAGAGGAGATGGCTTGAGCTAATAAAAGACTATGACGTTCAGATTCAGTATCATGCCAGGAAAGCCAATACAGTGGCTGACGCCTTGAACAGGAAATCGGCGGGGAGTTTAGCTTGCTTACTGACTAAACAGAAGGAAATCTTGCAAGATTTTGAGAACTTCAAAATTGAGGTAATATTCCATGAGCACAGTGGGTTGATAGTAGCCATATTAGCCGAACCAGCAGTTATGGATGAAATCAAACGGAGGCAAAAGGAGGATGAATTCCTCAAGAAGATAGTTGATGAATTTGAGGAAAATTCAAAATTGGGATATAGTGTTATAAATGAAGTGTTGAAATTCCAAGATAGATTGTGTATTCGAAACATCCCTAAGTTGAAGAGGAAAATTCTTGATGAAGCTCACAAATCAATGTTTGCTATGCATTCGAGTAACAACAAGATGTATCAGGACTTAAAGTAGAGTTATTGGTGGCCAAATATGAAACGTGAGATTATAGAATATGTATCTAAATGTCTTAAGTGTCAGCAAGTTAAGGGTGAACACTAGAAATCAACAGGTCTACTTCAACCTTTCCCTATTCCAGAATGGAAGTGAGAGCACATAACCATGGATTTTGTTGTTGGCCTACCTTGGACACCTAGAGGTATGGATTCTATTTGGGTTATAATTGATAGACTGACTAAATCTGCACACTTTCTGCCTTTGAAAACTACGTATGATGCATACCGATTAGCTACTATTTATGTTGATGAAATTGTTTGTTTACACAGAGCTGTGGTGTCTATTGTTTCAGATAGAGACCCAAAATTTGTGTCTAGATTCTGGAAAAAGTCTACAAGCGGCAATGGAGACAGAGTTGAGGCTTAGTACAGCATTCCATCCACAAACTGATGGGCAATCGGAACAGACTATACAGACTCTAGAAGATATGCTCAGAATATGTGCTATGGATTTTCAAGGAAATTGGGAGACTTATCTACCATTGGCTGAATTTATGTATAATAACAGTTTCCATTCCAGCATTGGCATGGCACCATATGAAGCTTTGTATGGTCGAAAATGTAGATCTCCAATATGCTGGACTGAAGTTGGAGATAGGATCTTGCTTGGACCTGAGCTTGTGCAGATAACTACCGATAAAGTCAAAGTCATCCAACAAAGGCTTAAGACAACACAGAGCTAACAAAAGAGTTATGCAGATGTTAGAAGAAGGCCTCTTGAATACAAGGTCAATGATCATGTGTTCATCCGTGTATATCCGATGAAAGGCCAATTAAGGTTTGGCAGGAAGGGTAAATTATCACCTTGTTACATTAGGCTATTTCAAATTTTAGAAAGGCTCGGTCCAGTTGCTTATAGAGTTGCCTTACCGCCAGGAATGGAACAAATGCACAATATATTTCACATATCAATGTTGAGAAGCTATCTCCGAGATACGTTCTATGTGATTGACTATCACTGAATAGCACTTGATGAAAATATGGAGTACGGAGAATGGCCAGAACGGATCATTGACCAACAAGTAAAGCGGCTAAGGAACAAATCCATTCCAATGGTGAAAATGGAATGGAAAGAACATTATGATAAGGATGCCACGTGGCAGAAAGAAGAAAAAATGTGACAACACTACCCACATTTGTTTCCAACAGAAGGTAACAAAAGTTTGGGGGACCAAACTTCCTAAAAGGGGGAAGAATGTGACAACTCTACTCTATATTATGCTAATTAATCTTAATTATGCTTATAATTATGAGTTTGATATGATTTTGAATGCTAATTATATGATTATATGTGTTTTTGAAATTCAATCTGTTCACCGTAGGAAAATCTGTTTGATTTTTTGTTATAAAATTTAAATTGAGACCAGAGGCGATAGAAATCGCAATTGTCTGTGCTTTTACTATTAGCCTAATTTTAAAAACCTTAAGTGAAATTTAGTAAAAAAACGATTTGGAGCAAATTAATTAGATTAAATCAGGAACAATTAAGTAGGTCTAATTAAGGTTGATTAGGGAAGTGTATATATCGAAACTAATGTGCTTAAGCTCATTACATGAGCTCAAAATCTGAAAATAAACACTCTAGAGAGAGTGAGTGAGCCGATTCTAGAGAGAAAAGAGCATCCTTGAAGATTTTCCTCGAGAATTCAAGAATTGGGAGAATTAGCTCAAGAACTAGCTAAAGTTTCGAAGGTTGAAGCCTCTAGGTAAGTAATTGACCTCACATTCATGAGTTTAAATTCATAGCTAAGTGAATTCAAGGAGGATATGAAGTTCAGAACAAGATTTGAGCTGGAAATGATGAAATTGAGATCAATATGTACATACATGTAACAAATTGCTATGAATCTTCATGTTTGTGTATAAGACATGTTAAATAAGTTGAATTGGTAGTCATTTGAGACATGCATCCATGGATAATGAGGTTATGAAGCTTAATTACATATTTTGAAGATGATAAACTCATGTAAGATCATACATGCATAGGTCTCAAAGTTATGAACATGAAATTGAATGATTTGAGTTTGTACGAAGAATTTTATGGCGAATTGAACTTCAATTCTTGTAAAATTAACTTTTATTTTCATGTTAGAAGTTATTTGCCCAAGATATGGAACTTAGCATGCAAGAAAAACAAGTTGGAATCAAGTTTTAAACTTCAAACACAGTTTTGAAAATTCTAGAATTCGTCATGTCCGCTTGAGCGAGGAAAGTGTCGCTCGAGCATAAAAATAAAGCTCCTAGAAGGTTTGCAGACATTGATGTCCGCTCGAACGAGAAGAATTGTGCTCAAGTGCCCACTTACATGTTTTGACTCTTGGCTCGAGCGACCAAAGTCATGCTCAAGCGCAAAAATGGGATAACTAGGACTATTGCAGACATTAGGGTCCGCTTGCGAGAAAAAGTCGCACTTGAGCGGAAGGGCCTGTTTTAGAAACTTTTGAAAAGCTGTTTATGTTCCAAATTCCGTTCTCTTTCATTTCTAGGCATTCTTAGGCACACATTGAGCATCCTAAATGAATTAAAGGACACAAAAGATGTAACGCCCCAAAAATTGAACAGCGTATATCTATTTATGCAACAAAACCCACCTATTAGACAAACACATATATATAGCTAACTATTCCATACATCCATTTCCATTAAATCCAATATGCCAAATACATACTGTTCACATCTCAATGCCCCAGTTCCAATCCCAAGCATGCATTTTACAACAAGTATGAAATGAAAGCCTAACAGATAATAAGTGTCCTATAAGCTTACAAATTTATCAAAGAACATTCTTGGTTACATAAAATGAAGTTTCAACTCAACGCAAATACAACCCTGGGCTTACATTCAACAAATAACAATAAAACAAAAATGAAGCCTCAACTTCGGGTCCTCTTAAGTCAGTACTTTGGCGGAGGTATATCACATGTACCTAAAATGGTTTCCCTTATAGGGTGAGCCACAGCCCAATAGAGATATACTACACAACATATGAACCATGACAAGACTAAAGAGGAGTATGCTCATGTCATGCTCATGATAAAATAATTTATCTCTCTTTTTATAAAGCATACAATGCTGAGATACAACAACAGATATAAAACCATTTCCATTTTAAACCATATATATTACACGAATACAGGCTCTGTGAATCTCTAGGTGACTGTCTGCAAGTAGGCCCTAATGCACTACCACTGTCATTTTTACAAGTAAACTGGAAGGCTCGATACCTAACTGTGCGATTCCACACCCCTTACCTAGATTCACCAAGTATTCATCTTTTCGCAAACAGATACATTTACAAACATTTCTCAAAAACAGATACATTTCTAATGAAATGAATGTAATGCAATGTCCAATGCAACAAATGAGAAATATGGTTCGATTTACAAAAGTCTCATGCATTTCTATAACAATCATGGCTATCCTCCACCGATAGCCCAAATAGATATTTCTAAACATATATTTAAACAATTAAATTTCAAAAATTCTGATAAATACGATCTATTTCACATCTCATCAAATATGAACAACTACACTAGTTTTCATATCACAATCACATCCGGTAACCTCTCATGGTCCATTTCTAACCGTGTCGATTTTATTTCAACAGATACATTAAACAAAATAATACCATTAATGCCCAAGAAAACATCATTTTCTTTCTAAACTCGTTCTCCAAGTATTATTCAACTATGACATACTATTTTGATCAAAAGCCCCAAAAGTTAAACATAATTCCTTTGTTTTCTTTAAAAATACTCTTTTGGTCGCAAACCGGTAAAAATTTCAAAACCGATCAAATCAAGTCCGTTTTTGTTCAAATTTAAAACATATCTCTTTCATAACCTTACAAACATATTCCAAGTTTACACTTTCGCAATTTGGGCATCAACTCTTTATTTTTCTCAAAATTTTTCTTTTAAGCAAATAAATCACAAATTTTTCAAAAATTCTAATTAAATTATATACAACTCTAAGCTCCATATAATCAAGTAAAAGTACATAAAGAAGTGTTGGAAAAAATCCCTACCTCAAGCTAAGAACCTTTCAAATTTTTTAGCAACAAAATTAAATTTTCTTGGAGCCAAACGACTTTTTCCGCCTCTACGTTTTGATCCAAAGCACTAGGGGTCAAAAATGACTTACACTAAATCAAACCCATAAAAAACCAACTTAGAACTCTTTTTCTTTCTTTTCTCCACGGCAAGACCTAGGAAAGAACACCCAAAGTATAAAAAAATATCTATTAAGTTCTATTTATAGATATTTCATTTTCTTTGACTAAACAAATATATAACTATACAAATATCTAACCATATATATATATACACCTATATATATATATCAATTGAAAAATACATTTCAGCATCTTTAATAATAAAAGTAAATATAATATTTTCGCACCACAAAATATATTTCGTTTAATAGTACACACCATAAATATTCACAACTCTTTTATGGTAATCAAATAATAATAATAAAATCGCAACAATATTTCATGGTTACTAACGGGTCACGATTCAATTAATTCGGTCCAAAATGAATTTATTTTAATAATTTAAAATAAATCCCTAACTGAGATTAAAGTATAAATTCAATTTGATTCAACTCGTTACAACCTTTCCCCTTTAAGGAATTTCGTCCCCGAAATTTAAACTAGATAACCTCGCTAAATCAAAATCAATTACAACTGTAGAAATGCAATCAAGGCATGATAACACAACCTCCCAATTAAACATAAGAAATTCACCTTATTCCATAACACATACAATATACATGCTAATACCAACATAGCATGTCTAACAGCGATAAAAGGTCTCGATACTTCTCATGACTTCAGCCTCATGTTACCAAGTCACCTCCTGAACCCCGTGGTTTCTCCACAACATTTTCACCAGGGGACAAATACGAACAAAAGATACACAGACACATACTGACAAATACGGAGAAAATACACAGATACGTACATATACATAGACACATTTGGGCAATATGTTGTTACTAACAAGGAATATTTTGTCTATGGACCTCAGTGAGCATATACCGTTAATACGACAGAATATTCCGTTAGTTGACGTCATCGCGCGTAAGCAAAACACGCAAAAGGGAAAGAAACACGGATGCAGAGATACAGGGTTTCGAACCCCCAACCTCAGGCTCAGCCTCTCCATCCTTAGACGCTGAACCAAATCACTTAACCAAGTCACTCTTGTGACAAAAATAGTCGAATAAATGTATACAATACATAAATATACAATATATATATATATGCATATATGTATACAACCTTCCCGCTTCTCTCTCTTCTTTCGAAAACTGCGTTTGACATGCGGCCTTGCTTTTGCGTCAGCTAGTCAACAAAAGTAGACCTTCTCAATTTGTAAACTCACGCGGCCTTGCTTTTGCATCAGCTAGCCAACAAAAGCAGACCTCCTCGATTTGTAAGCTCGCCTCGGCTCTCTCTCCCTCTTTGTCTTCTTCTCTTCCGTCTTCTTTTTCTTTATCACTTTCTTTCGTCTACTTAATCACTCTCTTATCCTTCTTCTTCCTCATTCCCCTTGAGAGAGACAGAACATCGAGATTGAGCGGAGGAGAAAAGCTATCCCAAAACTCAGTCTGTTCTTTGCTATTTCTCTGACTCTCTTTTCTTTCTTTTTACACCTCTCACCATATACGGCCTCATCTCGTCCCCTCACTCTCTTTTCGATGATCCAAGCTCTCCTAGACCGAGTGCCTCTACTCTTACTCTTCCTAACCTTCCTAGACAAAGTGCCTCTGCTTCTACCCTTCTTAACCTCCCTAAACAAAGTACCCCTGCTCCTACTTTTCTTAACTTTTCCATGATGTCAATTGAGCAAATCATGGCCGCTCAATCTGATATTGAGGCCAACCACTTCACATCGAGATCTGCAAGATGGGAGATGGATCGCAGCCACCAAATTGTCTCACCTTGTAGAATAGGACCATTGAGGTACATCGCTAAATGCCCAACTTTCTGCTCCAACGCATGTACAAAGATGCGAGTAGAGATTTAAGACCAAGGCGGAGAATAAAAGTCAAATGGAAGACCACCGTCATGGCCCGATTCGAAGCACCTTCGTACTTCGCCTTTGATAGCCAACAGGGAGTCAACTCTCTTGGCGGTCCTACACGCACTGAGGTAGGGCCTTCAAGGGTCACCCAAGATGACAAAAAGAGAAAGAGCTCTCGAGAGAGTCGAGTAAGTGAAGTCGGCGTGTGGCCATTATCAAAAACAAGATCCCTTTTTTTTTTTTTTTTTTTTTTTGTCGCTCTATAATCGGGATGTCGCTTTCTTTTTTCATAATCTAGTGCAATAATTTACTTAATATCCATCCAAAGTGATTATCTCAAGACTCTTAACCAATGAGAACACCTCCCTTTAAAGACACAATTCAATGATATATTTTGTAATTGCAACCGCACACGACAACTAACTCATATCAATATTAAAATGAATTCATACTCGCTACCCAATTGAGTAAAACTAACACAAACAATTACTCCAAATATTCATCCCATGAGAACCTCTATCCGTCCCCTAGTACAATCATATTCTTTCATGAATTATTCCAAAAACAAAATTCACAGATCACCTTAGCCTCAACTACTTCACTTGAACAAGAAGAAACACCAACCCTTACGAAACAGAATGCAATCATGCCAAACACACTACTCAAAAATTCTCAGTCACAGCTTTAGTTGCCCAACCAAACAATTTCTATATTTATTTTTACCTATCCACTCTATTTCTTTCACTCGACGAACCAACTAACAATTTACGCAAACTTGCCTACATCCACCCACACAATTTCACTCCAACATAGAATTTACCGAAACGCTCACACAATGCATTTCGAGTTCACATAGAATTCATCAAGACTAGATACACATTCTAACAATACTAAGGTACTCCCAACAAATACTCATAGTTGAAGTGACTTTGAAATCTCCTTTGAAGTCTTTAGTTAGCTCGCTTCTATCCAAATTCTAAAAGATATAACCACAAGCTATGATGCCACTCATTCACTCTAAAAAAAATTCTATGTCAACAATAGTCATTCCATAACAATTTCCAAGACTAAGAAAACAACGAAAGTACTTCATACCAATTTATTTCCCGATGAGGGGTCTACCAAATAACTTCTTCTAAGGTAATATCATCACAAAACACGATGAAACAAAATTAAAATAATGAATCATCATCTATTAGACAACTAAATACATTTTAATTAAGAAAACACTTACCACTTAAGGTCAAATACACTCATCAAATTGAACTCAATGGTAATATTAGACGAACATACCAACAACACGAATTCTTACCACACTTATAGCAAAACGAAGGATCAATATAAGGGATTCATAACTCTTACTCCAAGGATACAAAACAATCTTGTAGCTAAAAGACAAAGGATACAAAATAATCTCCATTTCCATTACATGAACCACACCATCACGACACACACCAAATTTAACTCAAAACACTCTCATATATCTTCAATCTTCACAATTTCTAACTTATACATAAAAGTAACTGTAAAAGTTAACATCAATCACTCTTGATGGGTCAAGCATAAATTCCCATGGAAATACTCAAATTACCACCATACTAATTATCCTAAAGTACCAAATTTAGAATTATAACATCCTCACAAAGTAATCTTAAAATTTCCTCTAAAAACATTGGTTGCTAACATAACTCCACAACATCCATCACATCATGTCCCTCAACACTCATTTATTGCACTCAAGAATATCAACAACTAACTCTAAAACAATGGACTCCACCAATCTCAAGGCACTGAACTCGCCTACATGTTCTAAAATATCGACTCACGAGTCAATGTTGTTACTACTAATAATCCCATCGAATGGTGTAACCTAAATCAAATTTAATCTCATTCCAATCTATCTCAAAATTATTTATCTTATTTGCCCTCTTAGGATTTGCAACAAAATTATGATTAAAACAAACTCTCTAAGAAACACGTCTCTTAATGCACGATATAATTTCTATCATGTTAAGACTAGATTTATTCCCAAACACATATAAAATAATTGGCCTAGGACCCATCACTAACCTCACAAGCAGTCCATCAAGCAACTGAAACAATCTCAATATAACTAACTTCGGTTATCCCAAGAAAATTTAGAACTAGTTTTATGTGTTCTAATGTCAACAATCCAAAGCATATTATCTTAGATTACTTTAATCATAGAGCTCTAAACACAACAATAACTCCTCAATGATAGTACTACTATTTCTTAGATTTTTTTTTTCATCTAGTCTACTTCTACAAACTTGATATAAAATTGAAAAATAATTAACTCCTCATAACAACAAACCAGTCACTACAAAACACAAACTCTATTATTTTGAGGTCACATTTACACCCACAATCATACAAATTGGTTAATCTACGCTTTAAGACTAATTCCACAACATCTTGACCAATCTTCCAGACCATATTACTCTAGCTTACACCTTCTTCTTGGGGAAAAGGTATCCTCCTACATGAGAACATCCCGGGCACCCCAAGTGCCTCTATTACGGCCTCTCCCACTTTATGACATCTTATATAAGAGATAGGATTTAGCTCGGAAGTAAGTACTCCACACTGGTTCTAACACGCTGTATACGGCTTAAACATAAACCTACACATGTATCTACATCACATAAGGCAAACCATATAAGCACATAGTCACATAGAGCACATACGAGTTACCCCTCCAAGATGTTGACTCGTTCCACAAACATTCAAAAACTTCCAAATAAAAATAGCATTGATCAGGTGCTTTTCTAAAAGGACCTCAAAGAATTTCATGGACGCAAATCATATCTCAAAAGTTTAACCTTATACCCACATAGTCACATAAACATGTTATTACATAGCACATAAGATATGCAACATTTCTCACTAGCGAAATGAACCCACTGTGGTAAAAATCACTTCCCACGAGCTCCAAGTATTCAAACCCGGTAGCTCTGATACCAAGTTATAACCCCCCAAAAATTGGGCAGGGTATATCTATTTATACAACAAAACTCACCTGATAGACAAACACATATATATAGCTTACTATTCCATACATCCATTTCCATTAAATCCCAACTACCAAATACATGTTGTTCACATCTCAATGCCCCAGAACCAATCCTAAACATGCATTTTACAACGAGTATGAAATAAAAACCTAACAGATAATAAGTGCCCTATAGGCTTACAAATTTATCCAAGAACATTCTTGGTTACACAAAATGGAGTTTCAACTCAACGCAAATACAGCTCTGGGCTTACATTTAACAAATAACAATAAAACAAAAATGAAGCCTCAACTCCAGGTCCTCCTAAGTCAAGACTTCCATGAGGTATATCACCTGTACCTAAAATGGTTTCCCTTATAAGGTGAGCCACAACCTAGTAAAGATATACTACACAACAAATGAACCATGACAAGACTAAAGAGGAGTATGCTCATGCCATGCTCATGATAAAATAATTTATCTCTTTTATAAAGCATACAATCCGAGATGCAACAAGATATAAAACCATTTCCATTTTAAACTATATATGTTACATGAATATAAGCTCAGAATCTCTAGGTGAGTGTCGCAAGTAGGCCCTAATGCACTACCATCGTTATTTTTACCAAGAACTGGAAGGCTCGACACCTAACCGCCTGATTCCACACCCCCTATCCAGATTCACCAAGTATTCATCTTTTCGTAAACAGATACATTTACAAACATTTCTCAAAAACAGATACATTTCCAATGAAATGAATGTAATGCAATGTCCAACGCAACAAATGAGAAATGTGGTTCGATTTACCTAAGTCTAATGCATTTCTACAACAATCATGGCTATCCTCCACCGGTAGCCCAAACAGATATTTCTAAACATATATTTTAAACAATTAAATTTCAAAAATTCTGATAAATACGTTCTATTCCGCATCTCATCAAATATGAACAACTACACTAGTTTTCATATCACAATCACGTCCGATAACCTCTCAAGGTCCATTTCTAACCGTGTTAGTTTCATTTCAACAAATACATTAAACAAAATAATGCCGTTAATGCCCAAGAAAACATCATTTTCTTTCCAAACTCATTCTTCAAGCATTATTCAACTATGACATACTATTTTGATCAAAAGCCCCAAAAGTTAAACATAATTCCTTTGTTTTCTTTAAAAATGCTCTTTTGGTCTCAAACCGGTAAAAATTTCAAAACCGATCAAATCGAAGTCCGTTTTTGTTCAAATTTAAAATATAGCTCTTTCATAACCTTACAAACATATTCCAAGTTTACACTTTCGCAATTTGGGCATCAACTCTTTATTTTTCTCAAAATTTTCCTTTTAAGCAAATAAATCACAAATTTTTCAAAAATTCTAATTAAATTATATACAACTCTAAGCTCCATATAATCAAGTAAAAGTACATAAAGAAGTGTAGGAAAAATCCCTACCTCAAGCTAAGAACCTTTCAAATTTTTCGGCAATAGAAATTAAATTTTCTTGGAGCCAAACGACGCTTTTTCCGCCTTCTACATTTTGATCCAAAGCACTAGGGGTCAAAAATGACTTACACTAGATCAAACCTATGAAAAACCAACGTAGAACTCTTTTTCTTTCTTTTCTCCACGGCAAGAACTAGAAAAGAACACCCAAAGTATAAAAAAATATCTATTAAGTTCCATTTATAGATATTTCCTTTTCTTTGACTAAACAAATATATATGTCACGACCCACTCCCCGTACCCAAGGGTTAAGCATCGTGATGCCCAGTAACTGAGGTTACCTCCGGCCAATCCTTAAACAAATCAATAAACGCGAGCGGAAGTAATATTTAAATAAGGGTACCAAAATAATCATAAGAGCTTTTATTTTTATTACAAAATTATATTGACCAAAAAGGTCATTATTTATATAGAGAAATATCATAAAAAATGCTGTGTGTGTCTATTCTGCAGCCCGCTTCTAAGACTTTCCAAAAGCTATTTCCTGAAAATTGGTAAACAACTATAAGCACATGGTAGAGTGAGAAATATTATACCAAGAGTATAAGGGACACGAAATAACCATGGATCGTTAGTTAGGCCAAAATATTTATATAAACAAATCATTTAAGTAACAGAAACTGAATTACAGATATTATATAAATATATCACCATAACCACAGTACATAACAGAACAGAACAGAGGTACAGATTCAAGAGGTGGCTCGTACGGATTCTAGAGGTAGCTCCCACAATAGTGTAGCACTTAGTTCTGCATAACACTTTGGTCCGCACAAAAACAGAGGTACGGATTCAAGAGGTGGCTCGTACGGATTCTAGAGGTGGCTCCCACAATAGTGTAGCACTTAGCTCACTTGAGACTTTGGTCCGACAAAAGCAGGTCAATGGATCCATGACAAACAGAGAACCACAAAGTGGTCAAACAGAGACCAATGGTTATGTAAGTCCCCCAAGGCGTGCGACTCCCGTGATGGTACTTACAAAACATAATTGTATATAAGGTCATAGCCAAATATTCTTTAAAATATAAACAAACATATCCATGGGTTTTCTTTTAAGCAAATAGAGTTCAGAAGTAAAACCACGTAATTGAAACCTTTATAAAACATAACTTTTATTAATATACTAATAAAACATAACTTGTACAAAATAGATTTTGGTAAGTCAAAACATACATAAAATACATTTTGGTGATTCAAGGTATAATATAACTCACCTTAACTTCAATACCTTACTCTTTCTTTCCACTATCACAGACCCTTTTAACTTCCACCATTCTTTCCTTCTTTTCCTCTCTTTCTTTTCTTTCTCGCTTTTCTTTTTTTCTTTCTTTTTCTTTTTTCTTTCCTCTTTCTTTTCCTCTTCTCTTGCCCAGAACGCCTACTCCCTATTTATAGGGAGGTCAGGCCATTGATCAGCCAACGTGTAGCTTACGCGTTCCTATCCCTAAGATATAATTCATAATTATATAGATTTAATCTTATCCTTAATAGATATTTAAGATAAATACCTTTTGACCTAATATTTTAATATAATTATATAAATAACTTAATTCCTAATTAAAATACATTTTATCATAAACCTAGGGATGTAGGAAAAACCGAAAAAAACCGACCAAACCAATTGAACCAAACCAAACCAAGTTATATTTGGTCTATTTTTAACAAGAATCGATGCGTGCGGTTTTTAATTTGATTTTTTATTTTGTTCGGTATCGGTTTAAGCACTTTGTGCACCGATCTAAACCGAAACCGACCGTTTCAACATATATTATATTTATAATACATATATATAATCTAATAATATAATGATATTAATAAGTATAATAAACCTTAATTAATTAACGTTATCATCTTTATAACCTAAGTTCGTAAACTCTTATTATATTAATTTTAACTCTAACTCATTATTCTTGAAACCTTAGTATTTTTAAACTTTTTTTTGTTTTTATTTTTGTTAATTTAGAAATTGAAATGTATTAAATGGATGGATTGGATTTGTTTGAATGATAGACAAATAACTAATTTAATATTTTTGTATAAATTAATGATTATTTAAAAGTGACTCAAGTTTAAAAAATCCTAAACCGATTGAATCGCACCAATCCCAACCGTTTCAATCGGTGCTGTTTGTTGGGAGAAGGGGTCAGTATCGGTATTCAAAATAATAATACCGACATTATCGTTTTGGTGTAATTTTTTACCTATATACCGACCGTACCGAACCGATTACATATACCAACAGAAAATAAATTATTTATTTTAATACCACACTCATTATTATTATTTATATTATCTATATTATTATTATTTATATTTTGACCCCTAAATTTTTAATAATTATATTATTTTACAAAATTACACATAATAATATATAATAAATTATATATTTTTCGAACTGAGATTAAATAATATTAGTATAAATTCTACAGAATAATTAAAAATCTACGTTGTTACAATATAACTATACAAATATCTAACCATATATATATACACCTATATATATATATCAATTTAAAAATACATTTCAACATCTTTAATAATAAAAGTAAATATAATATTTTCTCACCACAAAATATATTTCGTTTAATGGTACACGCCATAAATATTCACAACTCTTTTATGGTAATCAAATAATAATAATAAAATCGCAACAATATTTAATGGTTACTAACGGGTCATGATTCAATTAATTTGGTCCAAAATGAATTTATTTTAATAATTTAAAATAAATCCCCAACTGAGATTAAAATATAAATTCAATTTGATTCAACTAGTTACAAGGCCTAAGAACATTAAGTAAACTAAAGAACGGATTGAATTGTATTATGACCCAATGTGTTATGAATTATGTAGGGTCAAGTGCAAGGACGAATAAAGCACCGGAACACTGTGAGTAATATCTTAGCAAAGATATTTTCGTATATGTCTCATTTTCTAAATGATGCCTATGTGGTAAGGTTCTAAACTTTTGAGGTGATATTATGAATGAATATTCTAACCACTTAATTCGAAATGAAATATGCGAAGTGATCGACGTATGAGTATAAGTATGAAATGGGCCTAAGGCTGTTCAGTATATTTAGTAAGGATGTAGATTGGGCCTAAGGCTGTTTTGTATAATTGTTAAATGGGCCGAAGGCCATTCGGGATATGAAATTGAATGGACCTAAGGTCGTTTTGGATACAAGAATGCATATGTATATGACCATGGATTTAAATGTCTGCACACAAATGTGTATATGAATTGGACCTAAGGTCGTTCCGTGTGTATTAGATCCAAGGTCGTTTTATGTGTAATGGACCCAAGGTCGCTTTGCCTATGATGGACCCAAGGTCGTTTTGTATGCTATATGGACCCGAGGTTGTTTTGTGTTTGAGAAATGGTAGAAGGGACCTGAGGTCGTTTTGCTTTATTATTGATTTCCAAGCGTAATAGTGAATTATGATTGTAATAATTTTGTTCATGAACTCCTTCGCTTTGGTATTGTTCACCGAGCGTTAGCTCACTCCTTATTTATATGTATGTAGGCGAGCAGCGGGATGTCTAGCCTCAACCTTAGTGAGCAATGAGAAACCAAGTTTTGAGGAGTCAACCAAGGTCACCTTAAACAAGAGGCCTCACTTTTGTTTTGCTTTTCCTTTTATTCTTTTGTGGTCAAGTATGACTAACTGTAGACGCGCCCAAACGTCCCGGGAAAAAATCCCATTTTGTTCATTGGGCTCACTACAGTTCGAACTCCATGTCACGGTTCTAAATCTAATCTCACAAAGTGCAATGCAAGATCAATAAATCACCAAAGAGTCTGAATCCGACAAATCGTTTTGAAAATTTGATTTTTAGAAAGAAGTACCAAACATGGACTGCTTTGCCAGATACAGAGTCGCCACCTAAATATTTTATTTTGGGGGAATTTAGGAAACCCTGACTCGTACCTTAGGCCACGTGTCCGCTATCACCAAAGTTGCCTCGACTCGGGAACTTAGGTACGAGAGGAAAGGTCATGCAATGAGCACCCTTTTCCGATCAAAGATCGGCCTTTCCTAACATGATATCTTATTTTTGAAACCACATGTGCCCTTATTCCGGTTATTAACCTAGAATTACTATGTAATGTGCACAGCATACAAGTATAGACTTGATTACTTAAGTTGGAACAAAGCATTGCATATTCGTTTTGAAAACGGTTTGCTACTCGTAAGTAGGCTAAAATACGGATTTTGCCACCCTCAAGTGGGCTTAGAAAACATGGTGCTTTGCCACTCGAGTGAGGTTAAAACTCACAATCAACGAATTGTCCCAATTCAAGTAATCCAACCTTCACCCACAGGCATTCAGGCAGTTATATCACATAAGCAGTTAGCCTCATGGCAAGCATGCTATCATGACAGTCACTCACACACATGCAAGGATGCTAAAGCATAAACACTCACCAAGTACTCCGAGCCAAAACAAAAGCTATGTTAGAAATCAATGCATGATCCTAGCTATGTCAAGAATGCCTAATGCAACACATACAAAATGCAACTAAGATAGGCTCGGCTATTCTAAAATGTCATGTGAAGTGCAATTTGAGACATGTATTCAAATAGGAATTAAAATACAATGCAGTTAGTATGATACGCCGAGCCTGGTGCATGCAAGACAGATGAATGGATGCAAGCATGCGAGCATAAGGATGCTAATTGAAACATGCCCTAAAACTAACCATCGTAAGCTAGTAAATAAAAGAGAGAAAGAAATGGGGGTTGGAAGACATGCATCACACACACGTACACTTATTACAAAATTTGCCCTCTCGACGGAGGGTTCGAATAAATAATACAGAACCAACTAGCTAACCTAAGCTAATCTAATTAAACTAGTTATTACATGACAAAATGAATAACAAGTTACAACTACTTATTACACAACATTAACTAAGTAAGCAATTTAAATGAGCGTGCAAACTAAATGAATGTGGGCTGCCCCAGCTCTGCTTTGAACGACAAAGGATGCATGCATGTTTGAATTGTCTTGTTCGGAAATCCCCCGCGACGCCCCGACTTGCCTCTGTTTGCAATTGACCTCAGAACACTGCACAAAGCTCCGTATATGAAACTCCACCTCGAATCTGTGGGAAGGCTGCCGACCAGCTATTCGCCTTGGAGACCACCTGCCGACCACTTTTGTGGTGAAAAACCAGAAAAAGTGGTCGGCCAGCCACTAAATCTGGTCGGCCGACCAGTTTCTGCCCCTGGTTTCTGGTTTTCTGCAATAGAAGGCAAGAGAGAGAGATGGCAAAGTATTCGCAACACATGTGTGCACGACCACTCTCACCATCATTGCATAAGCTCAAGGGAGTGTAGTCCTTGACCCTCGGGCCACCAATCACGCATCTCGATGCATGATGGCCGAGGAGTCGAATTGCACGACTCAATGTGAAATGAATGCACATACAAACACCTAAAGTCAACAACTTCATCATGGGTAGTCAAGAGTGTCGGCGACCAGGAATCGAGGCACGTTTCATCATTTCAAGCATGAAACGTCCCTCATTCCCCGTGTTTGGACTAACCCCTATTCCAAACACGATGCAACAAACAAGGCATGCACCAATGCAACTCTAGCATGCAACTTTAATGCAATGCAACTAAGTCATGCAAACATGCAAGGGATAACATGCAAACATGCAACTAGCATACACAATGCTATGAACTAACAATGGCATACTCAATGCACATGACACTTAGCATACACAATGCACGTAGAAGCTAACATACATAACGAGATAAACAAGGCATGCATAATGCAATGATCAATCATGCGACAACATGGCATACTCAATGCTACGAACTACAATGGCATACTCAATGCAAAATGGACTTAAACCAAAATGGATGGGCCTCGGCCACACCCAAATCAGTGGCCAATAGATGATGGAAATAAGGCATCAAAACATATACGATCATGCACAATGCAACGGCCCCAAGTCTAAGGCACAAAACAGAACTTTCTAAACGCATTGAAAGGATGAAATATGGAGTGCAATGACACATGTTTTAGCTCTGAAATGGCATACAAAATGACTTTGAATTATGCAAACAACCCATGTAATGCGTGTTGAATGGCTCAAGCATTGAAACTAGTGAAGTGTATTACACTATAGGCATATAAGGCAATGCTCAAATGGCCAAACCAACTCCAAACAGACCCTATGCAGGCCCAAAATAGTAGCAAAATGAGTTGGGATGATGGCTTGAAAGGCACAAAAATGAAGCTCATGCAATGGCTCACAAAATAAGGTATAAAAGCACAACTCTCAAGGGCACTTAAAGAGTGGAAAACATGGAAGTATAACAGCCCTATATGCTCTAAAATATCATGCTCAATGATGCCAAAACACGAAAATACCTCAAGTTAAGCATGCAAGGGACTTCAAAACTCAAAGCTAGTCAAGGCTATTACACTACAAGCATGCATGGAAAGCATCTTAAGACCAAGAGGCCTCAAAACAGAGCTAAGGCAGCCCAAAATATGAACAAAATCAGGTTGGAGCATGGCCAAAATATGCTAGAATAGAGGGCCAAAACACTATGCATTCTAAGCTAGTAAACATAATTTACATTAAAAGAATATGAAGCATGTGAGAGGCTACCAAACCAACCAAAAACAGAGTCATGGAATGCCAAATGATGACCAAAAACCCACTGAAATATGACCAATACATGCAAGAATGACATGCTACTTTGATAAGCCACAAAAGGGATTACTCCACGCATGCAAGAGGCAAATCCAAGGTGACCAAACCAGCCATAGATAGAGTCTAGGAAGGCCCTAAAAGTCACCAAAAATTTCCTGAACCGAGCCTTGAAAGTATGAAAACATATGCTCCTTTGATAGGCCAAACATGCAAGCAAACAAGACCAAAAGAGAGAGGGTCACCCCTCTCTGATTTAGGGCCTCAAAACCACATGCCAGCCACTTAAAATCCATTGGATTTCAGTGACTAAAAGGCCATGCAAGGATTAACTCAAAGGCCTTATGGCATGGCACAAAACAAGGCCAAATAGGGCATGTAAGAGGGAAGATGACCCTCAGCACCAAAAGGGCCTTAAACAAACATGTTAAGCATCTTAAAACAAGACTTTTTTCAGTTGAAAGCTAAGCCCAAATAAGCATACAAGTATGGCTAAGAGAATAATCAAGACAAAGCTTAAAAGGGGAGACAAGAAGTTACCCTTGAAGCACTGCAATACCAGCAAGTTTCTCAGCCAAAAACCAAACTCTTGAGCCTTCTCAAGACCCTCCAGCACCTCAATAACAAGGTAAGGGTGCTTGGGCTAGGAGGTTGTGTGCACAAATGTGAAGCAATACACAAATGTAGAGAGAGAAAGAGAGAAATATAGAGAGAATATAAGCCTATGCCTTAAACCAAATTTAGAACCTGTGTAAAGGAAAGGGAGAGCCTCTCTTATAGAAAAACAAAGGGTTCAAGCTTCTTGGAGAAGCTAAACATGGATGCAATCCCTCCATATGTATGGAGGATACAATCTGTGCCCTCCAGCTGGCACAGCTGGCATCCACTCAGTCTGCCAAAACAGAAGGAAAGCTGCCAACCAGAAAAGCTGGTCGGCCCGCTACTTTTTCTGGTCGGCCAACCACCCAAAGTGGTTTCCCAAAAAAAAAAGTGGTCGGCCAGGGTAATTGGTGGTCTCCACACTGAAAGCAAGCCAATGGTGGGGTAGGAAACCAGAAAATGTGGCCCAAAGACCAAGAAAACCAGTTTCCCAACCAGAAAATCGGCTGGCGGGGAGAAAAATGGTTTCCAAGGAGAAAGCTGGTCTCCCACACTTGTACCACCTTCCAAACAAGGAAAACAAGGTTCGTGCCAAGAATGAACCAACACAAATACAAAACGAGTTCGGGAGGCAAGACGCGACTAGGGGCCTCAAAAGCTGGGTTGAGCACAAAAGTGACGATACCACAAAAGTGGTCTCCGCACCTGATGTCCTTTAGAGAAAGGAAACAAGGTGTGTTTCAAAAAAGTGCCAAACAAAAAATGATAAGTGGTCCCGAACCGAGGCGCACGACCGACGGCTCTGAAAATCAAAAACTAGTCTCCAAACGGGAACAGTGGCCTACGACCACGAAAAGTAGTCTACGACCACTGAGAGATGGTCTACAAGACCTCTCCCTCCCTTCGGGAAGAGAAAACAAGACTTAGTCTGCAGACCGAGTCAAAGTACAAAGAGTCCCGAGGTCCGGAGGTGAGGTTCTCAGCCGAGAACTCCGAAACCTCAAAACGAGCACAACATGCGCAATCACCGAGCACTCAATCGATGACGTCTGAGTCTTAAGGTCGGTCAAAAATGGGGTGTCTACACTAACCCTATGTATAACCTTGGTTTTTGTTAATACTGGCTTTGAATGATCATGGACTTAGGTAATACATACATAATATGGATGTTTGTATAGTGTGAGTTATTTCATATATGAGAATGTTTTGGTTGAGCCATGTATGTGCAGCTCATTGGACAATCTTTGTAAATTTTGCTTCTGCAATTTGACCCCCTATTATTAAATATGAGTTGATTTTCGACTAAGGCCGCAGTAATCTCATGATTCTTGATGGTCTTATGACTCTAATCGATGCGGGCGGGTTTGGGTCATGACACTTTGTTTTAGAAAACTAAAATTAATTCTCTTTATTTCAAAAAAGCAAATCCATGAATATCAAAACCATAACTCAACTTAACTTAACATGATTAATCTAGAATAATTCCAATGCCATGGTTAATTCTTCCTTTTTACTCTTAACACAAATACACAATCAATATAGTCAAAGCACAAAACGTTACACAACTTTCTCCCTTTTTAATCCATTGAGTCTATAATATTAAATTAGATCTTTTTCTCCCTCTCAACATCAACATGCTAAACTACTCCCCAATGAACCCAAACAACAATCTATATAATGATTTCCAACCCTAAGTAACAAACCCTGAATATCTATCATATGATTTTTCAAAAGAACTCCAATATACATGGTTTTTATGCAATAAAAATCTGCCACATATCTATCTATAGACGAAGTATTGAAGAGGAGTAAGAAATCCCTACCTCAAGTGTAGAAGAGGAAAACCCAGAAAACTCAACGTCAACGAAACCACGAAACTTCTTGGATCAATAGAAAGCCCTTGACAAGATCTATAACCTTTCTCAAAGGACCAAGGTGAAAAAATGCCTCTAACCAAGTAGATCTAGAGATCTATGTGTAAAAGTTGAGTCTAAAAAGAGAAGAGAGAGACTCACGGTTTAAAGAGGGAAGAGAGAGAGAGAAAAAGAAAAAGTGAATGGGAAAGTGTGTTTGGAGCCTATTTATAGTAGTAGAATAATAGCTCCAAAGTCAATGAAAAGAATAAGTCGAAACCCCCAAAAGTAGGGCCCAAACCACAGCCAAAAATTTGAAATTTTACTCACAGGGGTCAACCCTTCAGACAAAGATGTCGACCTTTCAGGAAGAAAAGCTGAGACACTAATATGTGCAGAGGACAAGGGTCGACCCTTGGAACCAGTGGTATCGACCCTTTATTTCAGAATGCACCCAGAACAAAACAGTAAGGGAAGGGTCAACCCTAGGAACTCAGGTGTCAACCTAAAAAACCAGCAGAGGCACTAAGAGTAAGGCAACAAAGTGGTGTCGACCCCCAGGAAGGCAAGTGTCGAACGCAGAGCAAATTTTCCAAGTTTCGAAAGAATTTTTCAACGTAAACAAGCGTGAACGAACAATCCTAATAAGTTTAAATTGAATTGTATTCCTCCAAAACCAAGATACAACAACTCCAAAGACTCCCAAAATGAAATAAAGGATTTAAATACACTTTTCAATCGTTTAAAGGATACAAGTGCTACATTCCTTTTGTTCTTTAATGTAAATATTTATTGTACAAGCTTGGGCTTTATATGTATTAAGTTTAACTCATTTTTGTTGTAACCAAGTATCGAATTAGAAAGATGTAGTCATTAAGGCATAAACTATTCGTACTTTCCTTTCTTTCATGTGATTACTACATGTCATATGCTATAGATTCAGGGTCTAGGATTTATGAATATATACATACATATGTCATCGTTTATACGACAAAAGAGAATCAATGAAAGGTTAATATTATATAAGTTTCTACTTTTCCATTGAATATCATGAGGTGATTTGTTATTATTTTGGGGCATTACAGTCCCACCTAATTTTTGGGGTGCAAATAGAGTCACCCTACTTTGCTAGGAAAGGCTTGTATTGCTATTCCTATTTTTCCCTTACTTTGTTTTTTAATTTTTCATTTTGCTTTTTTTTTTTTGGGGGAGGGTTTGGAGTTTTGAGGGTTACTTTGGGAAAATCAACTTTCATGGAGGGTTTGGTTGTTTTTTTTTTTTTTGGGGGGGGGGGGGGGAATTCTATTTGCATATGATATAAACTCTTAGCAGATACCATAAATAGTGTTCGAATAAAAGTCAAATGTTTGAATATAAATTTATGAACATAAAGTAGTTGTTTGGATATAAATAATTGAATGTAATATATATTCAAACAATTTATTTTTCATAATTTTAAATCCAAACATTTGACATTTGTATGGTGTGCAGATGGATTTTTCTATTTTTTTATTTTTATAAAAAAAAAAAAGATAATTTTTCCTTGTTTTCTCCAATAGTTGGATAAAAAGACTTCTTATTTTTGAAAAAATTGCATAAAGTTTAATTTTAAAGAATTCAAAACATATCCGATTCATTTGAATTGAAATGAAATTATTCTTCTTTAACCTCTACCAAATAATCATTATATTATATTTTGCTTCAATTAAATAAAACACTTCCATAAACTCAAAAAAACAAATTAGAAAAAAAAAAGGGTGCCTGTTGCGTGTGTCTTGTACGGGCCTAATTAACTAGTATTCTTAATATATAGCATTTTTTTTTTTTTTTTAGCGGCAAGCAAAGCAAATTTTATTAAAAAAATAAAATAAAATGATTAAAATTTAATAGATGTGTGGTGGTTTTGTCATTTTGTAGTTTTGAATTGTGACTGTCTGCGTTGTTTTCGTTATATATAATAAAAGTTTTTCTTTTTTTTGTTTTAAAAAGGTTGGAATGTGATGGTGAGTGATTTGTACAGTTTACAGATTCTTATTTTATGGAAATAAAATCAAGCTATGCGTGATATTGTAAAGGTGAGAAATTTTTGAAATAGTTTTCATTTTTTACACAAGTGTGAGTAGGAAAATATGTCTTAGAAAAATTAAAATTCTGATTAAAGTATGTTTATTAGTTAAAGATGAAGGTGTGTTGCATTACCTATTAATAACAGAAGATGAATGGTTGATGGCCTTGGAGATGAGGACAGTCAAGTGCTTAAGCTTCTTCTTTTTTTTTTCAAATTAAAAATGTTTCTTATTCTATTTCATGGTTTTGTTTAACAAAATATTCAAAAAGTTTTTATTGTGGGAGGTTTGAAAAACTGGAATGGTGAATTAGAATTTTAATAAATAAAATTAAGATTACTTCTTTGTCATTATAAACTTAATTTAGTATTAAAGATTTCGGTTATACTTTTAAATTGTGTTTTATGATCAGCCTTTATATCCAAAATTAATTATGATTATTTTAGCTTTTATAATACAACGGTGCTAGATGCACCAATTACCCTACTAACTAATATACCAATAGATGATATGGCATCGCCACCTAAAAATTATAGAACCTAATATACAAAGACCTAAACCTTCGAGTAAGGATCCTCTTCTTGGTGTCTCTTTGGTGTCACCTAAAAGTAATTTTTAATTTTATTTAATAAAGTAATCTGGGCTGTTGGATTCTTTTGAGATGAATCTTGACCATTGCAAGGAGGGGGCCAAGTAGAGAAGGCAAGGAGCGGATCCTTGTTCTAAACCCTCACGTTCTATCACTACACAACTTTTCGGCTCCCAACTTTTTTGGCCTTTCACGTTCCACAACAACTCAAATGACGATCACTAGCGGTAACGACATTACCGAAACGACAATCGTTCTATATTGAGTATTGTATAATCTATGTTGCTTGTGATCAAATTGATTGACCTTGTTTGAGAATATTAATTTTTTAATATCTTTTTTTAAATTAAGGTTCTCTTTCTTACTCCTATTATTAATCCTACTAATCCAATATAATTTGTTCACAAAGTTTCATATGATTTATTGCAGAGAAATGGAAGGAACATCAAGTAATTCTCAAAGTATGGAGTATAATGAGAATAACATTGAGAATGAAATAGAGAAACAAAGTGTGGAGTTTAATAAAGAGCATATTGAGAATGACAAAAATAAAAATGTTGAAGAGAAAATAAAAGATCGTAAGGTAGGAATGGTATTTGACTCTATTGATGAGATTGTTGGGAATGGGTTTAGGTATGTTAATTAGAAGCTCTAGAAAAGTACAAGGGCAAGTCAGATATGTGATAGTTGCTTGTATCCACACTGGAAAGCCCTAGATCAACTCAAGTAAACTCCATCAATTGCAACCACAATCAAAAACTTGTTGCAAAGCTAAGATTTGTGCAATTTTATGCAATGATGGGAAGTGGACGTTGAACTTTGTGGTCCTTGACCATAACCATGGAGCGAGTCCAAGCAAAGCTTGATTTTACAGATGTCATAGGTTTCTCACTACAGTCATGAAAAAGAGGCTTGAATTGAATAATGTGGTTGGTATTAGAATGAATAAAAGTTTCAATTCACTTGTGATTGAGGTAGGAGGACATGAAAATTTGTCATTTCTAGAGAAGGATGCAAGAAACTATCTTGATATAGTTAGGCGTTTACAGCTTGGTGAAGGAGATGCTATCGCTATGCACGATTACTTTTTGAAGATGCAAGTTGATAATTCTAACTTCTTTGATATAATGGATTTAGATGACGATGGTCGACTAAAAAATGTATTTTGGGCAGATGTAAGGAGTAGAGTCGCTTTCAAAGAATTTGGTGATGTAGTTATGTTCAACACAACATACTTGGTTAACAAATATGTCATGTCATTCGCTCCTTTCGTAGGGGTAAACCGGCATGGGCACTCAACATTATTAGGGTGTGGATTGATATTAGGGGAAGACACCAAGACTTTTATGTGGCTATTTCAATCTTGGCTTACATGTATGTCTGAATGTCCCCCCAGTGCAATTATTACAGATCAAGACAGAGCTATAAAAAAAAGCTATAGAGTGTGTATTCCCTAATTCACGACACCAATAGTGCTTGTGGCATATCATGAAAAAGTTTCCTGAAAAATTGAGTGGGTATAAACAATATGAATCAATCAAGTTTTGTATTCAAAGCGCGATTGATGATTCTTTAACAAAAGAAGAATTTGAAAAGAATTGGGAACATTTCATTTAGAAGTATAAACTTGAAAGCAATGAATGGTTTCTTAGGTTGTACAACGAGAGGCGTCGTAGGGTACCAGCCTTTGTTAAAGATATTTTTTAGGCATGAATGTCAACCACACAATGGAGTGAAAGCATGCATGCATTCTTTGATGGGTATGTCCATTCCAAGACTACTTTGAAACAATTTGTAGAACAATATGAAAATGCTTTGGCCGAAAAGGTTGAAAATGAAAACAATGATGAATTTAGTTCTTTTAACTCATGCATCCAATGCATAGTTGTTACGAGATGGAGAAACAATTTCAAAGTGCTTACACAACTGCAAAATTTAAAGAGTTTCAACGGGAGTTATTAGGGAAGATTTCTTGTGATTTGTCTTCAGGTAAGACAGGTGTTGACATTTCAAAATATGAAGTTACTAAAGATGTAATGTTTGAAGAGAGTCGGCGTTGTGTAACTTTTAATGTTTGCTTTCATGAGGATACCCGTGAGGTTGATTGTAATTGCCGGTTATTTGAATATAGGGGAATATTGTGCAAGCATCAAATTGTGGTGTTCATTCATAAGAAGCTTAATCAAATACCGGACAAGTACATCTTAAGAATATGGTCTAAAAATGTCAAAATGAGCCATACAAAAGTTCGGATCAGTTATGACAATAGGGTTATGAAATCTAAGGCACATAGCTTTGCTAAAATGTGCAATGCCTTTTATGAGGTTGTTGAGTTGGCAGAAGATTCTGAAGATAGATATGAAAAGGTGATGGAGTGAATGTGTGAGCTAAACATTAGCTTTAAAGAAGAAAGTTGCGGAAGCAATAAGGATATTTCAAAAGTTAATCAAAAGAATCAAACCTCATGTGGGAATGGTTTTGGAATTCCAAAAGAAAGCATAAACATACTTGATGCATAGGTTGTTCACCAAAAAGGCGCCCATCATACAAAAGGAAGCAATCTAAGGTTGAAAAGGTTATTAAGAAAAGAAATGAAAGCAAAAGGAAAACACATACCACTAGTAATAAAGAAAATATGCACAAGCAAATTGATGAAAATGTCGAGAAGGTGGTGGTGTAGTTGCATTTTATTGATTGGTTATTTCTTTATACTATTGTTAATAATATTTCCTAACTTCTTTTATTTTACATTTTTGTAGGAGCCTATGAACCATAGAAACATGCATGATACGAGTTATGCTATGGGATTTGTTGGACTTGGAACATGAGAGTATTAATTTAAATGTAAGAATCATTATTTTATATTATCAATAGTTGTTAGTTGCTTTAAAGTATGTAATTATTTTATACACAATGTAGGATTCTGCATTCCAACAGTCACAACATATTGGTGGTAGGAGTTATGACTTTCAGAAGGCGTCACATATGCGGCCAAGCATGGTTTGGCAGCCAAGTATTATTAGGATTAGTCGATTCTTTGGGCAACCAAATATGCTACAATGAGGAAGTGCGCATTATGGTTGGAAAAGGGTTTGGCATGTATCCATTTCAAGTACGCATTTTTTCCATCCTAGTAATACGTATTTCTGTTTAAAAAAAAGGGTGATGCACCAATAAATCCCAAATTAATAACTTATACACTGTTTAGTCCTAAAAGTTTTCTTATAGACTGAAAGGTCCTATTAACATCAACTACATCACCAACATCACTAAAAAAAAAATATTAATTAAAAAACAACAACATCATGAAAAATCAGCAACATGGGTGTTGAATCTACCATAATTGGGATAAGAACAACATCTCATAAAAACACCACAACATCATCAGAACAACATCAGCAAACATATCATCAACATCAACTGTAAGAACATATCATCATCAACGTTGGGAACATTACCAACATGAACATCAACTATTCTGTAACATTGAACATCAACGTTTAAACATCAACATGAACATCAACTATTCCGTAACATTGAACATCAAAGTTTAAACATCAGATTTCAACTATTCCGTAAAATTGAACATCAACGTTTAAACATCAACTATTCCATAACATTGAACATCAACTATTCCGGAACATTTAAACATCAACTATTCCGTAACATTGAACATAAAAAAAAAAAAAAAAAAAAAAAAAAAGCTAGAAAAGGGTTTGGAGTAACATTGTTGATGTTTAAACATCAGAAAATCTAATAGTTCAGTTGATCAACAGCAACTATTCCGTAACATTAAACATAAAAAAAAAACCCACTTCCCAGAACATCAACTATTCCGTAACATTGAACATCAAAGTTTAAACATCAGATTTCAACTATTCCGTAAAATTGAACATCAACGTTTAAACATCAACATGAACATCAACATGAACATCAACTATTCAATAACATTGAAAATCAACTATTCCGGAACATTTAAACATCAGATTTCAATTTAGGATTTGGAGATCGGATCGCAGTTGCGTTCGAGATCGGATCGCAGTTGTAGATCGTCGTCTCCGATCACTTTTTCGGCGGCGGTGAGAGTGAGGTTGGCGGTGGTGTTTATAGAGAGACAGCGGTGTTGTCGGCGTTGGACGGAGGAGGAGGCCATGGCGGCGGAGGCGGTGGTAGAGGAGGTCGATCGGGAGGTGAGGTGAGGCGAGGGAGAGGGAGAGGAGTAGGGTTAGGGTTAGGGGTGGGGAAGAAGAAGAAATAGGAAGAGTGGAGAACAAAACCCAATCAATGTTTCTGGGAAGTGGGTTTTCTATGGGAATGGTGGATCGAAAATGGGTACTCTGTCCGATCAAAAAAAAAGGAAAATGGGTACTCTGTTAGTGTTTGATGATGAAGTTGTGATATTGTTTTGATAATGTTATTTTTTATTTTATTTTTTTGAACTCGTTTGATAATGTTATTTTGATGATGATGTTGTGATGTAAAAATAGGACTAAATGGTTTATAAGAAAACATTTAGGACTAAATGGAATAACATTTTTCAGGATAGGATTTATGGGTAATTTCTCCTAAAAAAAATGTCATTCAATTTTTTGTTCTTTTTTTAGGGTCATCATTCATCTTCATTGTGGAAAGGAGGCTTTGAAATGGCACCTATGCATTCCACTGGCTTAACCGAAATGTTGACAATGAATGATATGATGCAAGTAAAAAATCCAAGATTGCACAAAGATAGGGGAGGCAAAGAAAGTTATGATGGAAAGTGATGTTGATTGAGCAAACTTGCAAATGATCTACTTTCTTTCAATGTTTTTTGCTTGATCTCTGTTTGATCTTTAATGACAATGGGAATTTTTTTTTTTTTTTTTTGGGAGGGGGGTGGGGACAAGCAACTTTAAGTTTATTTAAATCTCAATTTGAAGTTTAAACCTCAGTTTATTTTATGCATTTCAACTTATTCAAAAAAAAAAAAAATCTACATAAACATATTTTATTTATGCCTTTTAGCTTATATAGATTAATGCATTTGTCAAACATAGTTTATTTTTAAAACCATTAAGAAAAGATGATTGAATAATTCAATATTATAATTTTGGCACAGTTTGCCACTATTTATGCATAATTTCAACAAAATTTCAACATATTTCTTCAATTCCCATGAACAAAGAACAAAACACAAAATAGAAGTCATCTCAACCATTCTCAACCACTTACAAGCAACAAACCATCATTGCAACATTCATTTTCAAACCATGTCATCTCAACCATATTTAATACAATATTTAATCTTCATATCAAACCATAACAAAAGTTTCATTACAACACAACAAATCACAACCAATATTTGATTACGAAATACAAAACAAATTTCATTTCAAAACCATAGTTAACAACGTCATTACAAAACAAAACATAAGAAATGGCATAACCAAATCTTTAGGAATGAAATCTTTTGCTTAAGTATTTTAATCTTCAACTTCAGTTTCTTATTCCATAATTTGGTTATCAACAGTAGCCATGCTATGATTATTTCTGTCAAGAGCAGCTATAATCTTCACCATCCAAATTACAGTATCACCGTTTGGCCACCCCACAAAAAAAAAAAAAAAAAAAAACACTCCTTTGAAACATCATATCAAACTTCTCACCACCTATGCCCACACCTCCACCTAATTAATTTGTCAACAACTACCAAAATAAAACCTACAAAAATAAATAAATAAAAAAGCAACAAGGGGAAGAAAAAAAAAAGTTAAACCAACCAATGAATATGAAAATTAGTATCCATTAACAACACTCGAATTTATCAAACTACATACAAGCAGCATAAGTGATGATACAAAATTCAGTTACTTCAATCTTAGAAATATATATGATCAAATACATTTCATGCAATTTGAATGGGGTTATCTATTGAAGTTGCCCATGTGCAATCTACAATATAATTGTTGCCTACAGTAGATGTATTTGAAGTAGAAGTGTAGGACCCAACCCTTTTTTGAGGCAAAAGTTTGTTCTTATCAAATTTTATTATGCCTGTTGCTTAACAATAATACAATTTATTTCACACCAGATTTTCTTTTACAAACCCCAACCTTTCATAAGAAGATAAAAATAGGAATAAAATGTAGAGGATATAAGATGAAAAAGGGAGAAAAGAATTTATTAATTTGCACAAGGTTTTTAGGCATAGCGGTCTCAGAAAGTAATACCCATTATAGACTTACAAATGATCAGACAGTTAAATGATTATGAGCAAAAGGAATAAGGGCACTACCAGCTAAAAAATATAGTTCCGAAGATAATGCAACCTTAGATTGGAATTTAGAAGATTTCTTAGGACAAAAGAGGTTAGCCCCTTGAGATAACTTACTATATCAAAAAGCAGACGAAAGTTATGCAGTAAGATTTACTCAATATACAAATGCAGCCCTAGAAAGATCTAAGGAAGATGAATTCAGTAACATAGATAAGAAAGAAAATCAAGATAATCATAGTAGCATAAATCAGCTTTATGTAATGACAGAAGAAAAACCAGTATTACAAAATAAGATATATAATATCAATGAGATAGATTTGGATAGTTTTACTCTAATGGATATGAATAAAATATTAGATAGTAGATACTATGAATATATAGGTAGGGGAAATACCCATGATGAAGCAGTTTCATTTTTAGACTAAAATTTTTATACTGAATATGTAGATGATATTTTAGAAGATAAGATACATCCTAGTAAAATATTTAAAACACCTTAACAGTTTGAAATAGAAGACACTTTTTATATAAATACCCAAACATTCTCTCAAACAACAGAAAGTACAAGAACTAGCAATCGATAACCTACAGTAGAAGATCCAATAGAACCAATGCAATATAAAGTAAGAAGAAGATGACCACTAACCAATACAAGTTGTAGTAAAGTAGATCTAAGTAAACAGTATAGGTTTCATGAAAAACGTAAACAACCAGATATGAGCATACAATTACAACCAGCTACTAACCAAGGAACCCTTTTAGACTTAGCTAAATTCGACCCACAGATATGGCAAGAAGTAATAGAAAAATGGGAAAAAGACGTAGTAAAAGCATGGATGAATAATCAATTTGAAGGAAATGATATGTGGGAATGCATGGAAACATTTTTAGGAGATTTAACTTTTAATATATATTTAACTTTTAAAGGAAAATATGAGGAGACTATTAGACAACTTAAAAGATTAAGAGATAACCTATGAAATTTTACCAGTTTTATAAAAGAAATACTTGTAGGATATGACCCCTCGAGAAGAAATGATTATATGCAAAACATAACATTAACTGAATTAGATAAGATAACACTAGAGAGTTGGAAATATACTGCACCTTTTAGTAAAGAATATCTAGCCATAGCAATTAGAACAGGAAAAAGTTTTGATGAAGAAATAGAGAATGAATATTTTAGAAAGTTATCTGGAGAATTAGGAAGAGAAATACAGAATCAATGGTCTCTCTATTATATAATCTTACCAACGAGAATAGCCACAGGAGAAGTAAATATAAGAGGAGATTTAGAAATAGGACCTAAAATAGTTTTTTCATTTCGGAGGCTTAGAGAAAAATGTATAGAAGTCAAAATATGAAAAGATTTGAAAAAGCAAAACTGTGGTTTTTGTAGCAGCATAATATACACTCTGCAGCAATATGAAGATAAATATAATATAAGAAAATACAAAAGATACAAAAAATATTTTTTAAAAAAAAAAGGTACTGGAAGAATAAATATAGAAAACTTTGGAAAAAAACAAAAATTCATTAAAAAGAGTAAAACTTTTAACATAAATAATTATAAGCATCTACCTAAGAAAGACAAAGACAAAAGCAAACAAAGATATGTTAGAAAACCTAGTAATAAAAAATGTAATTATTTTATATGTAAAGAACCTAATCATTTTGAAAAAAATTGCCCAAAAAGACATAAGCTTAATACTAGTAAACAGATAGAAATATTGCATATTATAGAAGATTTAGAAGAAGATATAGTAAGTATAAATAGTGATGATTTAAAAGTATATAGCATAGCCAGTGATTATGAATATCAAATAGAAGCTATAAGTTCAAATAGTGATTCAGAAAGTGATACTAATATAGATAATCTTTTAGGACAACTTAACCAAGAAATAGGAATACTTTCTTTCCATAATGGTTTCTTTATTATGACATAAGAACGCAATCCAAATAATAAATGTCAGCATAACTTTATGATTGGACTAGGATTTGATACCACTTGATGCAGTTATTGTAATTAGTTTTTAGCTAAAAATAAGAGAACTCAATGTATATTATGTAGTGTAACATATTGTATAATTTGTTTAGAAAAATTGAATATGACACATAAAGTAACACTAGAAAATAAAGAGGAGATGCTAGATGATCATAGTCTAGAAAATAGAGAATTACGACTAAGAATTAGAGAATTAAAGATACAAGTCAAAGAGCTTAAACTACAAATGCATGAGACAGAAAATATAGAACTAACCTGGGCATAGAATTTTTAACATTAGAAAATAAACAGCTTAAACAGCAGTTAGAACAATTTCAAAATAAATACCCTTTAAAAGATAAACTTGTTGAGGAACATATGCACTCTTTAGAATTAGTTAACCTAGCTGATTCTCAACCCTTCAGTCAATATTCTCAGGCACAGTCTAACAAAGCATATTTATCATTTAATTATCTTGTCATACCCAAACTAAATTTAGTTGAAATATCTAGTGTGATCAAATTCGCAGAAACAACTCTTAGTGTAAATGCCATGATACATATAGGAGCTAGTAAATCACATATCAAACAACATATAGTTCCACTCAATAGAGTTCACCTTTAGTTACCCCAACTTTAGTCAACATAGTCGATGGCACTAGACAAACATATACTCATTGCATTAATAGAGTACAAATTAGTTTTCATCATATAGGATCTCAAACTCAACATATCGAATGCTTTCTTTTACCCCAGGTTTAGATTGGGAATGCATGGCAAAACCATCCTTTCATCTTAGGAATTAATTTTATACTCAATCTACAAGGTGGCATGTTCATCAGCGATAATAGCGTTAGTTTCTTTAAACGAACCGTGCATACACCCACAACTTATGCCCTTAGCATAATTGTCCATTCATTAGAGTTGAATGTAAAGCGTGGTGGTACAATAGGAGTAGATTCAGTTCTTGCTAGTCTTTTACTTCCTAGTAGAAATATTTTTCCTGAATTAGCCCAGAAGCATATACCAAGTGAGGAGATAACTAATAATTATATAGAAGATTTAGAAGTAGAAGATCTAAAATTAGAGGTTTTGGGAAAAAACAACTCTTGGAGCTTAGAAGAATTTAATCAAATTGTTAATTTAGAATTAATTTTCGTAAAAATAGAAAAGCTGAAGCAAAAACTAACATATAGAAGAATAGAAAAAGATTTAGATGAAATAATAAGATTAGTTGAAACAATAGAAATTTTAGAAGAATAGCCCATGAAATATTGGGCAAGAAATAAAGTTTAGCTAGTTTAGATATAAGAAAATAAAGACTATAGGATTACATAAGTACAAATAGATCATATGCCAGCAGATATAGAAGAATTTATAATACAGATTAAAGAATTATTAGATGTAGGAGTAATTCGACCCAGTAATAACTCTCATCGAAGTGCCACATTTATGGTAAGAAATCATTCAGAGATAAAAAGAGGGAAAACTCGAATAGTTATAAATTACAAAAGGTTAAATGATAATACAAAAGATAATAAAGTACAATATACCAGATAAAGACTAGCTCATAAATGGAATATAGATAGCTAAAATATTTAGTAAATTTGATTGCAAGTCTGGATTTTGGCAAATAAAAATAGATAAAGAAAGCTACCTTGGACAGCCGTTTGTTACCCACAAGGATACTATGAATGGCTAGTCATGCTTTTTGGACTTAAAAATGCATCTTCCATATTTCAACATGAGATGGATAATATATTTAATAAATATAGCCCAAATAAAAATACATAGATGATATATTAGTATTTAGTCCAAATAAAAATAGTCATATAGATCATTTATATACAATGTTAGAAGAGTTTATAAATAATAGAATACTAATTAGTAAAAGAAAAATGGTCTTAAATAAACCTCATATCGAATTTTTAGCAATGGAGTTAGAAGATGGAAAAATAAAATTATAGCCACACACAGTGAAATTTTTTTAGATTATCTAGATAAATTAAAAGATACAAAACAACTTCAGTTATTTTTGAGAATTTTAAATTACGCAAAAATGTACATACCTAACCTAAGTAAGATAATAGGACCGTTATATAGCAAGACCACACCCACAAGACAAAAGTATTTTAACCAACAAGATATAGCTTTAGTAAGAAAAATTAAAAATATTTGTAGGAAGCTACCCGACTTACAACTCCTATTAGAATCAGAGTATATAGTCGTAGAAACAGATGCAAGCTAGTTAGGATAGGGAACAATACTATTAGCTATGCCTAGTAACTATGACAATAAGAATAAAGAGCATACTTGTAGATACAATTCTAGAAAATTTAAGGAAAAATATGTAACTATGATTAGTTTAGACTTTGAAATATTGGGGTAGTATATGCAATAAATAAATTCAAATTATTTTTACACAAGCCTTTCACAATTAGAACTGATTGCAAGGCTATAGTCAAATTTCACAATAAACTTAATGAGCGTAAATTTAGTAGTAGAAGATGGCAAAATTCTTAGATTAGGATATAAAGTAGAATTTGAACATATTAAGAGGATTGATAATAAGTTAACAAATTGACTAAGTAGGAAAATATATTTAGACAAAGAAGATAACCAGTTTAATTTTTGTGCAAATAATGGAGAACAACAAGACAATGAATTTTAGAGGATTTTCTCTTCTTATCTATAAGGGTAGTGCCAAGTTCAAACCTTTAACAGGAATCCAACTAGATTTGATTCAACAGTGTCTTTTAGATAACCTTTCAAATAACCTTAATCACCCAGCTAAATGTCTGTCAGTCCTAAATTCCCTTAGTATATACTTTTCAAAAATCCAGAATAAACCCTTATCTAAAAGTTTCTCCTTCTATGTAGTAGCTAAAGGAGCTAAACCTGGCATTTACCATGACTAGATAGAAGTTGAACGTTTGGTTAAAAATTTTCCTTTACCTCAGTTCAAAGGATTTTATGATTTTGTGTCAGCCAATACATATTCCCTTAGACAAATAGGAACTAGTTATATAATTAGCTAGGCAACCAAAGATTATTTGGACACATTGGGTAAGATGTAGTCATCTATTCTTGCTACAAGTGGAGTTCCAGTCAGTCAGATAACAGGAAGTTGTAGTACTAACCCTCAACTTAATACATAATCACAAAGTTCTCTTCAATTATGCAGACATTGGGAAGGCCTTACTAGAAATTTCAAAAAAATCATGAATAAGGGCAAAAGAGTCAGTGAACAGCTAGACCAGCTCCGAGACGAAGAAAAATAATTGAGAGCAACCATTCAAACCCTAACCAACCAGCTTAAAATATTAACTTCAGATAAATCACCCACTCCTGTTCAAATCCAAGAAATCAAGCAACTTACCAGTGAGAAATTTGATCAATTGAATACTAGAATGTATTTTTTCAAACATTCTATCATTTAATCTTTTTTTGAGAAAATCCATGAATTCAAGGATATTAAGCCTTATATATATACACCCTAGCCGAAGATAGTGGAAATAATGAGCTAATTACTATAAAATAGTTTCTCCAGGACCTTTCCATAGCAAGAGTTCAGTGCCCCGATATGGCTTATCGATGGATTTATCTCTACAATGATGAAGAATAACCATGCACACAAGAAAGACAATGTAGAGAAATGACAGAATGTTTTGGAAGATGCTAGTGTAATCTTGACTTCAACATCTATTTTGTTAAATAAATTTAGTCACTTTTGAGCCATTAAAGATAGAAATAAAAGAAAAAACTAGTAGTCTAACAGCCGCACAATTGTTGGATTATGGTTTTGTTTCTAAAATGATTTTTTCAGAACCGGACCAGACTGATAATTTTTGAAATAAACTTGCTCATTCAGTACTTTGTATAATAAAAGAACATCATCCATTTGTTGAAGTACAGATTGATAACAAGCTATCAAAATGGAAAGGAATAAGGTGTATTCCCGTCAAACATAAAATATACCTCAGAGGAACCTCAACTTTTTTAGGATACCCAGGACTTCTCAATAGAAGACCTTAGTCATGTAAGAAATTTTCACTCAAAGATCAACTTAACAAATAGAAGAAATTTGCTAATAACCCTTTACTAACTTATAATGGAAACTATGGACACCTCGTCTGTGAAAATAAAAACCAGAAGATCTACTATAACTTAGCTATTTCAGGTTTTCCCTTCAGCAAAGAGACATTTGTCGATTAAAGTAAGTATCCTAACTATTAGTATAGTGTTTCCCATGAGTTCTCAATACTTTAAGATGATGATCAATGAGAGGATGAACTAGTTAATGGGACAGATTTTTATGATCAACTTTCAATAGCAGAAATTGATATCTTTGTTTTTGATCTTCTAATTCTTGTATATGTTCATTATTGGATTTAATTTTAACTCTAAGTTCTTCCAAATGATGAAAATTTGGCTTTAAAATATATTATATTGAAAATATTCCTTTGGTATTTCTACATAGATTCTCGTTTTATTCTAAAATTCTTTCCTTTACTTTGAAAAACTACTTTTAAGTGATGTTTGCTTTCATTACATGTACTCCCACGTTGAGACTAAGTCTCGTTTTACATAGTATATTTTTATTTTCCTATTCCTTACTTTTCCCTTTCTGCCTACAATTTCTCTATAATGCCTAATCACAGCTCACACGGGTTCCTCATCTAAGGTCACTCAGTAATAGAATAAAAAAAAATTAGATACTATGAAGGTTCAAAGCATGTAATATTAATGAGTAAACAAGCATTTCATAAACTTGGTTTTTCAAAAAGAAAATAAATTTTAAAACAGAGGAGTTACCCTTTCCAAATACCCAAGAAAAAAGAGAAATTACTCATACTTCATATTAATATAACAAAATACTTACAAGGATTATGTTAGAGACTCTAGGATACTTAGAAACTTGAAAGACAAAAGTTGAGGCACTTGAAAGTTGGACAAAAATAAGGACTTGAGTGATTTTTTCTTGTGTTCCTAATTGAAGAGTGTTACCTATTTATAGTGGTGAATACTCATAAAGACCGACTACCAAAAAAATCAGCCAAGGATTAAGATAATGATACTGGATACTACTTTGGGCCCCATTGCACATAAAAGAAAAGAAAAGAAAAGAAAAATAAAACACATATAAGGATTCTCACAGCTTTTCTTTAATGGAGCAAAGTAGGGGTCGTCTGCTCTATTAAAGTAGTAAGTAAAGGAGAAGCCTTACAACTGACAGACGCAAATAATTACAATAGTTTTGTTCTTTTTTGGCATGAATTATGATACATATTTTCAAGCGTGAAGGACAAGCCTTATCTCTGACAAACTCAAATTATGCTAGTTATTGTCGTTTTTGAGCTAAGTTCTTCTTGGTGAAGCTCCCTGTATATGTTTACTGATGTAGATGCTTGATGGTAATTATACGGGAAAGAAATAAACCTTCTCGTATAATCCTGTTGATCAAGTCTGCGCTCCTCCGTACGTCATCGCTTTACTCCCTGAAAACACAAACATGAGCTACCCGGCGGATGTGTGCCGAAAACCTCTCCGATGCCTAAGTCAAAAAAATAGACAAGTAGACAAAAGCTTTGTGTATTCGGAAATCAAAGTTCAGTTACCTCTCCACAGGTGATGTTTGTGAGCTTTTATAAGTTCCGTGTGGCACAATCCAAGTAGGACTCTTACTCTTCCACGTAGAGTCCTCTTAGGATTCACACTCCTAAAAGATAATGCTTATCCTTCAACATCCCCCCCACTGCTTAAACCAAGTGAGATGGTTCTACCATGGTCGGATTCTAATAGGACCGAGGTAATCATGGCTATGTTGAGCCGCAGAGTAGGCCGAACTATGTTTAGTTCGGTTCTTCTTTTCACCATTCCTTATCTCGGTTTCTCATGTACAAACCATGGCATATAGACCGGGCTATCGAATAGTAAGGTTCTGACCGGTCTAACCAAAAGATGCCATGACCGGGCTAACTTCAGGGCTCTGGGACCGGCCTAAGTAGTGTGGCGACCTTTCTGACCGAATTATCCGCAGTGCTCCTCTGGACCGAGATAACAAGAAGGCCTTCTACGACCGGACTAATTTTAGGCCTTCCGAGACCGGACTAATATTTAAGGCCTTTTTACTCAGCCCTTCACATTGTGGCCCATAATGACCCATTACCCAGCTCGGCCCAATTCTCACATAAATTACCCTCTCAATTGCCCCTTAATTCCATCTGTGCAACATGATAGGGATTACCTGTCTTCCAGCCGAACTAATAATTTTAGCCTGACGACTGAGCCAAACCCTTTAAGTCTTTCCAACCGAGCTAAAAACCCTATTAACCTCTCCAGTCGGGCTAAATTTACACCGGGCTCTGTCAGTCCGATTTAAAACGTCTCTTTAATCACAGCAACTGAATCGCTTCTTATCTCATGCACACATGGCATGCTCTCACTGGCTGAAGGCAGCTGTCACACCGTCTTCATACTTCATGTTTTTTGAACAGTTCCCGCCTTTTGCCCCTTCTCTTTCCACAAAACACACCCTTTCGTTTTGCTTCCAAATCATTCAATTCACTATTCAATCCCTTCCTTCTCTCTCTCATGCCTCCATTGCTCTTCAACCTTGCAACTGTGAAGCTCGTGCTCGTTGCTGCCTTCTACTTCCATTTCTTTCCTCTTAGCCTGGTAAGCTACACAGATCTATTTTCACTTTGTTTGTTTTCATCGTTGTTCTGATTCATAGCATTTTGTTTGTGTTTTTGCAAAACACATTTTTTTACTTCCATTCTAACTTGCCTTGTGTTTTTCTGCCAAAACATAGTAATAGAACCATTTGAATCCATGTAATAATCTGAGAAACACTGGTTTTAATCCAAAATCATAATATAACCGAACTAGGAAGTTGTTTGTAGTTGATGTCAGTCTAACCGGACTACACAACCGAACTAACTCTTCTTGCTGTACTTGTAGTTTTTATGAGTCAAACCAGTCTTTGTTTCAATTTAGCCAAGCTTTTGAACCGTACTAGGTCTGCAATTATGTGCTTAAAAGTCCAAACCACGACCAGGCTATAACTTGGGGCTAAACCAACCTGCTTAGTTTAAACCGAACTAAGAGCGCTGCCCCTAGAGGCTCAACCGGGCCAACATAACCTTTGCACAAACCGAGCTAATAGGTCTCTTGTTTAAACCGAACTAACAAGCCTCATGCTCAAACTGAGCTAAGACCTATAGCTTCTCCTCTTAGCCGAGCCAGGACTTGATTTATCTTGCCTTTATTTCTCTTTAGCATAGTCCAACGGTCTGTGCTTAACACCTGTGTTTTTTTACTTTGCTGACTTTAGGTTGCCCAGGCACTCCTTTGAGTGCTTAATCGAGCTACTCAGCCCACTTCAGCAACCGAGCTAATCACAAGTATAATTTATTCATAACTTAAGACAAAAATGGGTAAATATAGGTTTTTAGTAGAAACACCTGATGGCCTGGCCGAATTCCAAAAGGAGTATAACATTCCTGACGACGTCCAGCTCACCTTAGCCGAACAAGATATCATACCTTGGGGAAACCCTGGTTTTGTTTCCTTTACCCTCCTTTCCATTGTAGAAACCGGCTTAAAATTCCTTGTACCGCCCTTACTCTGTGAATTCCTTAGGCAAACTAGGATATGCCTAACCCAACTTTCCACAAACTCATACCGCATAATAAATGGAATAGCTGAGCTAAACTGCCGTACTGGTATTAACCTCGGCTTAGCTGAACTCTTCCACCAATATTCTATAGGCTCAAAAGAAGACGGGTGGGTTTATTATTTAAGAATACGACGCCGGCGTGAGAAAATAATAAAGGACACACCGGACAACGACTTAAACAATGATGATTTTTTCTAGGTATCTGGCAATTTTGAAGACCACCAAGCCCAGATCCCAAGCCGCAATATAAACTGGAATAAAGGAACCCCTGGTATAATTACTTCGGTTTCTTTGCATGCTTCTGTTTTATTTTGATTTCCTATTCCTGAACCAAACTAACAGTTGTCTTCTTTATGCAGATTCAGCCCATCTTCAATCACCTTACAGTTACCCCAATCTGAACACTCTCCGCGCCACACTACGTTATCTAGAAAGAAATTGGGCCAAGTTGCTAAACTTCGGACCGACGTACAGATACAGTAGCCGACGTAAAGTCAGAGTAACAGATTTTTTACTAGAAGCCTCCCCTGAACCGGACCCCAACTTACCTCAAATAAACCTAGTCCCTCTGACAGCCGAAGAAGAGATGGCAAAAAGGAACAAAGTCAGGGCCCTCCTAACCGAAATAAACAGAGCCGAGGTACCACCACCGAACCAGACTCAGGAAACCGTGGTGGCCCTACCATCTCAACAACCCTTCTCATCGCGCCCCAGCAAGCGTGCCCGAACTACTCAGACCGAGTAACGCCTTGCTGATGAAGACGAAACAACCCTACCACCAAGCCCCCCACCGAGTCCACAACCGGAGCTTGCCGACCGAGCTAGCTCCTCTAAATGGAGTCCAAAAATGATTTTCCAAAACCGCGCTATCTGTGACACTGACTCAGTGGTGGCAGACAAAGACCACATGCTGGCCTTCAATCTGGCTAAGAGTGTATGTCTGCCCCCTGACATGGAGCATCACAAGCACCTGACCTAGCTCAAGGCCATCCGGTCGGCGACGAAATCAATGATCCTGGTAAGTTGCTCCTCTTTTCTCTCTAATTTTTTTCCCAACTTTCTATTCGATTTTGTCATTAGTTTCTTTCACTTCTTTTTCAGGCCATGCAAAAGAGTCAAATTGCACGCAACCGTGTGCTGGAGCTTCGTAAAACAGTAAGGCAAGCCATGGCTGAAGTTGAAGAAAAAACCACCGAACTGAAAGACTCTCAACAGAAGACCGCCGAGCTGGAGGCCGAGATAGCTCGTCTGACCGGACTGGTTACCTCGGCTAATGCTGACAAACAGAGGGCATTGACCATGATGAATGATAAGTACCTGCGTGAGCTAGTCAAGCTCGAAGGAAAGAAAGACGCAGAGATTGCCGAACTAAAAAAGAAGGTTGATAAAGCCAATGCTGAAGGTTTCAAGGAAGGAGAGGCCCTCTATATTCCACAATGTGAGACCGCTAAAGATTTGTTCTTCAAATGCGGTTGGAGGGCAACAGTGGTGCAGCTCGGTTATGAACCTGAGACCGAGGTATACAATCCTCCTCAGTACTTTATACCGAACTCACTGGTAGAGTACGCTGCATCCGTTCAGCAACAGTTTCTTCAAAGTTCAGACGACGATGAAGAAACCGAGCCCATTAATACTCCGGTCGTCAATGAACCTACCGATCAATCAGCTCAATTGGAGCCAACGGTGGAAGATCTTACTAACGAGCTGTTAACTGAAACCGCGCTTCCAGCAGATACCAAGCTCCCACCCAAGACCGCACTACCGACTGATACCGGGCTTCGGGTTGACATAGATGCTGATCTAGATGATCTGTTTAACTGATTTTGTAATTTCTTTTCTTTTTTTGTTGGACTTGTAACCGGGCTGGGGGCCCCTTGTTTATAATTTGCTTTGAACTTTTATCAATGAAAATCTTCTTTTGCTCTAATTATTATCTCGGTTTGCTCTTGTATTTGCTTTCTTAGTATAGTTTGAATGAAGTAGTGCATTCTCTTGCCGAGATAATTCATTCCGGTCTTAATCTTGTAATCAAACTGGCCATACCAGCCAATCACTCTCTAGCCGATATCCCTACTTCAGCTGAAGAGTTCTAAGAGTTGGTTTAATCCAACCAACCACTCTTCAGCCTAAAACCCTTACTTCGGCTGAAGAGTAATAAGAGTTGGTTTAATCCAGCCAACCACTCTTCAGCCCAAAAACCCTTACTTCGGCTGAAGAGAAGAGTTGGTTTAATCCAGCCAACCTCTCTTCAGCCCATACCCTTACTTCGGCTGAAGAGTAATAAGAGTTGGTTTAATCCAGCTAACCACTCTTCAGCGTAAAACCCCTGCTTTGGCTGAAGAGTACTAAGAGTTGGTTTAATCCAGCCAACCACTTTTCAGCCCATACCCTTACTTTGGCTGAAGAGTGCTTAAGAGTTGGTTTAATCCAGTCAACTTCTAAATTGGTTTATCCAGCCAATCTAGAATAAAATGTTTGGTTATTCCGACCAAACGTCCTACAGCCTGGATCCTTATCCTAGGCTTAGGAAGGGTGTTGGTTTAATTCAGCCAACCTCTAAGTTGGTTTTTCCAGCCAACCTATAATAAAGTGTTTGGTTATTTCGACCAAACGTCCTACAACCTGGATCCTTATCCTGGGCTGAGGAAGGTTCGCAGTTGGTTATTCCGGCCAACTGTGTTTTTAATGCCCCTAACTCACCTAACTTACTAAAACAAACTTTTACAAAAGAAAACGTCTATACTGAAAAGAAAACTACTTGTTTTATTGAGAAAGGAAAAAATTACACATATTTAAAAGAAAAAAAGCTAAAAATAAAATAACTTGAGATTGGCAGTATTCCATGGCTTGGGAATTGCCTTGCCTTCCTCGTCTTCTAAGTGGTATGCCCCTTTACCTGCTAATCCAACCACTTTGTAAGGTCCTTCCCAATTAGGCCCTAACTTGCCATCTCCCGGTACCAAGGTGTTTCCCATCACTTTACGCAGTACCCAATCTCTGATTTTGAATTGCCTTGGATGTACTGTCTTATTATACTTTCTGGACAATTCTTGTTGGTATGAGGCAATGTGAACCAGTGCTCTGTCTCTTCTTTCCTCTGTAAGGTCGAGCTCCAATGTTATGGCTTCGCCATTCAAGTCTGGATCAAAATTCTCACTTTGAATTGTGGGGAGGCCAACTTCTAGTGGGATTACTGCCTCCATACCATAGGCTAAGAAAAATGGAGTTTCTCCTGTTGACCGTCGAGGTGTGGTGTGGTAAGCCCATAAAACATGAGGCAGCTCTTCTGCCCACTTGCCTTTGGCTTTCTCTAATCTTTTCTTCAATCCATCCAAGACTACCTTGTTTGATGCTTCTACCTGACCATTTGCTTGGGGATATGCCAGTGTAGAATTGTAGAACTCTATCTTGTACTCTTCACAAAAGCCTCTAAAGATTCTGCCGTCGAACTACGTACCGTTGTCTGATATTAGTGCCTTTGGTATGCCAAATCGAGTGATGATATTCTGCCAGACAAACTTCTTCACATCTTTTTCCTTGATTAATGCCAAGGCTTCTGCTTCCACCCACTTTGTGAAGTAGTCGGTTGCTGCAAGAAAGAACTTCTGTTGCTGTGTCTTTGTTGGAAGTGGCCCTACTATGTCCAAGCCCCACATTGCAAAGGGCCATGGGCTTGTTAATGGTAGGAGTTCTCTGGCTGGTTGGTGTATTTGGTGTGCAAACTTTTGACACTTTTCGCACTTTTTGACAAACTTTTCTGAATCTGCTTGCATGTGTGGCCACCAATATCCTTGCAAGATTGCTCTATATGCTAATGATTTTCCTCCTTGATGGCTTCCGCATACGCCCTCGTGTATCTCGAATAAGAATGCTTCCACTTTACTGGGGTGAACACACTTTAGATAGGGTCCTGAGAATGATTTTTTGTATAATGCCAATGATAGGGAGAGCCAAAATCGCAGCGACTTCGCTCTTATTCTATTGGCCACTTTCTTTTCTTCCGGTAATGTAATAACCCCGACCTGTAATTAGCTATTAATCGGTGATTAGGGATGTTAATCAAGTGAGTAAGATTAATTACGGGATTGGTATGTAATTTGTATCATAATTGACCCTCCATCTGTTACTTATAAAAAAAAATATATATCTGTCTGGAAGTACCACTTCAAAATAAAAATTGAAGGCCTTATCGGCATCAGAAAATGAAATTGGTTACACCAATATGTTAATTGGAATTTTTAGAACCTTATGGTATATTTAATTAAAATGTGATTTGGTATGATTAAATTAGATTAAATAAGCTAATTAAAGAGTTGGACTTATTTACCGTTTTGCCACCTAGTGGCCAAATCCATACAAAACATATTTTAGCCCCCTTTAGCTCATTTTGAGCTCATCTTTCATCTCCTTAGTGGAAAATTCTGAGATAACATCTTTGAGAGAGAGTGTGTGTGTGCAATTTTAGAGAGAGGAAGGAGAATTCAAGAGAGATTAAAGGCTAGAGTTTGAATCAAACAAGGATTGTGCTAGAACAAGAGAATTTGAGGGCTCTAGGTAAGAACCTAAGCTATAATGCTTGTAGATTTTATGTTTAATTGTTGAATTCATGAAGATTATAGGTTTAGTCATGTAATGGAGCCTAGAATGAGGAGTGGAGTTTCAAATCATGCATGCATGCATAAATTCTTGCATTTTGTAGTTAATTTCATAAAAATCTACATGCATGTTTATAATTATGTTCAAGGCCATGGATTCATCATGTTCTTGAAAAGATGGGCTCATTAGAGCATGTATTTGGAGCTTGGTTGTTGTTTTAATTCATGCATGTATACATTTACATAGTAGGTTGTCATTGAGTTTGGTTTTGAGCATCTAACTTGTTGTGGGAGTTATTTGGTGCATACATGTTTGAATCATCATGTTTTAAAGCTTAAATTAATGTTTTGGAAAGGATTTCTTGCATGCATGGGGCTTAGAAGCTCAAATTGCAAGTTTCATGGGTTTTGAAGTCAAGAGATTTAAAGAATTCACATGCATGTCTACTTCTTGAAATTCAAGTTGAAAATGTGAGTTTTGACAAACCTTGGGCCATGATTTTACCAATTAATCTTTAAACTTTCATTTTCTACAAGTTCTCGGGGTTATATCAAGCTTTGGGGCCCAAGAGAAGTGTTTTTGAGGTTTTAAATTCGAGTTTGGAAGTTGGAGGTGCAATCTGGAAATTCCAGATTTTTGCAGCCTCGCTCGAGCGAAGGGGTTCTCGCTCGAGCGACCACTCTGGAATCGTGCACCTCGCTCGAGCGACCAAAAGTCCGCTCGAGCGTAAATTTCGAGCTCCCAGAAGTTTGCATCATTTACAGATCGCTTGAGCGAAGGAATGTGCGCTTGAGCGACCAGTCACATTTTTGCATGCTCACTCGAGCGAGGACTTAAAATTCTGAATTTTGTCTAAGTGTTCCAAGGCATGTTTTAACATCCTCATTGCATCTTAAGCATTCCTAAGCCTTAATTAAGCTATAGTAATGAGGTTATGGGCTAGAAACGCACACTAAGAAAAGAATGTAACAGGATATTGAATGACAAGTGTGTATGTGACTTGAGCATTGTAATAAGTATGAATCACACTAAGAGATTGCAAGGGTGTGTGTGTTCTAAGCCATGAGATAAGAATAAACATGAACCAACGTGATGTAAGCTAAGCCTTAATGGCCACATGAATAAGTAATGATAAGATTCGTTGGTGCTATGTATTTTGTGATTGTAGGTCAACGTCCGGGAAGTGATTGACCATCTACGGAACCACTGTGAGTAACGTTATCGTAAAGATACGTTTATATGAAACTATGTTCCAAATGAGATAAGATATGCTATGATTTCTGAAATGATATATGTTTCTGTGAACGAACATTCCAAGTTTGAAATCTATTATGGCATCCATAGATAGTCCCAAGTCATGGGGGACGGCATGAAAATGCGGGTCCATGACATTTACGAGATCTTGTTAGCCACTTCATTGTGGTGATATGTGTTTAATCGGTGTCCGGGACCGGTTACTCTAGTCGGAAGACGTTATGTGTTATGTGATATGTTCTATGGAGTATGCCATTATTATGTTCTGATATGAGATGACTATGATTATGTTATGATCTGTTTTATACGTATAAAATGTTCGGAATTCGTTCACTAACCCCTTTACCTTAATGTTATTCACTGGGCTTTAGCTCACTGTTTGTATATATATGTATATAGGTGAGCATTCTGGAGTTCGAGCCCGAAGGTTTTTGTGGGGGACTGTGTTTCTGTTGTCAGCCAGCCTTTGTGCCTCACGTGGAGGTTCCCGAAGTGTCTTGGGATCAAGTTTTATTTAGCCTGTTCATACATGAGACTTAACTTAATTATGTTAGCTGTACTTAAGATACTATAATGTGTGTGGTATATTATAATGTATGGTTGACTTATGGCTATGTAAATAAAGTTTTAAATTATTTTGTTTCATATAAGTCAACACAGCTCATTGGACAATTATATTTATGTATTTGCTTCCGCTAGCCCCTTATTATATGCTTATCTATTCAGAGGCCTTCGGTAATCTATGGATTACTGGCCGGTTACGATGCTAAACCCATAGGGGCGGGTTTGGGTCGTGACAGGTAAGGTGCCATCTTTTAGGAACGGTATGATGGGATCCATCCAAGAAGGGCCTAGTTCGGCGCAACATACCTCTTCTGCTTCGAGGTCTTCAATGCTTGGTCTAGGTAGGTAGTCGATCAGCAATGGATGAGGGGTGGAAGTATCTGCTATTGAAGCAAAGCCTGCTAATTCATCTGCTCTGCTGTTTTCTTCCCTACCGATTTGTTCTATCCGCACTATTTCAAATTTCTTGATCTCTGTTCTGACCAACTCTTGGTACTTAGCCATCCTGTCGTCTTTTGCCTCATAGTCGCCTGATATTTGGTTTACCACCAGCTATGAGTCATTGTAAACCATTAGCTCGGTGGCCTTCATGTAAAATGCTGATTTGAGGCCTGCAAGAAGCGCTTCATACTCCACTTCGTTGTTTGATGCTGGAAAGCCAAAGTTGACTGCTTGCTCCACTACTAGGCCGTCTAGAGAGATGAGGACTATGCTAAGTCCTGCTCCATGCCGGTTGGATGCTCCGTCCACAAAGAGCTTCCACATCTCTCTAACGAATAACTTCCAGCAAGTGGAGGGATCAGATGATGCCTTGAGGTCAAGAACGTTGCTGGTGCCTTCTTCAAGGTCCATGCTTACTGTCTGCCCCTTATTATCTGATTGTACCAAGTCTTTATTTGTTGGTGAGTCTTGACTTGGTGTAGTGTGGTTTTCTTCTTTCTCCCTTACTTCACTCTGGTCTGCCTTGGGACCTGACTGGGTAACCTGTACCAGGGGTTGCGTTATTCCGACGTCAACTTCCATCTCTAGTCCGATTGTTTCGGTTAGGTTGATTAGGCAGATATGATGACTTCTTGGGGTGAATTCTGCGACAAAGTCTGCCAAAGCTTGAGCCTTTATCGCGGTTCTAGGTTGGAACTTGATGTCATATTGTCCCAACTCTACTGCCCACTTCAAAATTCGTCCAGAAAAGTTCGCTCTCTTAAACAGGGCTTTTAATGGGAAAGCTGTAAGGATGACTATGGTGTGGGCGTGAAAGTAGTGTAACAACTTCCTTGAGGCCATCATCAAGGCCAAGGCCAGTTTTTCTAGTGGCAAGTACCTTGTTTCGGTGCCCAGCAATGTCTTGCTAACATAAAAGATATGCAAATGTTGGATTCCTTCCGCACGGACCAACACTGCGCTAATTGCGTGTTGAGAGACTGCTAGGTACAGGAAGAGTTCTTCTCCAGGTATTGGGGTGACAAGCAGTGGTGGGGAAGACATGTATTCTTTCAGGCTTTCCAGAGCGCGGTTGCATTCTTCGTCCCACTCAAACTTGGCTTTTAGTGCTTGAAAAAACGGTCTTAGTCTGTCTGATGACCGGCTAATGAATCGGTTGAGTGCAACCGCCATACCGGTGAGATGTTGTACTTCCTTTATTGAGTTTGGCCTCTCCAGATCCTGAATTGCCTTGATCTGAGAGGGGTCTGCCTCTATACCCCGGTTGGTTACTAGGAAGCTCAGGAATTTGTCAGATCTTACTTTGAATGCACATTTGGATGCACATTTGGATGCATTGAGGCGCAACTTGTGCTTCTTCAGGATCTCAAACATTTCGCTTAGGTCCTTGAGATGGTCATTCGCATCCTTGCTCTTGACCACCATGTCGTCGATGTATGTCTCCATTGTTCTGCTTAACAATGGTTCAAACATCTTGGTGACCATCCGTTGGAATGTCGCCCCTGCATTCTTTAAGCCAAAGGGCATGACCTTGTAGCAATACAGTCCTCTTGGAGTTATAAAGGACATGACTTCCTGGTCTGGTTCATGCATGGCGATTTGATGGTAGCCTCTGTATGCATCCAGAAAGCTAAGTCAGTTGTGCCCTGCTGTTAGGTCTACCAGTTAATCTATCCGTGGTAAAGGAAAGCTGTCTTTTGGGCATGCCTTGTTGACTGTTTTGTAGTCGACGCAGACACGCCACTTTCCATTCTTTTTTGGCACTACTACTGTGTTAGAGATCCATCTTGGGTAGTGCACTTCTCTGATTGCCTCTACCTCCAGCAGGTTTCCTACTTTTTCTACCACTATCTCGGCATAGTGGAGTGCCGATCTGCGAGTGTGTTGAATAATTGGTCTAGCGGATGGGTGGACATTGAGTTGGTGACAGATGAAGTTGGGATCAATGCCTGGCATGTCGTATGGTGTCCAGGTGAACACTTCGATGTTAGAGGTCAAGAATTCTAAGACCTCTAATCTCTCAGTGCTGGACAATGACGAACCGAGCAAAAAGAACTTATCCGGGCTCTTTTCATCTATCCTTACCTCTACCAAGTCTTCCACCGCTTTTTGATTAGCTACTTTGCCGACATCTGCGAACAGTTTATTGCTCTCAGGTTCTTCCACTGAATAAATATATCCTTTGGCAGCGCGACTGCCATTCATCGTGACAAAGCATTGTTTGGACATAATCTGATCTCCATAGACCTCTTCAATTACCCTGGCATCGTTGGGGAATCGTATTACTTGATGGTAGAATGATGCCACCGATCGCATGGCATGTAGCCATGTTCTGTCCAAGATGATGTTGTAAGTGGAAGGGACTTTCAATACCCAGAACTACACTTGTTTTGTTACGCTTCCTGCTCTAACTGGAAGAATTATTTTGCCAACTGACCACTCTGGCATTGAGTTGAATCCAATCAGGGGAGACACGGCAGGTGCCAAGTCTTTATCTTGTAACTTCAATTGTTTAAATGTTTCGTAGTACATTATTTCATATGAACTACCTTGGTCAATCAAAATCCGCTTGACGTCAAAATCCTTGACTCGGAGAGTGACAACCAGGGCATCATTGTGAGGGCAATATATCCTCGCCAAGTCTCTATCTGAAAAAGACATGATGTTCGTGGCCTCTGTCTTCCCCTTTTTTATGGTAGGCTATGCACTTAGTACCTCTCTTAAGTGCTCAGCCTTCTTGATTGACCCTCTGAGCTCGCATACACGCTCAGGTTCGAAGACTCCATGTATCACATTGATTATGCCTTGAGGTGGGGTGTCGATTGGCATCCCGTTGGGGTTATTGTGGTCCTGGGGGGCTGGTTGCGTCCCTCCTTCAATGTATTTATCTAGGTAACCGGCTGCCACCAACTCTTCCAAGTGCTGCCTCAATGGCGTGCAATTCTCAGTGCGGTGCCCCTTTTCTTTATGGAAGGTGCACCGCGACCTTTCGTCGTAGTCCTTCTGAGCTTTCCCTAGCTTAGCTGGCCATTTGACGAAAGGCTCATCTCATATTTCACTTAGAATTCGGTAGATCGGTTTTTTGAATACCGTGGTTATAGCAGTGTGGACCCTCAACCATCTTTTATCCTGGTCTTCTCCGTTGTCTCACATGCCTCGTCCATTTCTACTTGGACGGTTTACCGCGTCGACCTTTGCTGAGGCCTTTTTCTCTAGGATTGCGGCCGTGCCAGATTTTGTTTTAGCCCGGGCGCCATCCTCTTCCACTCTGATGTGCTGATGCACTATTTCCATTAGGGCTTCCATGGTGAGGGGTAGCGTCATGGTGATTGAGTCCCTTAGTCTGTTCTCGACTGGAAGGCCTCTTTTATACTGTGCAATGGCGAGATTGGTGGGGTAGTCTCTAATCTGGTTGAAGGTCTCCCAGTAGCAACTATTGTAGGATCTTAGGGTCTCCTTGTCGCCCATGTCGATGGAGAGTAGCTGGTCGATCTCCACCGAAGTTTTGGTGTTTGTTCTGAACCTTGTTACGAACGCTTCCGCCAATTGCGCCCAGGAGGCTATGCTGTCTTCTGGAAGTTTTTCGAACCAAGTTAAGCCTAGGTCGCCAAGGCTAGATGGGAAAAGGATACACATCAAAGCCTCGTTTCGCCGGTGTACAGCCATGACTTGGCGAAAGTGGCTCAAGTGTGAGTAGGGGTCTGTCTTTCCTTCGTACGTGGTGAATTTGGGCTGAAGGAAACCGGAAGGCAAGGGCACGTTTTCAATTGCCAGAATAAACGGCGAGGTCTGTAGCATCGCTAATGCTTTGTCCATCGGTTCGTAGGTAGGGCGCGGAATTGGCATTCCAACCTCGACGCTTCCGTGCGTCCGAGGAGCCAACCGTGGCAAGGCAAAAACTCTGTGCGGGTCGCGCGCCCTGGCATCCTCCTTCCATCATGCCCTTTCTTCTAGCACGGTTCGTAAGTCGGACGATCTAGGCAACGTCGTTTGCCTGGATGATGTTTGGTGCATGTGGGAGGGCCAATAGGTGCTTCCTTCCGTATATGACCTCTCAGATCTCGTCCTCTCAGACCTGGAGTGACGAGTTCTGGAAGTCCTGGATTGTGTATCGCCTATCTTGAGGCTTCTACTCTCTGCTTGTGAGGGTGTGGTATTCCTACTACGATCTTCCGAGTGGTGAGGGGGTGTCTTGCTTGTGCGCCCCTCTCCTGTCGCCACTCTTTTTCCCTTCATCTGACGCTTTAGAGATTCTATGTCCGCCGCCATCCGTCGTATCAATTCGTCCTGCTCCTTGATGCAATCCTCTAAAGCTTGAGGATCAATCCTCCGCCTTTGTCTCTCTAGACTCTGTGAACGAGAGTGACAGGGGCTGTTAGTCCGCCTTCTCCCCCTCGTATCCCTCCTGGGATTTTGTCTTTGTGGCTCCAAGTCCGCCATAGGAAGGATAGGAGGTAGACCTTTGCGCCTTGCACCCCCCTCTGGTGTTTGTCCGTCAATGGCGGATTGTGGCAAATCTTCGTTGTGCGCCATTGATTCTAAAGAGAAAAAGCTTGATCAAGAGATTTTGTTCTTGTCACACTTCCCACAGACGACGCCAATTGTACGGGAAAGAAATAAACCTTCTCGTATAATCCTATTGATCAAGTCTGCTCTCCTCCGTACGTTGTTGCTTTACTCCCTAAAAACACAAACGTGAGCTACCCGGCGGGTGTGTGCCGGAAACCTCTCCGATGCCTAAGTCAGAAAAATAGACAAGTAGACAAAAGCTCTGTGTATTCGAAAATCAAAGTTCAGTTACCTCTCCACAGGTGATGTTTGTGAGCTTTTATAAGTTCCGTGCGGCACCATCCAAGTAGGACTCTTACTCCTCCACGTAGAGTCCTCTTAGGATTCACACTCCTGAAAGATAATGCTTATCCTTCAACACTCCCCTCATTGCTTAAACCAAGTGAGATGATTCTACCATGGTCGGATTCTAATAGGACCGAGGTAATCATAACTATGTTGAGCCGCAGAGTAGGCCGAACTATGTTTAGTTCGGTTCTTCTTTTCACCATTCCTTATCTCGGTTTCTTATGTACAAACCATGGCGTGTAGACCGGGCTACTGAATAGTAAGGTTTTGACCGGTCTAACCATAATACGCCATGACCGGGCTAACTTTGGGGCTCTGGGACCGGCCTAAGTAGTGTGGCGACCTTTCCGACCGAACCATCCGCAGTGCTCCTCTGGACTGAGATAACAAGAAGGTCTTCTAGGACCGGACTAATATTTAAGGCCTTTTTACTCAGCCCTTCACATTGTGGCCCATAATGACCCATTACCCAGCTCGTTCCAATTCTCACATAAATTACCCTCTCAGTAATCTTGGATGCTAGATGGTGGAGTTGGATGCTTGACGAAAAAAGAAGATAAAACAAGAGTGAAAGAAGGTTTCACAAAAGAAAAAACATTCAATGCTCCGAGCCCAATCTGGGACCTGGGTCTAGGTCGTATGTTTTGAGGCCTGGCTTGCCAGGTTTGGCTCAAAGTTTAAAGCTACTCTAAGGCTTGCTCGAGACTCATCCCGTCAGATTCACCAGAAGCCTTATATCATTTTCAAGCTAGTTTGATGAAAAAAATTAAAAAAATAGTTAGGCCCGGCCTGAGCCCAAGCCAGCGACCCAATTTTAAGTAGGTCTGGACTTGAACTTAAACTAAGGGGTTATTTAGGCTAAGTTTGGGATATCCCAAATAATTCAAAAAGTCAAAAAGTTATTCAAAAAGTTAAAAAGTTAACACTATTCACCAAAAGTCAACAATTACGGCTGCACAACTTCCAATTCAAATTTTCCTCTAAAAATTAATTTTTACAATTTTTTATTACACATTTTTCCATAAAAAGTCAAAAAGTTAACCCAAACATCTATGTTTTCAACCTCACTTTTTTAGTCAAAAAAGACAAAAAGTGCACTTATTTAGTCTTCCCAAACAAGGCCTTAAGATGATCTAAATAAGTATACTTTTTGTGTTTTTACAAAAAGATATACAAAAAAATAAAAAAATGATATGATAAAAAAAAATAAACAAATAAAAAGATGAATTATTTTCAACTTTTCAAACCTGACCTAAGATTTTTTCCCTATAGGTCGACCCAAGACTTGACAATTGGGAAGAGCTCGCGAGACTGGACCATGGGCTAGTACAAGCCGGGTTAGATTTGCACAACACCCAATAATCACTCGTTGACAAAATGATAGAACGCGTGTCAGTGCATAAAGCTCGGAACAACGCATATAGGTCCCTCTGCAGGTGTTGTAATAGCATAGGGTAGACAAGTGTCGAGTTCAAACAGTCCTAGAATAGTAGATGTAGATAGAGAGATATAAGATAGAGATAGATACTCTCGGATGTTTTTTTGGATTTAATGATCACAACACGGAAATAGATTCACTCCCTCAATTCTGTCTCTCTACGAGGACCAAGACTCCGAAAGACAGTGCCAACAAATTCTAGGGTTTCTTCAAAGATTCTCACTTGTTATAGGTTTCTTCGCTCGACATCTGTATGCTTCTCTCTCTACACACACATGTATTGTATATATATTTGGTGTCTGCATGTATGTGTGGTTTGTTTGACTTCTGGGTTCTTAAGAATTGGGTTTTGGAGTGTTTCTCTCTGTAATTCAATGTTTTGATTTGAATGAATTTTAAGTGAATTTTTTATGTTTCTTTGAAATCTGAGGCTATTGAGATATTATGTTTATGATGGAGAATTAAGATTGGATTTTGATGTTTATTAATGGATTTGCAAGGTTTTCCTCATTTAAGATGTTTAAATTATTGGTTTTGTAAGTTTTATGATTATATCAATTTAGCTGGCCACTGTTGATTTTCGATTAGAAATGAGAACCGGTGAATTACTATTACATTTTTTCCCCCTTTAAATAGAAAGAAATCAATCTATGAAGCTTGGGGTTTTGGCATGGAACCCTACTGATTTATCAATAATATGAAAGAAAAGTATCAAGAAAGAAGATGATGTAAAAAATTTAAAAATAGAGGAGGCTAACATTGTAGCGTATGCAATACCAATAGATGTGCTCAGTATTCTGTTAGGTCATTAAGGCCGTCATATAATGCCCCAAATTTTGAAGTTATCTAAAGCTAAACACTCGGCCAACATAGCCAAAAAAAAAAAAAAAAAAACAAGAAAAAGAAGAAGAAAGGTTCCTTGCAAGGTTTTAAGCGCGGCATAACCGTTCATCGCCGATTCATTAACGGTTTTGGCGGTTACCGCCACCCGTTCTGACGCTTTTGCGGTGTGATTGAGATTCACAGTGTAATTGTTATAGCGGCTGCTATAGCGGCAGAATAACGGTGTCGTTACATGCTGTTACACACCGAACGGTTCTCCAAACTGTTCCTTACAAAAAAACACACAAAAAAAACGCTGAAAATGGGGGAAGATAGAGAGAAGAGGAAAGATAAAGAGAGAAAATAGAGGAGCAAGAGATAGAGAGAGAGAGAGAGAGAGAAAGAAGAGAGAAGATAAATAACATATTATTGATTTGTTGAAATTATAAGACCTATGCTATTCTATTCAGCTGATATCACTAAACCATTTTGTTTGTGTGTCTATCTATATATTGTTTGAAAATAATAATAATAATAATAAGTGTGGTCATTATCTATTTGGCTTGGTTAAAATATGTATATATATATATATATATTTAGGCTCTTATTTATTCTCTTACTTTTGTCATTATTTATCTTATATATAATAGTTAGTGATTAATTTTTTGTAAAATATAAAGTCATTAATTATTAAAATAAAATGTAAAGAACTCAGTTTATAGTGATTTAAAAATATGAAATGTATTGGATCACACTTAAAAATTTACAAAAATTGATCAATATTTATTTTTAACTCAATAAATATAATCATGGAAAAAAAATATATGTATCGGTAAGTTTTTTTCAAATTGTGCGAAAATTAAAAATTCACGGTTCGGTTACATAAGACTGCTACACTACGGCCTTTACAACCATAACGCAATCAAGCGTCACATCACAGATTCTGGCATCAAGAACCGCTTTGTAACCTTGGTTCCTTGTTAAAAACTGAATAAAATAATCTTTGTCAAAAAGCACAACAAAAAGAAATCCCTCCTTATCTAGAGGCTTAAAATGAAATATTTGTAGTCCAAAGGCCCCCAATTGTAAAGTCTGATAAAATTCCACCTTGTCCAAAGGCCTTCGATAGTACAAGCTTAAAAGAACACTCTTGGTCTAAAGGCCCCATAAAGGAAAATAATTTCCTTACTAAAGACTCCCTTAAAAAAAAGAAAAAAGAAAAAGCCCCTAATAGTTGAGGCCCGGAATTTTAATTACAAGAATAGAAGAGGAAAATGAATTTTACATTATAAAGTTGTAATATAGAAAATTAGAAAATATTATATATATGGAAAAAAAAAAACATCTAATTGAGTTTTCTCCTTAGACCTTGTTGAGGGTTGGATCGCCCCTTGCAGAAGAAAATATAATGTTGTAAATAATGAATTCCCTGCATTTGTACTAGTCATTTTGCCTCAAAAGATATGGCTTAATCATAAAAAATATCAAAATATATAATATGAATTATCTAGAATGTTCCTAAGTTATATTTTTAGAGGAATTTTAGAAACCCACAATACCCTTGACAAGGAAAAGGAGTTGGGCTTTATAAGGTTGAGTTTGTAACAAATCAAAAGTTGACAAGTAACTTGTCATGTCATTATGGGTGAATTAATGGAGCCTTTTTAGGGGTCTTAGTATTTTTTTTTCCATATCTTCAAAATGTAGATTCCAGAACCCCCCCTCCACCCCCTCCCCCCCCAACCCAAAAAAAAGAAAAGAAAGAAGCCATAGGTGGAATGAGATTGTTAGGTCTCGTTTGGGAATAGGCTTTTTTAGTAACTTTTTGGCTAAAATATGATGTAAAAAAAAACTAATATGCTTGGGATGACCTTTTGATTTTTTACGAAAAGATGTGCAAAAAAGTAGAGAGAAAAAGAAAATATGACTTTTTGGTATAAATTGGCTTTTTGATTGTTTTAGTGACTTTTTGACTTTTAGGCTAAACAGTGATGTTGACAAATGATGCCTTAATCATAGAAAAGTGTTACCTACTCTTAAGCAAAAGGCCAAGTAGATGAGAGCATTGCAAATTCAGGTATGGTACATGAGCCAAATTGCCTTAGTTTGTTCATGAAGGCATTTTGCAGGAGACACATCAAGAGTCTGAAGCATTTTGTTGCAATGGTTGCAATTTACGACTGAATTCTAGTGTTTTTCTCTCTTTGAAATTTGCTTGAATGATCTGTGTGCTTATTTGTGTTTTTCTTGTTTCCGCTTAAGAAATTAAGATAATGATATTTTTATTTTGAAAGAATTTGGAAGCATGCAGTCAAAGTCAGAAAGTGTGAATCAAATAGAAGCTAATCCATATAACATTTTACCATCAGGCGCATGTTCAGAACCTTGGTGGTGCAGTAGGAGTTATAATTACATCTCCCCCACTATGATAGGGGGAAACACATCTAATTCTTCTTCGGTGGAACAATCCAAAGATGGTGAATCACAATCTGATGATGGGTTGGATGAGGAAGATGATGCTATCAAAGAATCACAAATTACATCTCCACATTCAGGTATTCTTCATAATAATATGCTGATGTGAACAACTTTTATATATTTGGGATGAATGGTACAAATTAATGACTTAGTGATGCTATTTGATTTGATGACATTGGTGTGAGAATATTATGTTAATTGTGTATATATATTAGATTGATTGTATGAATATTAGATTAATTGTGATTGATTTTAAGAATATTAGGTTTATTTCTTGTTTTAGCTTAGGTTTAGAATTACTATATGAATCGGTTGTACTCCTTATATTATTTGACAATTGAATGTACAGAGTTATTCAAAATTCTTACATGGTATTAGAGCTACCATTGAAACCCTAAAAATTGTGTTTCTCTTCAGTCTCTGTAGGAGTAGTGAGGCATGGACTCATGGGTCATCTTCTCCCTCGATCGAATCTGGTTCTTAAAGTTTTGCTTGGTGTTCGTGATGCTTGAGTTGCAGTTCGTAGAGCACCAGAATTGCAATTAGTGTTTGCGAAGTTCTCTCTGTGGTTGTGTTCACAAAATTTTCTTTCTGGTCCAGAATTGCGACACCCATATCCATTGGTGTTCACAATCTCTCTCTTAGGATTGAGTGTCGATTGAAGCTCTCTGCTTCGTATTTGATTGATGAAGTGCTCTCTTTCTCTGTCTCTGGCCTTTGTCTCTAATCACGAAGTTGTCTCTCGTAGCTGGTTCTCTTTTGAACTTCGTCAATTGTGGGTCGCGGTTGGTTGTGGTTCAATTGCTCCATTGTTTGGCCTCTCTCTCTCTCACTGGTTTGTGACCTATCAGGATCTAGAAGGTGTGTTTGCTATTCTATTCTTGGTATATTACTTGGTGACCCATTAATTTTCTATTTTTACAGTTAGATCCCCATCGGTTCTCTTTTCTTTTTCTGGTTCATTACAACGATAGAGGATAAAATTCAGGCTATCAAATGCAAACTAATGGGTGACAATTATGCGTATTGGTCTAATGTTATGAAAAATTTTCTTCTCAGTCAAAAGAAATTGGGATATGTTTTTGGTTCTGTTTCTTGTCCATCGGATCCGAAAAAGGATGGATATCTGGTTGCTTGTGACACTTGGGATTGTGATAATACCTAATTTTTGACATGGTTTCACAACTCAATAGAAGATCGTATTGGAATGATGTTTTCTAAGTACACAACTGCTAAGGAGGTGTGGGACTATTTAGTTGAAGTTTATCAGTAGTCTAACTTTGCCAAGCGATATGAGTTGAAAACAGGTATTCAGAGTACTCATTAGCGGGATCGATCTATTCAAGATTTTTACATTGAGATGACGGGACTCTAGGATTAGCTTGCTTTCATGGAACCATCTAGTATTAAGGATTGGATGCTTATTGTTGTTTTGGGAGAAGGGCCATTTGGTACAGCTCTTAATGGCTCTTTCTCCTCAATTTGAGACTATTCGTGATGGCATCCTTCATCGGTCTCCTCTTCCTTTTATGGATGCTATTGTTCGTGAGCTCCTCTCCTAGGAAACCTGTCTTCAAATGGCCAGCTAGACTTTGTCTCCATCTATTTTTTTGGTTCCTACTCAGCCTCCACTGCTATTAACCCTACCTCCTCATCAGCTTCAGGCCACTATGAAGCCCAAGAAGGGGTCTCTAGCTTCAAATGAGCGTGCTTTCTGCTATTAGAGGGGCCATTGGAAGTACAACTGTCCCAAGAAGGGACATCCGCCTGCTCACCAGTCTTAGTTCAAAGCTCCTTTGAGTACTTTTTAGCCTCTAGTTGCTTATACTACATCTGTTTCGACTCTTGATCCTGATTTGGCTTCCTTGAGTGTTCAGATTACTCAGCTTCAGTATATGATGTCTACCTTCTAGCCATTCCCATCTGCCTTTGTTCTCACCTCTCTTTATTTAGGTTTACTTGGTTCTTCTTCATGTATCTTTTCTTCAATTTGGATATTTGACTCTGGTACTTCTCATCATATGACTTCCTATCTCTCCTTACTTTGTAACTGTATTCCCCCTCCCTTTCCTATTATTGTTAATGCTGCTAATGGGTTTGGTATGTTTGTCTTATTTGTTGGGTCTGTATTGCCTTCTGCCATGTCTACTGAGACTATCCCTTACGTCCTTTACGTACCTCAGTTATTTGTCAGTTTGTTATCTATTAGTCATCTTGATGCTTTCGATCTTGATGTTATCTTTTATTCTTCCATCTGTTGCGTGCAGGATCAATTGTCCAAGAAACAAATTAGGACCGATCGTAGAGTTGGAGATCTCTATATGGTAGAGAGCTTGCATATGCCTATGATTACCTTTCCAGTTGCTTTTTTCTCGTTTCAGTTAGATTCTTAGTCAAGTCTTTTTTATTTAGATTTAGCCATTTGTCTGTTGTCCGTTTACGGTTGTTAGCTCAGTTGGGATTGTTAGGTAAAGTTTCTTCTAGTCAAATTACTGAATATCAGGGGTGTAAACTTGCCACAATGACCACATTACCATTTAATAAAATTACTTCTATTTATGTTGCCCCATTTTCTCTTGTGCATACTAATGTCTGGGGTGCTGTTCTCACTAAAGGGAGTTCTGCTTATTATGTGTCTTTTGTCGATGATTGCACTTGCTATACTTGAGTTTATCTTATGACTTATAAATCTGACTTCTACCAGATATATCATACATTTCAGTCTACGATTACTACACAGTTTGGGTCTACTATTAAAATGTTACGATCTGACTTAGGTGAGGAATATTTTAAAATTGAGTTTTGTGAGTATTTGGCCAATTTGGGTATCATTCCTATACTGATACACCTGCCTAAAATGGTCAAGTTGAGCATAAACATCGTTATCTCCTTGTGACAGCTAGGTCTCTTCTCTATACTTCTGTTCCTGCTCCATTTTGGAGTGAGGCAGTTCTTATTGCTGCTTTTTTTCTCAACCGTATGCCTACTTCCCTTCTCTTTGGTCGGTCTCTTTATGAGGCTCTGTTTTCTCAACTTTCCAATTACTCCCTCTGTCGTGTGTTTGGGTCTACTTGCTTTGTCTTTCTTCCTCATAAAGATAGGACCAAACTTAGTTCCCGATCTATCTTGTGTGTCTTTTGGGGTTACAGTCTTACTCAGAAAGCTATCGCTGTTATGACCTTGTTTCCTTCGCCTTTATGTCTCCTGCCATGTTTCCTTTCTTGAACGTCTGTCTTACTATCAGCTTCCTCTTACCATTGCTTAGGTTTTCAAAGAGGATTTGGCACACATTGATCTATTTTTTTTATGAGGTTCCTCCTGATGAGTACATCTCTATTGTTCCCTATGAGCTTGTTCCCTCTTCTCATTCTACCACCCTTCTTGTTAAGTCCATTTCTACTGTCCCCCATAAGTCTTTTCTCTCTCCTCCTCCTCCTCCGTTGTTAGTCTATTCTTGTCATAAGGCTCTCCCTCCACCGGTTGTCTCTACTTCTGCTATTGATCCTCCTGCTTCTAATGACTCTGATCTTGCTAACTGTAAGTATCCCCTTCGTAACCATAAATAGGTAATCAAACTTGGTTTTGCTAAAACATGTTTTTCTACTTCATATTACACCTTTTTGTTTGCTAGTCACTCTTTTTCAAAACTCCAGACTTATAAGGAGGCTTGTCAAGATCCTAATTGGGTTCGGGCTATAGAAAATGAGTTGTCTGCATTGCAAAAGACTATTACTTTTGGCAAGAATCTGGTGGGTTGCAAATGGGTTTATAAAGTCAAGATTCATTATGATGGTTCTTTTGAGTGCTAAAAAGCTCGTTTGGTTGCCAAAGGTTTCTCGCAGGAGTATGGTATTGATTATAAGGAGACCTTTGCCCCTGTTGCAAAGATGACTATTATCCGTACTTTGATCTTTGTCGCTCTTGTTCATCATTGGCCTTTTTATTAGATAGATGTTAAAAATGCCTTTCTCAATGGCCATCTCACTAAGGAGATTACATGCGTCTTCCCCCTGGCCTTCACCATTCCTTTGAACAGGTTTGTCGTCTTCGCGTGCTTTGTATGGTTTGAAGCAATTTTCTCGTGCTTGGTATGATCGCTATCAGAAGATTGTTACTCAACTTTGGATTCATTCTTGTGCCTAGGATTCTACTTTATTTCTTCTCCATATCTTTGCTAGTTTTGTGGCCCTGTTACTTATGTGAATGATATAATCATCACTGGTTCTGACTCTTCTACTATCTCTGAGGTCAAGCAACATCTCTTTTGCATCTTTGAAATGAAAGATCTGGCCCTTTTGTGGTATTTTCTAGGTATTGAGGTTGCTTATTCTCCCAAGGGGTATTTTCTCTCTCAAGCCAAGTATGCCAATGAAGTTGTTCACTGTGCCGATCTTTCTGATACCCCCATTGAGTTTAATGTGAAACTTAACACTATTGATGGTGCCCCTCTAGATGATCCTACTTTATATCGAGAGCTTGTGGGTTACTTGGTTTACCTAACTGTCACTCACCTTGATCTTGCTTATATTGTTCATGTGGTTAGCTAGCTCGTTTCTGCTCCTCGTTCTACACATTGGGCTGCTTTGATTCAGATTCTTCGCTATCTTTGAGGTACTATCTTTCAGGGCTTGCTATTGTCTTTTACTTCTTCCTTAGATGTGGTAGCCTATGCTAATTCTGATTGGGTTGGTGATGTCACTAATCGCAAGTCCACTTTTAATTTCTGCATGTGTCTTGGTGATTCCTTAACTTCTTGGAAGAGCACGAAACATACTATTGTTACTCGTTCAACTGCCGAAGTTGAGTACCATGTTATGGCTCATGCTACTATTGAAATTGTTTGGCTTCGCTGTCTCTTGACTGATTTGGGTGTCTCTCAGTCTTCTCCGACCTCCCTTTACTGTGACAACCATAGTGCTATTCAGATTGCCCATAACACTATCTTTCATGAGCGGACGAAGCATATTGAGATTGATTGTCATTTTGTTCGTCAGTATCTGTAGTCTGGCTCTATCTCGCTGCTTTTTGTTTCTTTGGCACTGCAACTTGCTGATTTCTTTACCAAGATTCACACCATTGCTCGATTTCTGTTTTTTCTTGACAAACACTCGGTGTTTTCTGCTAAAACACCTTGAATTTGAGCGGGGGTGTAAGAATATTATGTTTATTGTGTGTATATATATTAGATTGATTGTGTGAATATTAGATTAATTATGATTGAATGTAAGAATATTAGGTTTATTCTTATTTCCTATTTTAGCTTAGGTCTAGAATTACTATATAAATCCGTTGTATTCCTCGTATTATTTCACAATTGAATATACAAAGTTATTCAGAACTCTTACAATTGGAAGCCATACATTTTTCTTGAAAACTTTCTTATTCTCATGGATTTCTCATATGCTGTGGTTAGAGAATGATTTATTTATTTTGAGGAAGCTTATTTGACTATATGAGATATATTTATTTGATTTGGTGAGGAAGTTTGTTTGACTAGGCGAGATGATATACTTTCTTTTGTTACTCATCATGCAGTACTATGAAGGATGTACAATCCATCATTTAAATAACTTGAATGTGAGAAAGAAAAATTCACCCAGATTAAAACCATTTTCAGTTACTTCTGTATGATTATTTAGGTAAGTGATTTTGTTTTCATGTACACCAGGAACCTAACAACCTTGTAGGATCGAACCTTACGGCAACCACTTTATGCAAATTATGTCAAAGGTTAGGTTTGTACCCAATCTACCCTTCCCAGGGCCCCATCTAATGAGTTCTAATCCGAGTGTACTTTGCGGAAATTATGCCAAAGGTTAGATCTGCATGGACCCAATCTACCCCTCGCAGATTCCCACATCCAATGGGGATTAAACCGGGAGCATTTTTTAAAACTTTTTTAAGGTAAACAACCATATTAGATTTAGAACACACAAGGAAAGCAAATGGAGATTTGTCTTTATGGGTGGCCCCCTTCATGATAGTTCATCCATGGATATACAATTTCTTGCTTTTATCCTGATCAATAGCCAAATCAATGGGCTGTAGGATTGAGCTGAACAGTTTGGTTTTCTTTGTTATGAGCTTCTTAAAGCTTGCTTTCTAACTAGTGGACCTGAGCTTGAATGAAATTCCCGAGCTCATGTATGTAGGGAACACAGCTTAAGCTCCTTTTAATAACCTGGTAACACGCAGGCAGTGTGGTGATATCAGATACTTGATGATGTAATTCTCACCATGTGATGCTAGTCATGCTGCTTTGACGTCCAAGGAGGGAAAAATGACGATATTAAACACTAGAAATTTGACATGGCCCAGTCTCTCATAACAGTGAACCTGATACATTTAATTGCCTTTTCTTTACCTTTTGAGTGATACCAGCGTTTAGTATCATCTGAAGATACAGTCATTATCAAGATGTGTATAAATTTTATCACAAGTTCAAAATGGAAAAAAAGACATCTGTTTGGGCAACAAATATAGGTTGAGATTCGGACTTAAAGTTGGATATTGAATGGGTTAAACACTTTTCATTTCAGTTGGTTAATTTGTTGTAGATAATATCGTGGGCCCGTCTCTGATTCTTACCTGATTTGACATGGTTGTTTACTATGATCTGGTTGTTAGATCTTGATACCATATTTTCCCTATCAATAAGCTGAAAGTAGGAGTGTGTTTCTATTTGTTGAATGTGATGCTTCAAACATGAATCTCAATATATTCACAGCTCTTTTAATTTTTTACCTATACATCTTTTTTATTGGTAAACCAAGAATCTTATTTAAATCGTAGCTTTCTATTTAGCCTCTTTTTAAGAAGGCAAAGCACTTGCTTACCTTACTAACCATTGTCATCTCCTTGTCTGTTTTCCTTCTCTTTGTCCTTTACTTACTTTTTTCTTCTTTTTCTGTGGCTTGTGGGAAATTTGAGTTGCACAGATCTGATAAAGTCCAAGCAGATTTTGCAAGATCTGCACATATTTGATTGGATCTGGGCGGTTTCTGTTCTACTGTTTTTGAGCGAAGTCTGTCTTTCCAAGTTTGATTTTTTCTCTCTTTATTCTAGCTTCGAAATCAGGTTGATCTATTGTTGTGATAGATGACTACTTGATATCCCTTTGGAATACATCATATGTTTTAAATCATCTCTGTTGAAATGGATTAATCTCATCCCATTTTGTACCAGAAAATAAGATCCATTTTGCTTCATCCTGTGAGTCAGTTGAGTCAACTGTGAGTTTAATCCTTTTGTTTGAGCAGGTAGAGAGTCTGAACTTTGTTGCAATGCTTCTCTTCTATAAGTAATGATTGCCCAAAAAAGGTGAAGTCAAAGCTCAAATATGGTCTGTGCACCGTTTTTCTCTGCTGTTGTGACTTTTCTTTCCTAGGTATCTTTCATGACCCTGTAAATCATGAAAACGTAATCTCTTTTGCACACATCTTGATTTACCATGTGCTTAGAACAAGAGCTTATGAGCTTTAGAAACTTCTTCCAAATGTTGTTTTGTAGTTGATTGTTTTCGGATGAAGTTCGAATTTGAAAGGGCCATTTATATTTCCTCTGTTCTGGCTGGCTTATTTCTATTTCCTTGTTTCTGGCAATAATCTGTTCTGTATATCAGAATGCAGCATTGCATAAAGAAAAAGTTCAGTAATACATTAGTTCAATTCTTCCTTCCTTGTAAATCCAGTATCTTTCTTCTTGTTTAAACCACATCATTTGATGTTATCCTTTTGGAATCATTGTTGGCACTTGTCTTTGCTCTTGTGTGTGTGCATTTTTTATTTATTATTTTTTGTGTAAATTGATTTTTCCCCTTTATTCATGCTAGAAACCTAGAACTATATTATATAATTCTTATGCTATTGTACTTGGGGTTGTTCCTAGATGTTTCTTGTGTTTGTTTATGTTATTATCCTTTCTCCCCCGAACTTTGATCCCAATTGTATGACTCTGTTTCTAAGAGTTTCAAATTGGAAAGGGCCCCCATTTCTATTTTCTTGTTTATGGAAATAATCTGTTCTAGTTATTGGGAAGCACAATTACACAAATAAGGTTAACGTTCAGTAATGCACCAGCTCAATTTTTGTAAAATCCGTTTCCTCTATTCTAATGTTATTCCCTAAGAACACGCGACATGTGCAAAACATATAATTTTATATATTTATTATATGTCAGATTTTTTAATATTATATATTTATTTTATGTCAAAAATTCAATCTCATCAAATTCTCAACCTTTGCGCGTGCTATTTCGATAATTTAAAAAAAAAAAAAAATACCCAACATGTTCTCAATGTCTACCCAGCGTGTATGACTCCCTTTAGTGTGTCCGTCATGTGTCTGGAGCTTGCCCATGTCTGACACGCATTGGATACTGGTACGTGACCTCTAGAGAGATGTATGTGCTTCATGGGTTATCCTTTTGGGATCATTTTTGGTGCTTATCTTTGATCTTGTGTGTTCTTTTGTTGTTTGGAAATCCTCGATTTTTTTCCTTGATTCATGCCTGAACTATACTATATTCTCTATCGTTGTACTTATGTTAATTCTAGATGTTTCTCCAGTAACCATGTTTGGTTAGGTTTTTTCATTCATTCACTACACTTGATGACAACTGTATGACTATTTTGAGGAGTATGTCATATCTTTGATGTTAATCAAGTCTTCAAAGGGCACCATTTACACTAGCCATTGGAAATCCAATGTGCTTTTTGGCTCTATTTCTAACAATAAGACAATTTTTTGTGAGTGATAGTGTCTTTGGTGGTCTTGGGCCACTTAGCTGTCAAAATTTGTCCCTTTTTGTTGGGTTGGGCCCTGGGGACTTTTGTTCATGGGTTTTGTTATAAAAAATGGGGAATATTTTAGTTATTGGAAACATTACCATATTAAGTTGATGAAGTGTGTTTTGTTCATCTATTGTAGGGCACCATTTACACCATCTTGATTAACAAAACCCAATGGCTAGGTAGTCAATATTTTAGTTCCCCCCCCCCCCCCCCCCCCCCCCCTCTCCTCTTGTCTTTTGGTTCTGGTCAAGTGTTAAACTCAGTAGTTTTGGATCAGATAGTTACAACTTTTCAAAATTTATTTGTGCATTTTGTACCATGTCTTCTCTTGAATTTTCTGAAATGAGCATTATTTTGCTATTACTGATGGGAACCCTTCTTGTAGTCACTTGAACAAAACCTTGTATCTTAATTCTGTTCTGAAGCCCTCTTCTGCATAGCAGTAACCATACCTAATCTATTCCGTGGCTAATCAGGTGGAAAGCAAGTTAAATAAAGTGTTGCTAATCCCAAACCAAACCAAACCAAACTAAGCATTGTGTCCCATTCAAGTGGGGTCGGCCACTTGAATCCTTTTACGTCATTCTAGTCTATCAAGGGCTATTGCAAAATATGTGACTGAAAGTAATATTTCCATGCCCAGTTTCTTCCAACTTAAATTATGTTGAGTGTGTCAATCTCCTGACCAAGTTTTTTAAGTGTAAACCAATATTTTTAAAGGAACCTTCTTTGCTAACATTTTTTGTTCCTTAGAAGAGTTATCGTCTACTTTGGTTTCCTAAAATAAAAGCGCCCAAATAGTACACATTAATGTGTGTTTGGGAGGGGAAATATTGGGTACACACCTAACCTTTGGCATAGTGCACAAAGTGGTTGCCCCGAGACTTGAACCCATAACCTCAAGGTTATTAGGCCAAGATTTTACATATTGAACCAATGGTCATCCCTAGGATCTTACATTGATGTCTACTTTGGTTTCCTCTAGGATAAAAGTTAATGCAAATCCAAAGTATACACCTAGTCTCTAACTTGGTACTATGTTAAAGCACGCTAAAAAGAATTTTTATTTGGAATATTGTTGAAATTGCTCTTCATTTTTTGCGTGGTAATTAAAATTGTCATCTTGATTGGGAAAATTATTAGATAGTCCTGGAGTGCCATGTGGCGTTGCCTACGTGGTGCTCCCGGCCAATGGGAAATTGCAACCCACACTAAGTGGGTCATCTCTTGTCTCTCAACTACCTAACAAAGGTGAGTCACCATACTCACATGTAAAATTTTCTGCTATGCTATTGCTTTGGACCGCCACGTAGACAATGACACATGGAGCTCCGGGAGTACCCGATAATTACTCTCTAGATTGGAGGGTCTTGTGATCGTACAATCCATAAAATGCAAATCAATTCGAGTAAGATAGAAGATTGAAGAGGGATGCAATTGTTTTAGGGTTGTAAATGGGTCTTGGAATCTCACTCAGGAACCTGATTTTGCTGATCCATATTTTGGGGCCCTTTTTACTTTGAAATGGGCAACTTTAATATAAGTTCGGCCTTCGGCCCAAATGCTCCAGACAAAACAAAGCCCAAAACCCAAATTCAATGCCCTAAATATTGCAATCAGGGCAAGAATCTGTCAATCAGGTTGCAAGATGAGCGAAAATCGAGAGGAGCCAGCATCGGAACCCTCGACTACTCTCTCTCTGTCACTCAGACCAGCATCTGGTTTTAGGCATTCAAACACACTCTCTCCCTTTCAAACCCCAGCAGGTGAGTCTTCTATCATGTTTAGGGAATTTTTCCTCTCCTTTAGTCTTCCATTTATGGAGCCACAATGTACAATTCAATGCCTCCTCCTCCTTTCTTTCTTTGTTACAATACCAGCAGCTGATGAGGTAAACTTGTTTATTCCATCTCTATTTATTCCCCCTTCTTAATGTATCAGCCTGATGACCTAAACCTGTTCACACCACATAAATTTTATTCTAGTTATTGCTTTTTAACTGTAATTGTCAACCACATAGCGTCAATTTGGGAATATTATACAAATCCTTTGATGGCAAAGTTCCCATCATGTATACGTTTATAATTCATTCGAGCATTCATTCACTTTATGTAATGTAAAGTGAAACGATTTTCTCAACTTATTACTTGCCATGCATGATCAGCACACAGACTGTTTAAGACTTTTTTATTTGGAATTAAACCTATGACATAGATCAGCCACCAACCCCATATATATATTTTACTTTTGATTTAAAACCAATTATTCATGTATAGAGTACACGACCACTGTTAAATTTATTGTCCTTTATTCTATCCCCCTGTGCACTAAGGTCTGGCCTACACACACAGACTAGGCACACTGTATATTGAGCTTAGTTACAGAGTTTTTCTTTCATCTCTGTTTGTTCGTTTGTTCGTATGTTTTGTTTTTTATTTTTTGTTTCTTCTTGCTATACATTAAACTGTATAGAGTAAACAAGCAATGTTAAATGTCCTCTATTCTATCCCTCTCTGCCTACTGTATGACTAGACCCTCCCCCCCCCTCACTTTCTTCATTTACACAGAGACATGCAGATTCTGTATTGAGCTTAGTTAGTCTTACGGAGTGTTTCTTCCATCTCGTTTTATTTATTTGTTTTTTTTTTGCCATAAGCTCCATTACCGAGACATGGGATTTTTGGAATCTTTATTAATTTGTTAGACTGGTACTGGTATTCCTTTTTTTGCTGATTTCTACAAACTGAATATTAGGTTTGTTATAGAACCTGACATGGCCTGAGATGCTGAATTAGAGATTTGAAATTGATAACTTAATGAGTTACTACAAGGACTTCTTGAAGTTAAAAGTTTGTTCAACATAGGATTATGAACTTGATTCATGCTTATATTAGTTAGTGCTGTCAGTCTATATAAGCTTACAGTTTTGACTAATCATGTATGCTTTGGTTTAGGGAAGAGTAAGAGAAGTATCCTGTCACAATCTTATTAAGAGGTGGTCATTTTTAAGTTATTACATAAAATAATTTTTAATGTTTTCAAAAATCAGGTTGATCAGAAATTGAAGAGAACTGTATATGACTGTGTTTGCAGAAATCTAATTGTTCTTACTCTCAGATTTTTTGAAAACAGAAAGTCAAATATATGAAACTTGTTCTTAGACACCAAACACGCCCTACAATTGACCTTTAGTTGTTCCAATTTCCTGCAACTTTTGATGAATGTGGAATATTGAGCAAGTATATGTGGTTTTAATTTCATACCATAACTGACAAGATGAGAATGAAATTTAACAGGTAAGTTTTTAACCTTATGGTTCTGCTGTTTATCAGGAAGGATTATTATTAATCATTCTCTTTTTGGCTTTTTGAAACACAAACAATGATTTGACTTTTTAATTATAATTTTTTGGGTACAAAGTATCCACATTTGTTTATGCTTATTGAATTTGTCTCCACAGTTTCTTTCTCATTGGAACATCATGCAATTCCATGTTGGCATTTGTATCTTCTCATAGATCTGCTTGATAATATTTGTTATTATAAATTGATAAGTGAAAAATGATTATCTGTCTATTTATCCCCCCCCCCCCCCCCCCCCCCCCCCCAAAAAAAAAAAAAAAATGATTATCTGTCTGTGGGAACCTATGTTTTGTATTTGCAAGTAAGCTTACAGTTCTGTTAATATATCAGTACACCGTCTCTACTTGTTATTAGTGTATTGGTTATTTTCTTGCCTTAGTTTTGATGACTTAGATTCCATCTTAGTTTTATTTGGTAAGTAAATATCATCATTTTTACCGACAGAACCAGATATAAATGATCAATCTCCAAGTGGGTTCATGATTTTCATTTGCATATTTCTAATGTGTTCTGGAACATAGACTTGGGCTTAGGGACAATGGGAGCAGGGGTGGACATTGGTTTAGGGGTGGCTTTTGAAGGCCTTTATGTTACATTAACTCTTATAATTCCCCATTGTATCTGTGTCTGCTAAATATGACTAGGGTAAGGGTAAAATTTTGTGTCCAACCCATGTACCCAAAATAGACACTTGGATCATTTATTTTTTTACAATATTTGAAGTTTACATTTAAAGTACATGGCCAAGTGATAGCAATTTATGTCAAAATACTATACAATATACAATACATTTAAATGTTTAGGATGAGCCCACCTATGTTACATGGACTTGGGTAAGGTTGTTGGGTGTAGGTGTATATCTAAGGGTTGGACACATCAGACTCCGAACTTTGGGATACACAGACTCAACCAAAAAAGATCCAAAAAATTGATATAGATATGGGGATACATTGTCTAATTAGAATTTATATATATATATGTAAAATTAAAATTTATTCAGGATATATCATATTATAGACAATGATTTTAATATGATTTTTATATATTGGCAATGTAAAATATAGAATACCATTCAACTTGTTTGGTTTTGATTTCCAGAAAATACTTTTAAAAAAATTCTACTTATTTATTTTTCATATTTTTTGTTTTCAATGAATTTTTTTAATATTTTAAGTAATTTTTAAAAAAAAAATTTTTAGACACACCTAACATAAATAAAAAGTATAATATTTGTGAAAAAAAATCTTTAAAAAATTCACTAAATACCAAAAATTAAAAAAAAAAAAAAAAACAACGAAAATTCAGTACATTTTTTGTATTTTTGTGTATTTATTAATTTTTTAAAATATTTTTGCACAAATATTTTACTATTTAGATACATCTTAGTAAGATGCATCTAATAAAGTAAAAAAAATGCTTAAAATTTTAAAAATATTCACTAAAAACACAAAAAACAAAAAACTCAACTTCCGAAAAACTGGATTTAGAAAATTAAAACCAAACAGACTGATTGATTTTACTATATTTTTAAGATAATGGTAATGACTTTATTTCATTTTTTCCTCCTAACAGAAAAACTTAGAAGTAATTGTTTCAAAAAAGAAGAATTGTACCCTTACCCGTGTCGGGTGATGTTGACATGGGTACTTCAACATAACTAAAAGAGTCCATGTAACATTGGTCCCCATGTACCTATATCCACGTATAGATATATCTTGAGTTTTAGGGTTTAGGGAGGTCTAACACCTTGCACACATCGACAACCAATACTCATGCCCAAGTCCATGTAATATAGGTATATGGATCTCCAATCATGGTTGTGCAAATGAAAGTGTTGCATAAGTTCTATCTTGAATTTTTGATGATTAGATATTTTAAATTATTTTAACTTATCTCAAGCAAGTTTAGGGGTTTCTTCTTCTTCTTCTTCTTCTCTCTCTCTCTCTCTCTCTCTCTCTCTCTCCAATTGGCTCAAAATTCCTTTAAAAAGAGCCACTCACCTTAAATGCTTCCAAGTGTTAATGGTAGATTTGCATTCAAGCAATGAGGGTATTGTTGATTAGTAGCATGAAGTTTCCAAAAGCTAAGGTATTGGAAATCCACTTCCATGCTGTTTGACAAAATTGGTAATTTAGCTTTGAAAACTTTGGTGCTGGAATTTTTAGCAGTGGATGCTGTTAAGTTGCTGTTGCAATAATATTTAGGGATTAATTTTTCATTTTCAATTTAATTTAAGAAATTACCTTTCATTGACGTTTTCAATGATAAGTTTTGTTGAAAATTCAGACCTTTTCAGAGTAAAAATTATGTTTTAAGTGGTACATAAAGTCATGTTAGCAAATGCACTTAAAGAGGAGAAATTGTTGAAGTTTTTCAAGATTCAGTAGGGAAATCTAGTCAATGTAGCTTCTTGATCACCAGGATGATGTTAGGCATCTAATAGTGATAAGTGGACTGTGTTGGAAGATTCCTTGCTACTGTCTTGGGAATCAACATTTTTATTCCTCACAATGATTTTATCAAAAAGAAAAATAGAAAAAATGATGAATTACAGTCTAATATTGACCAAGGCCACAGTTGAATGTCCTTGAGTCCTTCCATTACCTTGTTTGTTCTAGATTTTGAAGATATAACTCCTTGTGGCTTGGCCCCATGGTAAGGCTTCCTGGTGGTGCAAGTTCAAGTCATGAAAATAGCCTCTTTAGAAATGGGGTAAGGCTACGTACATCTTGCTCTCCGCAAACCCCACTTTAGCGGGTGCTTTGTGCACTAGGTTGCCCATTTGATGATATGGCTCTCTTACCTATTTTGTTCTTGTTTGTTCACTTTTTCAATCATTTTAAAAGTAGATGTTGCTTCTTTTTTTCAAAGAATATAGTATATAAGATATGATGTTAAAACTCAACTTTAACACAATACTAACTTAGGTATTAGGTCTCACACACGCAAACACATGCATATATATATAATTATTGCATGTGATCAAGGTTCTGAAAAGCGGTTGCGGCGCTGTGACGCTGTTATTGCTTGGGTTGTAAAGGCCGTAGTGTAACGGTTGCGGTAACCGGAACCGTGAATTTTTTAATTTTTCGCACAATTTGAAAAAAACTTACCGATACATATATTTTTTTTCCATGATTATATTTATTGAGTTAAAAATAAATATTGATCAATTTTTGTAAATTTTTAAGTGTGATCCAATACATTTCATATTTTTAAATCACTATAAACTGAGTTCTTTACATTTTATTTTAATAATTAATGACTTTATATTTTACAAAAAATTAATCACTAACTATTATATATAAGATAAATAATGACAAAAGTAAGAGAATAAATAAGAGCCTAAATATATATATATATATATACATATTTTAACCAAGCCAAATAGATAATGACCACACTTATTATTATTATTATTATTTTCAAACAATATATAGATAGACACACAAATAAAATGGTTTAGTGATATCAGCTGAATAGAATAGCATAGGTCTTATAATTTCAACAAATCAATAATATGTTATTTATCTTCTCTCTTCTTTCTCTCTCTCTCTCTCTCTCTATCTCTTGCTCCTCTATTTTCTCTCTTTATCTTTCCTCTTCTCTCTATCTTCCCCCATTTTCAGCTTTTTTTTTGTGTGTTTTTTTGAAAGAAACAGTTTGGAACCGTTACGTAACGGTGTGTAACAGGCCGTTACAGCTGTTACGGCACCGTTACGGCCGCTATAGCAGCCGCTACGACCGACACACCTGTGAATCTCAATCACACTGCAAAAGCGGCCGTAACGGGTGGCGGTAACCGCCAAAACCGTTACGTAACGGCGTTACGTAACGGTTGCGGCCGCTTTTTAAAACCTTGCATGTGATTCCTTGTTGGATTTATTGACCATTGACTAGGAAAACGATGGAACAATTGTAGAAATAGTATATTAGTATCTATATAAAAAAATAAATAGATATTCAAAATTGCAACAACTATAATGGCATAGTGGCATTAAGCTGATAAGTCATACAATGAAATTGTAAGAGAAAGTGATTGAACATCATTTAAGAGTTGCAACCACAAGGTCACACAATCAATTTGAATTTATACCCAGTATATCAAATATGGAAGCAAAATATTTACTAAGAAGATTAATAAAAAAGAATATAGAGAGAAAAAGAGGGATATTCATATTGTTAGTATAAACTCATTATAGGGTGTCTAGGGATATCATATGGTAGGTGTTAGAGAAAAATGGTCTGACAAACGGGTATATTGACATGATAAAGGATATCTATGATGTGGTTGTGACTACAATTAGATGACATGCAAGAGAAACTAGTGAATAACTAAATGCTTTTAGAAAGATGTGTCCTATGGTGTACGTTGTTTGTAGTTGATATTGTTCTATTGGATGAAATTAAGGGAGGAATTAATACTAAATTAGGAATCTGAAGAGGAGTAGAGCTAGAACTTAGAAGGGTTTAAAATCAATAGAACTAAAACTGAATATATAGAATACAACTTCAGTAAAAACAGGATGAATTAACTAAATGCTTTTACAAAGACGTGTCCTAGGGTGTATTTTGTTCGTAGTTGATATTGTTCTACTGGATGAAACTAATTGTTCAAGTAAATGAAACTAAGGGAGGAACTAATACTAAATTAGGAAGCTGAAGAGAAGCAATAGAGCTAGAAGGGTTTAAAATCAATAGAACTAAAACTGAATATATAGAATACAACTTGAGTAAAAATAGATGTAGAAACAGTAGAAAAGTGAATGATAAAAAATCAGGAGATAACAAAGAGTTAACAATTTCGTAACCTAGGTTCTATTATTAATAAGGATGGAAATGTTGGAAATGATGCAACCCATAGAACCAAATTAGATTGGCTCAAGTGGAGGGGTGCTTCTGGCATATTATTTTATTGACGGATACCAACAAAGTTGAAAGGAACATTTCATAGAACAACTATAAGGCCAATGATACTTTTACGAGACATAATGTTGGACCACTCTGAAACAACTTATTTATAACAAGAGTGAACTGAGATGAGGATGTTTAGATGGATGTGTGGTAGACTAGGGCAGATAGAATTAAAAATGAATATATTCGTGAAATAGTTGGAAAGATAAATTGGGAGAAAACAGATTAAGGTAGTTTGGTTGTGCAAGAATGATCTACAGATGCAATGGTAAGGTGAGTGATATGATATCATAAATGGAAATGCTAGGAGGGAAAGACCTAAATGGATATGGGCTGTGGTATTAAAAAGGAATATTAATTTGTTTAAATTAATTGAGCAATAGCATATAGCCCTTGGAGTGGAATGATGGAAAAGGATTCATGTAGCCAACCCTTAGTAGTAGGAAACTCCAACTGAGGTGATGTTTCTTACTCAAACTTGATTCGTGCTTCTAAGTAAGAAACTTATTCGTGTCAAGGAAAAAACTCACTCCCAACCGAGATAAAACTTCTCAAACATACAAATCTCAGAGAAACAAAGGTAAAACAACTCAAATTATTTTAATACTTTCTATTAATATTTATTTATAGTTAACAATGACAATTTTCAGTTGACATCAGTCTTCAATATTTTTTATTTTCACACATCACAAAGCAGAAAAGATATTTGTTAGAATATATTTATATCTTTAATATATTAAATATGTACGCACTTCTGTTGGGGCTCTTAATCTTAGAAACTTTTATATGCTCTTGCTCCCCCGCCCCCATGTCATGCAAAACTAAGAGATGATCCCATCTGGGTGAGACACGAGGCATGGTTTGGTTTTGGTTACTGCAGATATCCTCTATATTGAAGTAAATTTGTGTACTTTTGCCCCTGTAATTCCTTCGGTTGGCTTGGCAATGGGAATTTTTTTAATGTGATACTAATGGTGGCCTTTTTTCATGGATAGATGGAAATTATGGACAAGGTCACCAGAATTTCCAGAATCGAACATCAGCCATACCTCCAATGATTAATGAAAGCCTTACACAGCCTCATCAGCTTGAACTTGTTGGACACTCAGTTGTAAGTCTGATTTTCCAGCTTTTCTTCACCTGCATAGATGCGAGAGCTGTATTGATGATTTCTTTATTGGTACACTGAGTGTATAAAATTAGAGAACTCATACTGGCATGACTTTGAAACAGAAAGCATTCCTAGTGTTCTTGTAACTCTTGCAGGCTTGTGCATCAAATCCATATTTGGATCCATATTATGCAGGAATGATGGCAACCTATGGTCCTCAGCCTTGGGTATGTATACATTATCTCCCTTCTACATGTATTAAAATGATTCACAGTTCCTGATTGGTTTTGTTGGTAACTTCCTGTTCAAATTCATTGATGTCCTCTTTCTATTTATTCATGGAATTATTGGTTTGGAAGAGAGATGTTTTTCTCTGGTGGTGGATTTCATTCAGTCAATTATATCTCCTAAACCCCTATTGTTTGATTGCAAATTTTAGCTTTGTTATCCAACTTATGTGCTACAGATGTATCTTTTTAGAAAGATCAATAAATTTGGAGAAGTACAGAGATTCAGGTTTATATGCCATGGTGGTAAATAAGAACGGAATTTAATGCTTACACTGGTACACTAGCCCTCTAAATTCAGGTATTTGTAGATTGCTAGGGAGGCATTTAGATTTGGTCAGCTATAGATTAGCTAGCTGTTCTTAAATCAATTAGCTAATCATTTGCTTCTTTGTTTATATTTTTCTTTAGTTTCCTTAAAATAGGCAAATACAAAACAAATGTAATTTATTTTAACTGGACTATGATAGGAAATAGGGCATTGCTCCTCATAGTAAGCCTTGTTGTGATGGGGTTTTGAAATCCTAATGGTTTGGGCAAAGAACTAGACGGTGGAAGTGTAACTTTCTGAATATTTCAATGTGTTGTAATACAAAGAGTACATCATCTTATATAGCACTCTATCCCTAAGACTAAAAAAGGAAATATGAATAATGCTTAATTACACAGAATATTTACACAATCTCATAATATATGCAATATATACACTAATATATTCTCATAGGAAGGAGCAAAGGTTCAATTCAAACAGTGGATCTCGCTATATTTTCATTCGAATTACACTGAGAATTTATAAATTTTTCTATGAAGAACTATCGCATTAATAATAAATATTACCGCGGGTAGGTTAGGCATCTCTTCCACTGTTGTGATTGATTAGAAGTAAAATCACTACAAGTTTACATCCTTCAAAAGATTTGCTATGCTTTACTGAAACCTAGAAAGCTTAGATAAATCAGAAACCACAAAATATCCAACGACCTCCAATTTAACAACACAAATCAATGATGTGAGCCTATTTTTAAGCCAAATGTTCATTAGTCCCAATCTCTTCATATATATATATATATATATATCTACCACATTCATGTGTATCTTTAAAAATAACATAAATTCAGAAGATTAAAGAAGATTCAATGATTGAGACTTATCAAAAAACCTAAAAGCAATTGCTATCGAATATCAAATCCATTAATACTTTCATCAATTCACACTGAGACACATCTATACTTTGATCAATTCGCAACATAAGAGATTATCAAAATCGAAAAGTAACAAAGAGAATCAAACAATTCAACAAGAATGCACTCCAAATTCATCAACAAGCAAATATATGCAATATATACACTAATATATTCTCACAGGAAGGAGATACATATTTGTTTACAGACCATATCCCTATTTGGTTAACTTACAGAAAATGGTACTTATTTTTTATTTGCTTATTTGGATGCTTTGCCATGCAACCCTGCTACGAGAAATTTCCTGTCGTTTCTTTGTTAGGGTGCATAGGAAAGTTCTTTTATTAGACAAACCATATTTAATTTTAATATACTTTTTAAGAAGAGAAGAAATTCACTGGAAGGCACTAAAGGGTCCATAGCCATGTTCATCTAAGCAAAACAAACCAACTTGCATTGACCAAGAAACAACTAATCTACAAAAGGCTGATAAGATGGAAAAGACTGTGAAGAGAAAGCCGTAAAGATCTGAAAACTGATGCTTCATCTACCATTGCACGATCCGCCCAACCCAGCTAAGCGAATAACTTGTAAAAAATTGCCTACATCTATAATTCTGGGTTCACCTACTAAAACAATGATGTAACAAGGTTAGTGTGATTGTTACGATTAGGTTGCTTGGCATTTAAGCCTATAAATAGGTGGTTAGAGTCTTTGGGAGGCAATTTTATGATATTTTGATTTTGTATGAGATTTTCTCTCTAATGAAATCTATCTTCTTTGGTTTCATCATTTTGGTATCAGTGCAACAGTTGGATCCTATTTCGATTTTCGATATGAGTGATTCATTGATTGTTCAACAGTTGTGGAGGCTATCTCATATGATATTGGAGTTTGAGTTCAATTTGGTCTCCAGCAAACCCTAGTGATGCAGGACGATTAGGGACAGCCACTACAATAGGCTTTTGGAGCTGATTTTACACTGTTTAGGGACGGTTTAGGGTGCTGTGAACAGACTGCAGGAATTGAAGAAAGAAAGAAAAAGATAGATCTAGGAATCACTCCTAGAATCCCTTAGGTATAACACATAGGGTTTGATTGCATCACACAGTCCATAAAGAGACTTCAAAACTCTCAACTTTTTATAAAATATCAACTCTATTAAATTATAGGCATTACATAACTTTATGTAGAATTAGGAGACTTCCTAAACCGATTATAACCAAAAAAGGAAAACTATCATAGTATCTTGGACTTCTAAAATTAATTTAAGACTAAAAAAGAAACATAAATAAAACTCAATTAAATAACTTGACCAATAAGACGACCCATGGGCGACCCACACAACACATATTCGGAAATTATGAAAATTACTAAAATACCTTTAAGCTTAAAATCCTAGAAAACATAAATATAATTATAAAATAAGACTCTAATAATACTATAAACTTAATTATATAAGATTCCTATCAATTTCTCTTTGATATAATGCCAATGTCCAAATATCATTACTTCTTTGAAGTTAGCATTCCTTGAGCTTTTTATACCCCACATCATTCTCCCTTGGTTGGAAAAAACTCGACCTCGAGTTTTGAAGTGTTGAAATATAAGAATCCAAAGCATTGGAATCGTACCCAAGTCCTCATATAAAAATGTACATCACTTTTTCTTCTCCATTGGGGGTAGTAAGGAACAATGAGCTACTTTCAATTGCAAAGTTGAACTTCTCCGGAATGATAAAATCAACAGAAAAAAGAAAGAGATACATCCTTGAAATGGTCTAAACCTTGTTTTGCAAAATTTTTCCCATACATCCTAATATCTTTCGGATTGATGATGCTCTGATTTTGCTCGATTCGAATACTTCCTGTCATATCAACCATTTTGGTTTCCATGCTCTTACCTTGTCCTTGAAACAAAATGTCATCATGTGATTCAACCTTGCCCTTTTCTTCAATGGAATCATGACTTGTCACTGAGTGGGACATGATATATTAATTTAAATTTGACTCATATGTTGCAAGGTTAAGCAATTTAGACTCTTGTAGATGACCTGAAGTATGCTGGATGTTATGCATGGGTGGGGGCTCATCATAGGACTGTATTGGCACTAAATTAGAGAATTTTGATAGTAACTTTTCAACCTCCGGCTTCAAAGGCCCTTTTGGCTCAGGACTTGTAGTTGTTGGCTTTAGTTCTTGAGTCCTTACAATTGTTGTAGCATCCAATTCATTGCTTTGGACTTTAGCCTCTTTGGGAATAATAATCGGAACTTGTTGGGGTGCTTTTGAATCATGAATAAGGGCGAACCTTGAAAATCTGGTCATCTTCCACCTTGGGTAGATTTTGATCTTGGTCCTCTAATTCTACCTTAGAACACAAAGAGTTGTGAGCAAAAACCTTCTTCAACCTTGATGTTGTTTGGGGTGATTTTGATTCATCATTCAAACTCTCTTTATCCTTGATAATTTGAGTGTTTATCACCTTGTCCTGAGTTGGTCAGCTCTCCAAAGCATTAAGCCGTTGACTAAAATTATCAAGCCGTTGAGTGTTTATCACCTTGTTCTCAAAAAAATCCCTACGACAAAAAATCTTCCACAACGAATTGAAATGTTTTATAGCTTGCTCTAATAATAGGATCTTTTGCTTTGATACCAAACTGATGCAGGACGATTAGGGACAGCCACAACAATAGGCTTTTGGGGCTGATTTTGCACTGTTTAGGGTGCTGTGAACAGGCTGCAGGAATTGAAGAAAGAAAGATAAAGAAGAGAAAAAGATAGGTCTAGGAATCACTTCTAGATTTCCTTAGGCATCACACATAGGGTTTGATTGCATCACACAATCCATAAAGAAGCTTAAAAGCTCTGAACTTTTGATAAAATATCAAATCTATTGAATTATAGTCATTACATGGTTTTATATAGAATTATGAGACTTCCTAAACCAACTATAACTAGAAAAGGAAAACTATCATAATAGCTTGAACTTCTAAAATTAATTTAAGACTAAAAAAGAAACATAAATAAAACCCAATTAAATAACTTGACCAACAAGACGACCCATGGGCTCGCACAACACATATTCAGAAATTATGCAAATTACTAAAATACCCCTAAGCTTAAAATCCTAGAAAACACAAACATAATTGTAAAATAAGACTAATAATACTATAAGCTTAATTATATACGATTCCTATCAATTTCTTTTTGACATAATGCCAATGTCCAAATATCATTACTTCTTTGAATTTAGCATTCCTTGAGTTTTTTATACTCCACATCACCTAGTCTTTTTCTCCCCATCTTGATCGAGTACCTTACCTCTCAGTTGACTTGAAAAAAGTGTTCATCAGTTCCTAACTGAGCTTCCATTCACCAATAGGAGTTGTAGTTTTTCTGTTCGAATAGTACTATCATGAATTGTTGAAGACAGTAGACTCACCTTCTTGACTTGATTCCAACTGACAGAGAAGACTTGTGATTTGATCACAATTAAAATCCATATCGCGACTTGATCTCACTCTTTGCTTTGCTTTCGCAACTTGAACAAGCCTCAGGGTCTCACAACACGAATCAATTTCACCTTGCGATTTGACTTTTGCGATCTGTTTGTGGTTCCATCTGACCTGCGATCTTCTCTATGTTGTTACATACTGCGGTCACACCTATGCTTACTTGATTCAAGGTTTGTTCTTTGGTCATGAAATGCTAGATGATCGGCCTTTGCATCTTGAAGTGGTGTTAGGAGCGATGAGTGGAAGTTTTCTGGTTTCATGAACCACGAACTGAGGTTTTGAACTTCGACTTCATATTTCTACTTGTGATCTGGTTATGAACCACACCGAGAGCTGTTAAAAGCTCTTCACTTCTTTGTTGTCAAGCTGATTAGGTGGTTGTTGTCTTGCTGATTCTATTTTGGGTATAGTACAAGGAAATTGTTGACTGTTCTTTGACTTAAGTACTTGGAACTTGGATTCAGTTGTTCCTTCTTACTATATTGTATTGGTGCTTTTGCTTATTGCAAGTTATGGCTCAAAGAGGTAGGGGAAGACGGGGTGGCTGCGGTAGGGTTTATGCTGCGAATTTGGGTGAAGAAATCTAGATAAATCCCTCGATTGAAAGGAACAATGACAACCAAAATCAAAGGAATGTTGAGTCAACAAATTGCTACCTTGATTGGAAGAGTGCAATGATTGCAACCTCTTTCTGAAGGTAGTAATGGTTCCAAGGATCATCAACTGATGACTCCTTCTGTGCTTTGTATTAGCGTAGAGCGTGTTCCCATGGATTTGAATCTAAATAGGGGAAAACCGTTACAGATTTTCTACTTCCTGAGTTTCATGGAAACTACATTCTGGATGTATTTCTCGAGTTGTTGAACACTATTGAGAGTATTTTGGAGTATCGTGATACATGTGGAAGGAAGGAAGGTGAAATTGGTGTCTCAAAGCCTTGTTCGAGCCTTAGAATGGTGGAAGCAATTGCAATCTTGTAGAGGAAAAATTAGAGATTGGGAGAGAATAAGAAAGAAGTTCAAGGCGCACTTCTTACCTTCCAATTACATGCAACCTTTGTCGGTTTGAGAAGCAACAAAGGACTAGCGTTCCAAGTTCCAGAATGGATACTAAGACATTTTTTTACTTTGGACAATCATTCTATAACTATGTCCTTGACGATTATTCGATTAGTGTTGAAAAGAATAAATCTTGTGATGATGGACATCATCATAGGTTGCTCTTTAGTGAAGAGGTGGTACAACAAAGATGTAATGATGATGAAGTTTCCATCTTTGGTGAAGACAATATGGAACAAGATTGTTATCGAGTACAAGTTTGGGATCAATATGTTCTAACTTTGATGAAGAAATGGAACAAAGTTATGATGAAGATGTTTCTATCTTTGATGACCCGCCAAGTAAAGGGGAACCAAATTATGAAGAAATTAGTGCTTGTGAATATGAAGTTGTTTCAATTTTTTATCTCTATGACAATGATGATGATCTTTTTGGAAAGTGGGAATGGTAATGGTGATGAGAATGGTATTGCAGATGAAGGAAGTTTCACTAAAGAGATGGTTGCAACTCAATCGTCAGTTCCTTTTCTAGCTTCAGTCGAAGTTATGGAAAAGGATGAGTATGATCATGTAGTTGGTCGTCTTGACTTTATTTCCAAAAGTAATTAATGATGTATTTGAAGTTGCATCAATCATAAAAGAGATGAAGTTCCACAGGTGTTTGCTAGTATTTGTTTTTGAGAAGTACTTTTAGTGCTACCTTCATTGCTAGTTAGTCAACGTTTTGTTGATTTGATACCAGAGCCCAATTTGGGAAGGAAACATGGTTTTTGGTGTAATTTGGATTCATGCGTGAGTTATTTATTTATTTTTATATTTTTTTATGACACGTTTCCTAGAAGGCATGCCACATGGTGGCCTTTTCACAGTAGAACATGGCTTTGGTTGATGATTCAAGCCCCTTGGGTAGAACTCCCATTTGAAAACAGCTTGTAAGGGGAGGGTGCCCAAGAGGCTAATATGCACATGGCCAAGGCCTATGTTAACTAATGTGGGATTGTAACATAACACCATGCTACTCAATTGACATCCATGGAGGCCCATTATATCAACATTAACTCGGTGGTAGGCCTTTCCCTTATGGCGGGTTCATTCTATTATCAATATTTGACACCTTTTTAGGTCTCTTAATCTAGTCTATAGGTCACCTCCTCCGCTGGTCGAACTGCAAAGCTGCACCCATTTGATCCCATACTTGATGTGATGGATGGCTCTAATACCAAATGATATGAACCCTTTGGTGAGAACTCACCCTTGAAAACCAGCTTGCAAGGGGAAGGTGCCCAAGAGACTTAAATGTACATGGCCAAGGCTTATGTCAACCGATGTGAGATGGTAACAATGTTCACAAAAGAGAATTCACTTTCAAGGAAGGGTATTTGATAGAGTGATTTTTTAAATGACTTGTAACGACTTAGTCTTATTCACCGTTGCATGTACATCATGCTTCCATTTGTTGTTATTTTTTGATTCATTTTTGTTGATGATCCCAACCTGAGGACAAGTTGTTTTCTCTAGAAGAGGAGTTTGACGTAATAAGGTTAGTGTGGTTGTTATGTTTTAGTTGCTTAGTTGACATTTAAGCCTTGGCTTGTAGATTCGGCAGGGGCAAACAGGTATTATTTGCAAATTAGATATCGAAAAGGTGTATGATAATGTGAATTGAAAGTTTTTATTGTATGTCTTGGAGAGGATGGGTTTTGGGGTTTCATGGAGGAGATGGATTCAGTTCCATATTTCTACAGTTCGAATCTCGGTTTTGGTGAATGGTACACTAGCAGGTTTTTTTCCGACTCATAGGGGTTTGCGGCAGGGAGATCTGTTATCTCTTTTGTTGTTCATTTTGGTTATGGAGGCTTTGGGTCGTTTGTTATTCAATGTGGTTCAGGAGGGTTTGTTGGCAGGATTTGAGGTGAATATGACGCAGAATTCCAGTTTGGTGCGGTCTCACTTGTTTTATGCTAATGATGCTCTTATTTTTTGTGGGGCGGATGCTAGCCAGATTGTTTACTTGCGATGTGTGTTATTGTGCTTTGAGGCAGTGTCGAGGCTTCAAGTGAACTTAGGGAAGTCGGAGATGATTCCGGTGGGAGAGGTGGTGCGTTTACCGGTTTTTGCAGCTATCTTGGGGTGTAAGGTGGCAGCCTTACCTATATCTTACTTGGGCTTACCATTGGGAGCTTCTTTTAGTGGGGGATGTGGTGGTGGATCAAGTGCAACGGCCGTTGGCAGGTTGGAAGCATTAGTAACTATCAAAAGGGAGGAGAATTATGCTGATTAAGAGTGTCCTTTCGAGTATTCCAACCTATTTCATGTCGGTTCATGTGATCCCTATGTCAGTTGCGAAACAGTTGGAGAAATTGCAGTGGGATTTTTTATGGGGTGGGGGGGACGAGGCTTTTCATTAACATTTAGTAGCTTGGGATCGGATTTGTGTTCCTAAGACTATAGGGGGGTTGGGGATTCAGAGTTTAGTGATGTTTAATTTGGCTCTTTTGGGGAAGTGACCGTGGTGGTTTGTAAAGAAGGTGGTAGTGGTGGCTAAGTATGGTTTAGGGTGGGGGGGAGTGGAGTACAGGGGAGGTGAGACAGACACATGGGCAGAGTTTGTGGAAGGGAATTTGGTTAGGTTGGGAGGAGTTTTGGAAGAGAGTTTGCTTCCGGGTAGGGATGGGGATTAGGTTAGGTTCTAGAAGGATAGGTGGTGTGGTGAGGCGTCTTTAGAGTTGTTCCCTTTGATATTTTGCATTGTTATTGATCGAGAGGCAACGGTGGCATCTTATGCGCATGTGCAAGGGTTGGAGAGATGATTGCTTATTGTGCTTCATAATTGAGTTACGATATTAGTAGATCCGGATGTGCTGGCTTTTGTAGATTTTGTAGAGGACTTGATTAGTTAGTTGTTGGGCTTTGTTTTGTTAGTTGTTTCAATTCTTGTTTGCTAGCTTAAGGCTAGTTTTTGTATTCTTTCCATCATTTTGATGCTTTTTCAATAAAGATCTCTTGGTTATAAAAATAAATAAATAAATAAAAATGAATATGTGGTTATGCTAGGGTCTTTAGGTGGCGGTTTTATGATATTTTGACATTGTATTTTGGAGCTTAGAGCTATTGTATCTATAATTGAGATTTTTTCTCTCTAATGAAATCTATCTCCCAGATTGCTAAGCGCAGTTGCTCTTAGATTTGAGCTTTTGAACTTCCTTGGTTCTTATTATGCCTTTCTTAAGAACACATTCAAGAAAGTTCCAAGGCATCAGCCGCATTACACCTAGAAACTCGGCAGTATTTTTTGAAAGCCCAGTTTTAAGCAACGTATAATCACTAAATTGTGGTCTAGTGGGGCAATAAATATTAAAACTTTTAGGGAAACTGCAACTGGTTCTGCCACTCAATGAATTCCTGGTCAATGGATATGGGAAATTTAATTTAGATGTTCATTGATCATGGTAAAATTTTACTGGTTAGCAGCATGGACTCAACAGTTAGAATCTCTCTCTCCAATCAAACAAGTTAAGTTTGAGCCTCTGTCTTTCTTTCCTTTTGCACTGAGCCACTGACAGCTTGAAGCACTCAATGCTTCAAGTTGATTGTGCTTACGAGCATGAAGGTTTGTATACAGAATGGAAATGATGGTTGGTTTAGACGAAAAAATGTTTGCTCATGAATGGGCCCTGTGCCACTCATAAATTGGCATGTTCAAGTTATCTAGGATCAATCTGAATCTTCAAGGTTGTTTGCTTAATAAATCAAGTTCGATCAACACAAGAATCTGGACCCCTCAAGGAGATACTGTCAATGGATTATCTAAGAAGTTGATATGCATAATAATATATGTAAGGTATGATCGATGATGAATTAAATTCATCTTTCTTATTTTGCTATTGTTTTTTGGCATTGATAATGTCGTGACATTTTGATTTTGACCCAAGTATGATGACATTTGATTGATCACGGTAATGAACAAACTTAGTTTCGGTTTACAGCTAGCTTGAGTCTCAGCAGACAGTCTGTGAACCAGGCTTGAATAAGGCTGGATCAGGATCAGTGGTCAAGCTTAAGTATCCTCTAAAATTTAGAGAAAACTATGTTTGAATGGTTTCAGACTTGAATGTCTACCATTTTACACCCTTGAATGTTTCCTGTTTTCCCTGTTTTCTTTGCCTTGTCTAATATAATTTTTGGAGAATCTCAAGAGAGCCATAGTGGGAGTAATCTATAGTACTGCATGTCACGCTCTTTTTGGGAAAAAATTGTGTATTGATTTTGACTCTATCATCTTTATTGTCCTCTGTCATAATTATCACCTGGATGTTGAAATAAATAGTGTGAAATTTTTTGATATTTTATTATATTATTTTTTTTATTAAGAAGCACAGATATGGAGTCGAACACCGACACAAGCCATGGATATGAATATGGATATGGACATAGATACGGAATACAATAATGTGTTTGGTTTCAGTTTTCTAAATTCAGTTTTCTGAAAATTGAGTTTTTTGTTTTTTGTTTTTCGTGTTTTTTTGTTTTTAGTGAATATTTTTAAAATTTTAAGCAATTTTTTTACTTTTTAGATGCATCTTACTTAGATGTATCTAAATAATAAAATATTTATGAAAAAGTATTTTAAATAATTAATAAATACACAAAAATATAAAAAAATGTACTAAATTTTTGTTTTGTTTTGTTTTGTTTTTTTGCTTTTTTGTTTTTTGTTTTTTTTGTTTTTTGTATTTTTGGTATTTAGTGAATTTTTTAAAGATTTTTTTTGACAAATATTATATTTTTTAAGTGTATTTATGTTAGGTATGTCTAAAAATTAAAAAAATTGGTTAAAATATTAAAAAAATTCAGTGAACACAAAAAAAAAAAAAAAAAAAAAAAATACCGAAAACAAAAAAGTAGAATTTTCTGAAAAGTGAATTCTAAAAATTGAAACCAAATAGAGTTACATTTTTGTTTGTTATGTGTAGGAATCTGACAAATGCTAGCAAATGCCCCTGGAGTACTAATTAATATTGTGATTAAGGTAAAACGTGTGATGTAGAATGGCTAGTAAGAAATCCGTTCCAACTTCCAACTATTTGATTGATCTCAAAACCAGAATAAATGGAGAATTGATCCAAAAGAGAAGATCAAAAAGTTTAGAGAAGAAGAAGAAGAGGGAAGAATACAAGGTCAAGACCCTAATCTCACAAAAAAGGCCACAGCCTTGTACTCAAATATCAATATTCAAAACTATCTAAAACTATGACATAAAAGTCATATATATAGGCTTTGTAAGAAACCATAATTAACTTACCAAAAATAGAATAGTACTATAATAAGACTCTAAATTAATATAAAACTTATAAATAAATAAAATTACAAAACCTTCTATTTTTCTTTATCCAACTCCTATCCATTCCCCATCAACGTTTTCGAAAAAACGGTGAAAGTTTTAAAAATTTTATAAAATCTGTGAAAAGAGTTTTGAAATGAGTGAACAAGTATGTTGTAATCTTTTCATTTTTTGTCTTTCCTTATGCCTTGGGGCACTTCTTAGCAAGAATCTATCAATGTTAAATCCACAAACAACCAAACATAATGAAAAACTGACAAAAATTTAAATTTAAAAAAAAAAAAAAAAAAAAACCACAATTTATAAGTTAAAACTTTATTCTATCTAAGAAATATTATTTTATCAATCATTAAAAAATTAAAAAATGGTACGGGACATGTAAGGTACCACGTTCACAGCATGTCCGAGGCATGTCAGTGTTGGACACAGCTACATAACTAAGTTGGAATGTTCGTGCTTCATATAATTTTTTTCTAAAACTATAAGCTCCATCTAATTGAATTGACAATAAAAGTGAATACATTGAAAATAAAAGCATTTGAACTTGGTATTAATGTTATGAATACTGTACTGGTTAGTGTACCGTGTTTGTCATCTATATGTTACATCTATAGGTTTAGGGTTTAGGGTACTGTTTTTGGATTTATCGCCGAAAATATTATATATTCATTATTTTTTTCAGATTTATAAAAATCTTTAGAAACATTCCTAAATGTCTAACTTATTATTAATATGATTTCCATTTTTTACAAAAATACCACTTTCTCATATAAAAACATATCATGAGTTGTATTTAATTAATAGATTAGCATATTTGTTAGTGCATATTTCACAGCATAGTTATCAATACTAGTATAGTGTATTTTGGCATACCTTTTCAAACATAATTTTGTTTTTTTAATATATTCTACATATTCTACTCATAAAATTTAATATTCTTCATAACTTAGATAAAATTATTCTTAATAAGGATTGTTTCATTAATTATTACTTTCTTCCTCATCAAAACTTAAGCTGCTACTTGCTAGTGCATAATGCATCTCATTGAAAATCCATTAGTGAATTTTGATTTTTTTTTTTTTTTAATGCAAAATGTCGATAATGATTTGATGTACTCTTCAAAGGATCCTACAAATTAAAAAATGCCTATCAAAAGGGGATAGAGAGAGAGTTGGTATGATAAAAGGAGGCACAAAAGGACAAAGGCGACAGCATTGGTGAATAGCTTCAGTAATAACATTATGAATTCTTGTATTAGGAATATAAGAATAGGCCTCCATGGCACATTAATTACAAAAATAGTCTAAAGAACATTTTCATGGTACAAATGAGATGTAACGGAAAAGGGAATGGAACGATGAAGGTTGGGGAGAAATTACTGGAAAATTAAACGAAAAGAAAAGAGGGATGACTTGAATGATGTATTGTTTTATCCTGGGAATGTTATATTTTGGACTATTGCTGGCTGGTACAAAACAATATTAATAACATCACTTGGAATGCTTTTGCTGCTTGTAGTAAAGTATTGGCCAGACCACAAAAATATTCTGATCCCTTCCTAAGTGGTTCTTAGGCAAAGAATCTTCCCTTATTTTCACTTTTTTTTATGACCCTGTTTTAGTTCACTTTTATTTGGAGCCATTTTCTTGTAACCTAGTGAAAACCTTATTGATCAACAAACCATTGATCTAAGGTAACCTTCTAGGACAATGATTTTTCCCTTTCTTTCCCTATCTTTTCCTTTTTTTTTTGGATAAATAATCACACTTTATTAAAAGGTATCAAGATGATGCAAAGAATATAACAACGGAAGCCATAGAGGCTCAATGGACTAACAAATCAAATCCTCCACAAAATCTACGAAAGCCAAAACATTAGGATCAAACAAACTTGTCACCCAACTATGTAAAACCATAAGAAGCCGTCTTTCCAACCAAGGGACTGAATGAGACACCTCTTGAAAAACACACCTTTCTGCTCCAACCAAACCAACCATAGAATACAATAAGAAACAAGCATCCACGCCTTCCGACACCTCCTCCCAACTCGGCCCCCCACCCAGCTTCACATGACTACCTTAACCGAATCCGACTGCACCCAAGCCAATCCAAAAGTCGCAACAACTAGCATCCAAAGTTGAGACGTAACCGGACAATGAACAAGCAAATGATCCACCGACTCTGCATCACCACAACACAAGTAACACCAATTAACCAAAATGTGGCCATGGCGAATTAAATTATCCATAGTCAAGATACGTGCCAACATGGCCGTCCACACAAAAAAGGCCACCTTAGATGGCGTACCCGAGACCCAAACACACTTCCAAGGGAAAGCAACCACCTCCTCATGAGCAAACACACCACAATAAGAAGATACAGAAAACGTCCCCTTTACCCTAGGACATTCTGATGCCAAAGAATCCTGCCCAACCTCTCCCACTCGCAACTTATATAAAAAACCCAACAACTCCACCAGCTGATCTTGCTCCCAATCACAGGCGCACATTCCAAACAATTGAAACCCCTTGGCCAAATTGCACAACACCTACCATCACCTCAGCGTCATTGGCAATACCAAAAATCAAGGGGAACCGCAATTCTAAAGGGAGGGTCACCACACCACCTATCCCGCCAAAACTAAACTCTATGCCCCACCGCTACCTTTAGCTTCACCCTTTTCCAAAGCTCCTCTCACCCCATCCAAATCCCTTTCCATAGACCATGGCCATGAGATTGCCCCACCCGCCCTTAACACCACCGTCTCCTCCCTACACCAAACTTCGATACCACCACCCTTCTCCAGAGATGATCCTGCTCCTCCACAAAACGCCACAACCACTTCCCTAACAGGGTCACATTGAACAAGACCAACATTTGAATCCCCAAACCCCCATTCACCTTGGGATGACAAATCCGATCCCAGTCCACCTAGTGATAATGAATACCCTCCTCCCCACTTCTCCACAAGAAATCCCTTTGCAATTTATCAATCCGCTTTGCCACTGACACCGGAATCACATGGACGGACATAAAGTAAGTCAGAATGCTAGATAGAACACTCGTAATCAACGTTAGGCTACCTCCTTCCAATAAATATTGCCGTTTCTATCCTGCCAACCGCCATTGCACACGTTTCACCACCCCATCCCACACCTCCTTGGCCTTAAAAGATGCCCCCAGAGCCAATCCCAAATATGAAACTGACAGAGTTGCCACCTTGCACCCCAGAATAGCTGCCAACACCGGAATCCTTGCCACTTCCCCCACTGGAATCAATTCTGACTTTGCTAGGTTCACCCAAAGGCCTGAAATTGCCTCAAAGCACAACAACACACATCTCAAGTAACCAATCTGATCAGCATCCGCATTGCAAAAAATGAGCGCGTCATCCACATAGAACAAATGGGAAACCGTTAAAACTGCTGGATCCACCCTCACCTCAAACCCCTGCGACAAACCTCCCTCCACCGCTCTAGACAACAAACGCCCCAGCACTTCCATTACCAAGATGAACAATAAAGGAGATAAAGGATCACCTTGCCGTAGCCCTCTATAAGTAGGAAAGAATCCTGCTGGAGACCCATTAACAAGTACCGATAGCCGTACCGTAGAAATACATAATTGAATCCACCGCCTCCATCTATCCCCAAAACCTAGTCTGTCTAACATATATAATAAAAACTTCCAATTAATATTATCGTAAGCCTTCTCAATATCAAGTTTGCAAATAAGCCCCTTCTGCCCCTATCGAATTTTGGAATTCACACATTCATTTGCACTACGACTACATCCAGAATTTGCCAACCACCCACGAAAGCATTCTGAGACTCGGAAACCTCCCCTTCCAACACACCTTGTAATCGATTTGCCAACGCTTTTGCCAAAACCTTATACACACTACCCAAAAGATTGATAGGTCAAAAGTCCCAAATGTCCTCTGCCCCACCCTTCTTTGGAATCAAAGCAATAAACGTGGCATTAAGGCTACACTCAAACTCCCCTATCTGATGAAATTGCTCAAATATAGTCATCAAATCAGCCTTCACCACTCCCCAGCATTGCTAAAAAAGGCTATGGAAAAACCATCTGGTCCCAGTGCCTTATCACCAGGTATACTCCGCAAAGCCTCAAACACCTCATCTTCTGCAAACGGCCGTTCCAATAGACAACTATCCACTTCTGAAATAACATTGAAAATAACTCCGTCTAGACCTGGTCTCCATACCTCCTCCTCATCCCGAAATAAGTGCTCATAGAATCCCATAATACTTGCCCTAATCTCTTCTGAAGATGACAGCTCCACACCATTTACTCGCATTCTTCCTATTTGATTCACCCTCTGATGGGCATTTGCCATATGATGAAAAAACTTTGTATTTCGATCCCCATCCTTCAATCACAAACATCTAGATTTCTGTCGAAAGCTAACCTTCTCCATACGGGCAACCTAGTCAAACTCCTTTCGAGCCCCATCTCGATGAACTAGATCCGCCACAGACAATACCCCTGTAGTCTCTATCTCATCCAACTCCTTCAACGCAACTAGCACGTCTGCCTTCTGAACCTCCAAGCACCCAAACACTTCCCTATTCCATTGCTTCAAATCGGACTTAAGAAGTTTTAATTTTTGCACCAGGCGGCGGCTTGGCAAGCCTGAGATAACATAACTTTCCCACCAACCCTTCACCCGCTCCATGAAACCCTCAGACAGCAACCATATGTTCTCAAACTGAAACGGCATCAGTCCACTCCTGATTCCCCCACTATCCAATAAGACTGGCCAATGATCTGAGACTAGACGCTGCAAATGTATTTGAGTCACTTGTGAAAAATGCTCCTCCCACTCCCCTATTACCAAAAATCTATCGAGCCGAGACATCACCCCACCCCTGGACCATGTAAAGTCACCACTCTGCATCGGCAGATCCACTAACTCCACCTCATCAATGAACGAAGAAAAAGCCTGCATAGAACCTGTTACCGAGCTTGCCCTCCTCTTCTCCTCCATTCTCCGCACCACATTAAAGTTGTCGCCTGCACACCATGGGACCCCCCACCAAAAGGCAATGCACTGTAGTTCCTCCCAAAAACTAAGCCGCTCCCCTCCACGTACCGGGCCATAAACCCTCGTAAAGGCCTATCAAAAATCATCCTCGACACACTGAAATAGGCAAGAGATTGAAAAGGCCCCCACCTCTTCCTCCCCCTTTACCACCACCCTCCTATCCGAACAAAGAAGAACTCCCTCGGCCACCCCTTGAGCAAGTAAAAAAGTTTAATCCACAAACCGGCCACCTCACAACTCCCTAACTATCTCTCCCTCCATATACTCCATCTTGGTTTCCTGTAGGCATACCACATTCGCTCTCGCACTTTTTAACACAGATTTCACCAACACCTTTTTTTTCCCTATCATTTAATCCTCACACATTCCAAGTCAATATTTTTAACCACATTACAATAGCGGCTGATTTCCACAACCCTTTCTAGCACCCTGCCCATCCCCATCCGTACTCTAATCATAATTTATAGAACACTCCAATTTTCATAATTCCTTAACACTCTTCCCATTATGTTTCACAGACTTCACCACTTGTCGACTCAGAGCATTCTCCCTCTATGACCCCTCAATTGTAGAAAATAGTTTGAGTACCTCATTCTCATGACCTTCAAAAGAAACTCCTAGAAATTGACTGACCTTATTAATGCGAGAAAGGACCCATTTCGATATCTCCTTTGAGCTCAGATTCTCATCTACCTGAAAGTCCCCTTTTGTTTCATAATTGTCCTCCTCATCTGCAACAGCCCCCACATCTTCCCCATCACACACCACTTCAGGTCGGACCTCCAACGCCACTAAATGCCTGCCATGTTTGCCAATGAGCTTCTTCCTCACTTCCCATTGCCTCTCGCTTGTCCCAACAGCCTATCTCCTCCTGCATTTGCTCCTCCACCACAAGACCAAAGATGGCGCGAAAATCGGCATCGCGGCAGACCTAGGCCACTGCTGTGGACCCACTGACCGATCATTGGCACCCCCCTCTTGAGCTCGCACGTCCTCTGACGAAGCACCCATGCCACTGTTAGTCTGATGAGGCTCAAACCCATCGCGTAGTGATGCAAAAACCCGATTGAGGTCTGGGTTGGATTGACTAGGCACGGGTTAGATTGAAACACTCTCCCTAGGCTTAAACCACGCCCTTGGTGGCCCACATTGAACTCCGCACGATCCAGGCCCATGTATAGATTCTTATTTTCCATGGCCCACCTTTGCTTGCCTACTGAAACACCCATAACTCTTTGGGCCTTGTCAAGGCCCATTTGTCTCCCTTTAAAAACCCTTTTTGAGACCACTTCATTCCCAACTTGGGTTTGGTGAATAAACCAAACTCAATGGCCCATAGAATCAATCTGTCTCCCAAATCTTTGTAGGTATTCCTTTACCCCCACAATCTTCGCGATTCTTCGATCTAGTTGTTACGAATCTCGCCCTTCCTTTCCAAGTCCAGGGTTAGCACCCTCCACAACTAACGGCACTGTTGGTTCCACCATCGGCCCTACCAGTGTTTTAAAAAGCTCTAGGCGCATCGAGGCACCAAAGTCACCTAGAGCCTAAGCACTGAGGCATGAGGCGAGGCACGCGCCTCACCAAAGCGAGGAGCAAATTATAGAAGTTAAGCAACATATTAATATAGCAGAAGTTTCAACATAAGCAAATATTTAATATGTATATTATTAATTTTTTTAATGAGAAGAGAAGAAGACAAAAAACAATTAATTTTTTTTAATATATATTATTTTATTTATTTATTATATTTTTTAAATAATGTGTTTTAATTAATTTTTTTTATTTTATTTTACATACATGTGTTTATTTTTTTTAGTACTATGTATAAGTATATATTATATTTTATATATTATCTATAAGTATATTATATATTATATATTATATAATAGGTATTATATAGTATTATATATATATGAATCAAGAAGAGAGAGAGAGAGAGAGATTGCGATTGTGATCGCGAGAAAGAAGGCGAGAGAGAGAGAGCGATCCTGAGCGAACCATAAGAGAAAAATGAAGCCAAAAAAAAAAAAAGTAGAACAGAGGCAGAGAAGAGAACCAGAGAAGAGAAGAAGAGAAGAGAAGGACAGTCGAACCAGAAGAGAAGACTAAAGCCAAAAAAAAAAAAAAAAAACAGAGTAGAACAGAGGCAGAGAAGAGAGAGAAGAAAAGAGAACCTACGTATATTGGCGTGTCGCGTACTCTTCGCTACGTCGTGTTTTCTTCTTCTTCTTCTCCACTAGGGCTTTTTTTAATGTTTTTGCCCTTTTGAACCACATTTGGATCATTTTATATTGTAAATGAGATGTCATTCCATGTGGGTATCCACACAGAAAATAGATGGGCTGTTGGGGTGGAAGAAATGCGAAGCGCATGAAGCGCATGCCTCGAGCTTCATCATAAAGCGCGCGCATCGTCACCTTGTTTGCACCTCTTCTATGTCGCCTCGCCTAGCCATACATGAGGCGCAGAACTGCGCCTCGCCTCGCCTCGCCTCGCCTTGAGCTTAGGAGCGCTTTTTAAAACATTGGGCGCTACCTCCGCGCATACCGGTAATGCGTACTTCCACGATCCTCACTAGATAGAGACAATTGATGGTGTATTCTCCGAGCCCCTAACACACAAACGAAGAGAACCCAGATCCGCCAAAGGCTCGTCAGACTCCATGAAGTCGCCACACTGGTCACTAATCACGCGGTAAACCTTCTCTCCACAAAGATGAAGCGGCAAGCCCATCACTCGAATCCATACCATCTTCTCTAGCATCGACGTCTTCCCCGAAGCACAAAGGGCTAAAGGTGTCCACCATTCCAACACCAAATCACGACCATCAATGGTCCATCGCCGATGCATTAGAGCCTCCGCCTCGCATCTGGTAGACAAAACAAATAGAAAACCCTGATCTCCAAGCGGTCGCACCTCCACTTTCCCCGAAGCCTTCCACCATTAACTGACCCAGTCTGACATAGACGCAAAGCTCATTCCTTTGCCACTCATCTCCCTTAGTTGGCCCACCAGCGATCTATCCAGTATTCGAAACCACTCTACTTCCACCGTCGTGTGAACCGCCTTGACCCCGCTAGACGCGTAGCGATTTGCCATTGCCACTAGCCTAGATGTGGGCGGCGCCTTCCCTTGCCTTCCACCAGGTCGCCTCACCCAACCATCCCCTAACACAAAACCATCAATAACCAAAGCCACATCCCCTCACCCATCGCCGAAGACTAACATCGGAATGAAAATCTGTTCCCTTCGCTTCCCTACCATCGCCACTATTTGGAACGAAGAACCACCCTCTTCCTCTCCTCAAACCCAAACTGCAACCCTACGGCTACCCCCACTAAGTCGTCCCAAAAATCTGAGGGTTCCTGGGTCCAACGAGGCCGTCTGCATTTTTGCTACAATCCAACGTGCTTCATAGCCAACCAACACTACAGCCCTTCTGAGCCCCTGACCCCTCTCCACAATCGATATGCTTCGACGGCCAATCGCATCCACAGATGACTCCTCTAGTTCAAATGACCGGCCGCCGAAAAAAAGAATTCGCCGGCGTGGTCCATCCTCTTTCGTCACAGGTAACATTATTCTCTCCTAAAATCTCCCTTTCTTGCCATATTTTAGGTGTTAGTTTCTTCAAAGTTAAGATAAAGGAGTCTCACTCCTTATATTTTTGGTAATGAAGATGTACAAGGTCAAAGCCTTTGTCTATTTATTTGAAGAAATATGAACACATAAATGAAGCTTTGCTTAACAGCTTAAGGGTATGATATTCAATCATCCCTTATTTATAGATAAGATTAGGGTTACAAAAGAGACAAGATAGGCCCCCTGTGGGCATAGAATAATACAACCCTAGTCTAATTCACTTTTCGGTGAATAAACAATGCCAACTTTCGGCTAATATCTTTATATGCTAACACTCCCCCTCAAGCTGGTGCGAAGATATCTCTCATGCCCAGCTTGCCTAATATGTCATGAAATGGTTTATTCCCAACCCCCTTGGTGAGAATGTCAGCAAGTTGTTCACCAGACTGGACAAAAGGAGTACAAATGGTACCACTAGTGAGTTTCTCCTTAATGAAGTGGCGATCAATCTCAACATGTTTTGTCCTGTCATGTTGAACTGGATTGTGAGCGATATTGATGACGGCCTTATTATCGCAGTATAACCGCATGGAGTCCTTCTGATCAATCCCTAGATCACTCAACAATAACTTGATCCATAGAAGTTCACAAACACCTTGGGCCATAGCTCTAAACTCAGCTTCTGCGCTTGACCTGGCAACCACATTCTGTTTCTTACTCCTCCAAGTAACTAGGTTGCCTCCAACAAATGTGCAATACTCAAGTCGATCTCCTATCGCCATCGATCCAAATTCGGCAAGATCTCAGATAGGCTTCCACACGAAGATGATCATACTTTGAAAAATAAAGACCCTTACCAGTAAGGCGGACTTCAAGTACCTCAAGATTCTCATGACATGACCTCAAGGTGAATCGATGAGGAGCATGCATAAACCGACTAACCACATCGACAAAGAATAGCAATATCAGATCGGAGTGAGATAGGTAAATGAGTTTTCCCACTAATCGTTGATAGCTCCCCCTATCAACAACTTCTCCTCCTTCATCATCTCCAATTTCTGATTAGGTTCCAGTGGAGTGGCACATGCCTTGCAGCCAAGCATCCCAGTTTCCTTCAACAGGTCAAGCACATATTTTCTCTGTGAGATAAATATCCCATCCTTAGAGCGAGCAACTTCAATTCCCAGAAAATACCTCAAGCTTCCCAAGTCTTTGATTTCAAACTCATTAGCTAAATATTTCTTCAACAGAGGTATTTCCTCACTATCATTGCCTGTAAGAACTATGTCATCCACGTAAACAATAAGTGCTGTAGTCTTACCATGTGAGGAATGTTTCACAAACAATGTGTGATCTGCCTGACTTTGTTTGAAGCCATATTTAAACATAGCCTGAGTGAATCTCTCAAACCAAGCCCTTGGAGACTGTTTGAGACCATATAATGACTTCCGAAGCTTGCATACTTTGCCTTCTGTCTGATGATTCTCAAAACCAGGAGGAATGTCCATATATACCTCTTCTTCGAGGTCACCATGGAGAAAGGCATTCTTGACATCAAACTGATAAAGCGGCCAATCAAGATTAGCTGCTAGAGAGAGAAGTACTCTGACTGAATTCATCTTTGCCACGGGTGCAAAGGTCTCCTGATAATCAATGCCATATGTCTGAGTAAACCCTTTTGCCACAAGTCTTGCCTTGTAACGCTCAATAGACCCATCTGCTTTGTGTTTCACAGTATATACCCATTTACATCCCATGTGTCGCTTTCTGTAGGTAACTCAACAATTCCCAAGTGCCATTCTTCCTAAGTGCTTTCATTTCCTCAATCATGGCTAGTTTCCACTTTGAGGTAGCAAGAGCATCCCTGAAAATGGTTAGGAATGCTAATAGAGGAAATATTGGACACAAACGCTCTATATGAGGATGACAAATGAGAGTATGACACAAACTGTGAGATAGGATGTTGAGTACAAGATCTCACCCTCTTTCTCTTGGCAATAGGAACATCAAGATCAATGGATTCAAGAGATTCAAAATTACCTCGACTCTCATCGAGGAGATGGCAAGGAGTAGCGTAAGTGGTCCCTTGTATCCAAGTGTTGTCCGTCTGCGTGTCCCGGACATAAACATGCTCGACCTTATCCTTAGTGACAGTGGGTTCTATAGTTTCAGTAGAAGAGAGTGGTGCAAGAACAACTGGTTCCACCATAGGAAGCACAGGACTCACTTCACACCAAGGCTCCCCCCGGAAATGAGGACGGTGACACCGGAGAGGACAAGAAATAGGACTGGGACTCAAAGAAAGTAACATCCATGGATACAAACCACTTACGAGAAGAAGGGTGGTAACATTTATACCCCTTTTGAGTAGGAGAGTAACCAAGGAAAACACACTTAAGGGAGCGAGGGTCCAACTTACCACGAGAGGGAGAGTGATTATGAACAAAACAGACACAACCAAAAATTTTGGGGGGAATAGAAAACAAGGATTGAGAACCTAGGAGGACGTGAAGAGGAGCCTGTTTTTGCAAGACCTGGGTAGGGAGACGATTAATAAGATGGGCAGCGGTGAGAACAGCGTCACCCCAATAGGGCCGAGGCACACTCATAGAAAAACACATGCACCGAGCCATGTCAAGAAGATGCCGATTCTTGCGTTCCGCCACCCCACTTTGTTGAGGGTATTGCAAGAAGTCTGATGGATAATGCCATTAGTAGAGAAATATTGTCCTAACCCAGAGTCTATGTATTCCCCACCATTATCAGAACGAAAGAGTTTGACAGTGGCCCCAAACTGAGTACGAATCATTTTATGAAAAGTGCGAAACACAGAGAAAACCTCACTCTTATCTTTCATGAGATACACCCATGTAGTACGAGAAAAATCATCAATAAATGTAACAAACCATCGATGACCTTTTACAGACATGACACGCGAGGACCCTAAACATCAGAATGTATTAAGGAAAAAGGAACTAAACTTTTATTCAAACTGGGAGCAAAAGAAGCTCTGTGCTGTTTTCCGAGTTGACAAGACTCACAAAGAAAGTCAGACACATAATGATTGGCGAAACCAGAAGGAAATAAATGCTTAAGTAAATGAAATGAAGGATGCCCAAGATGCCGATGCCACAGCCATAAATCAGCAAGGGTAGTAGAAGATGTGGTGGAAGAATAAGCAAGTTTGTCCGGTTGATCTAGGAAGAAACCATTTTCAGATTACCACGCTAATCGTCCTCCTCGTGACAAGGTCCTGAAAAAGACAATGATTAGGAAAAAATGTCACACTACAATTCAAATCCTGGGTGAGACGACTTAAGGATAACAGGTTAACAGAAAAATTAGGAACGTGGAGAACAGAGGACAAATGTATAGTAGGAGTGACGTGGACTAAACCTTTTCCAGAAATGGAAGAAACAGTACCATCGGCAATCCTAACTTTGTCTTGACCTGAAGAGGGCTTATAGACAGAGAAAAGATCAGAGGAGCCAGACATATGATCTGAGGCACCAGAATCAATGATCCAAGGCAAAGACTTATGACACAGAAAAGCACAAGGAGAATGGGCTAAGTTACCTGAGCGGGCAAAGGATGAGGAAGCTGTACTGAGAGCAGAAGAAGACTGACGGTCCAACAATTGGCGCAAAGCATCCTCCACGATTCAAGATCGTATGAAGCAGAAGTAGAATCAGGTGGATCAACGGCACTAGTCTGATGAGCCCGGGAATAGGAACCACGTCCTCTAGATGGGCCTGACCGACCGCCTCGAGAACCCGACCGATCACCTCGACCCCCGGATGGAGTCCCATGAAGCTTCCAACACGTCTCACGAGTGTGCCGTGGCTTCTTGCAATAATCACAAAAGACAGACTCCTTAGCAGCAGATGGAGAGATGGGAGTCAGGCTGAGGCCATCTCGAGGAGTAGACAGTAATGCTGAGCGGTCAGTAGAGACAGGGGACATCATAGCAGACCGACGACTCTCCTCATCCTGTACATATGCAAATGCCTCCTGAAGTGAAGGAAGAGTGTCCATACCCAGAACGCGACCCCGAACTGGATCATACTCCACATTTAGGCCGGCCAGAAATTTAAAGACCCGTTCCCGTGAGAGGAACTTCTTGTACCCGACAGAATCAGCAGAGCAAACGGGCTTATAGTCTTCCAGGTGGTCGAGGCGTTTCCAGCCGTTGGTGAGGAAGGTGAAATATTGCAGATACCGCTTCTCCTGAATTGAGCTCTCAATAGATGGCGCAACTCATATGCTCGTGAAAAATTCCTTTGCGGAATAGGTGATACCACAAGATCCCAAACCTCCTGGGCAGTCTCCATAGATAAGTAGCTCTCACCAAGTTCTGGAACCATCGAATGGATAAGCCAACTCATAATCAAAGAGTTGTTAATTTCCCATTGATCATAACCGGAGTCAGTGGTACTAGGTGCCTTTATCCTGCCATCAACATACCCCATCTTCTCTCTGCTCTTCAAAAACATAGTCAAACTTTGGGACCATGTGAGGTAGTTTTGACCATTAAATAGAGAGGTGGTGATTTTCATACTAGGGTTGGGGTTTTCAGTCATAGTAGTAGGTATAATGGTGAGACTCTCACTTCTCGGTGTTTGAGAAGAAGGGGACACACTGGAGGAATCTGTCATGGATACAATACTACCAATCCCGCAACAAAACTAGTCGCAATCACAAACCCGGAAGGTGGTGGTGATCGGACAGGCACAATGACCACTATAAGAGCATAACCAAATTAAGAAATCATGTTTTTTTTTTTTTTTTTTTTTTTTTTTGTTTTTATACTGATTTATATATATATATACATAGATGGACTGATACACAGATAGTTATATATATATATGTACAAATATAGGGAATTAGAATTAGAGGAATACAGTGGGGTAGGTCATACCAGAGCTTCGATTTAAGACGGGCATCGAAAAGTGAAGATCAAGGTCGACGGCGACGGAGGAAGACGGCGACTGAGCTGAAAGGAAGACGGCGAAGGGCGACGGCTGAAGGCTGACGACGAAGCCGAAGGCTGACGGCGACGGAGGAAGATGGCGACGGAGCTCGATGAAGGTCGATGAGGGCAACTGAAGGCTGACGAACCCAGCAGAGGCTCGACTGAGGTATGTTTCGAACCCTAGAGTGAGGGTGTGCCGAAACCCTAGAGCAGAAGCTCTGATACCATGAAGCTTTGCTTAACAGCTTAAGGGTATGATATTCAATCATCCCTTATTTATAGATAAGATTAGGGTTACAAAAGAGACAAGATAGGCCCCCTGAGGGCATAGAATAATACAACCCTAGTCTAATTCACCTTTCGGTGAATAAACAATGCCAACTTTCGGCTAATATCTTTATATGCTAACAATAAATTGTTGGATCTAATCTGGGACTTCACGGATCTCTCTATTGTGGGCAACTGTATTTCTGCAAATGAGATAGCACACCCTCATCGGCATAATCCCCAAGGTTGCATATAGATTTATAGATTTGGAATGAAGGGGATTTGGGCTTCACATTATTTATGCTTAAAGGGGTGGATTTTTGAGGTTGTGTTGGGAGTATTGAGGGAAAGGATAGACTGACAGTAGGAGAAATATATCAAGTATAATACTTGTGCCACTAGAATCCTTAGCGGGATTGATTTCGAAAAACTTCATGATCTTTGTCTAAATCCGTTCATGGAGCTTGTTGAAATACGAAGCTATCATCCTTCAAATTTCAAGTGCAGATGTGTTCAAATTGAATCCATTGATCCAAAAGCAACCTAAAATTGTTGATGACTTTCCTTTTCTTTTTGGGGTGTGTGTGTGTGTTTCTGGGATGCATCTTAGTACTGCCGCTGATATGTGCATCAGAAAACGAAAAAAGTTAGTTGCATCAATATTTGTGGGTCTTCCAAAGGATTCCTTTCAGAATCCATTCTCTTTGGAAATTAGATTGAGCATTTCCCTTTTGGACCACATGCATCTTGTTTGTTTCAATGGTTAACAGTGTGTGCGGACCATCAAGTTAAATTCTCTACTTGATGTTTTCCTTCAAAAAACTGGATCTAGTATGGACTAACAGATTCAACGATGAAACACATTTCAGCACCTTGTGGTTGGGGGCACAATGGCAATGGAATTATCTTGAGTTGTGGCAGGAAACACATCTTGCATTGAATACTTAGTCTGTTATAAATCTGAATGGCTAGTGGGTAGTACATGCGTCTATTGAGCATGGACACCTCACCGGAGGTGACGTACAAGTGTTTGACACGTGTCAGACACAAACACGCACTAGGCATGCTTCAGACACGTGTTGGACACGCTTTGGGCACGTGTTAGACATGCTGGGGACCATTTGTTTTTGTAAATAAAATTTTTAATTTTTTTTACTAAAATAGCAAACCTAAAGTTGATAAATTTGATAAAATTAAATATTTGATATAAAATAAATATTGAATATTTAAAACTATGAAATATAAGAAATGTATAAATTATATGTTTCGCGCGTGTCCCCTACGTGTTTTGTTCTGTATTTTTTTGAAAATTTGAGTGTCCATGTTTCTTAGCATGTAGTTTATGTGGTTATTATCAATTGCATGTTGATGTATCCTTAATTCTTTTTCAGTGTACAGCATATTTCTTCTTGTCATTGCATTAAACTTCTGATTTATTGTCTAACAAATAATTGCAATGGGTAGGTGCCTCCTCATTTGCTTGATATGCATCATGCTAGAATGCCTTTGCCCCTTGAAATGGTAGAAGAGCCTGTTTATGTGAATGCAAAGCAATACCATGGGATTTTGAGGCGAAGGGAGTCACGTGCTAAAGCAGAACTTGCAAGGAAGCTAATTAAAGTTCGAAAGGTCAACTTTTCAAATAATCCTTGTGTCATTGCTCAGAGCCTCTTATTTCTTAGCTTTTTTCTACCTTACATGATTATAGTTTATATAAATAACACTGTCAATGTCTGATTATCTAGATATCACACAATCATAGAATTATTTATTTATTTTTGTATTTATTGTGCATAGCTCTTAGACTATTGCAGGTCTTGATTTTTCCAGAACTTTATCCAGTTTTTAATTTTGACATACTGTTTTTGTAATTTTTTCTTTCAGTTGAAAGATTGTGTAAGGTCCATGACATGATATGAGTAAATCATTGTGTTCAACGAATGAGAACCTATCGGGGAAAAAAAAGAAGAAAAAAAAAAGTAAACATATTCGACTCACATTAGTGGTATAGAGGAAAAGCTTAGTAATTTTATGTAGATAGTTGCTTTATGGGGGTTGTGGAAGGCCCCACGACATGACTTGATTTGTTGAACATTGTGTGTTGTACTTCAATTATGTAAGGGCCGAGCACATGAAAGCTGTGTTACATGGATTCTTCTACTTTTCCCAATCTATCCATGTCCGCGGGATATGACAAGGATAAGGATGTGAGATATGTATCCAACACCTATTATCAATTTAGAAACTTGGATTCTCTAAATTTATATGATATTTGAAGAACAAAATGCTCATATTTGCTAGTAAAGAAATATTTTAAGGTTCACACATGAATGAGGTATAAACTATATATATTTAAAATTCCATTTAATTTGATGTACATTTCTAAATAATTTACAACATTTTATCTGAGAATATTATACTCATGGTTGTTTGAATTCACGATACAATTCACACGATTCGATACAATTTTTGCACACCACAATTCGAATCTCCACCTAGAATGACAAATTCGAAGGAATCGTCAGATTCATATTTTGAATAGTGTGAATCTCTTTGAATTGACGATGCATGCGAGTTGAACGATTCAGTTCGTGTGCTTTTTTTTTTTCCCCCTCCTAGCAATCGTTTGGAGTCTTAAACCTCCCCCCCCCCCTCCCCAAAACAAAAAAAAAAGAGGAAATCAATACATACCAGAAAAGCGAAAGCGAAATTGAAGATTATGTGCAATTTATTTGATGAATCTTGTCTCTCCCTATGTTACGAGAAAATGCTAATGCCCTAGCGAATTATTTATTGATATGTACCTTCCGAAACATGGTATACTTTTGTTCGAAAACGATAAATTTAATGATCCAAAATGATTCCAATTTTTTTTTACTAATATATTTCCTTAATGTTACCTTAGGAGAAAAAAAAAAAAAAAAAAAAAAAAAAATCAAATATATGAACTAAAATCTAAGGTGAGTTAAGTTTTGACAAGACAAAAACATAAATAAAAAAAGAATGGTCATAATTTTCATAGAAATGATTTGCTACATGAAAAAAAATAATAATATAAAAAAATAAAAAGAATAATTATTGGATATCTAATAGTTAAAAGCAAATTACTCTAGAAGGACCTTAAATTCTTAAAGGTAATATATAGAAGTCTACTCCTATCGTACCACATTTTAGAGTATGTGGCGTACCACGTTCCCATTCCCGTTCCATATACCAGAAAGATCCATGTTCTAGGTAACGTAGTTTTTTCCCATTGTTGCTTCTCATGGGTTTCCTATTCTTCTCTCTACTTGTGATGTTGATAAGTTTTGTTTACCAGGTGTTCGTAAGTTTTTGGATCCCTCTATGTGAGTCTCTTTGTTAGATGAGAGAGCCCTTCGGTCTTTGTTTTTGTCTCTTCAATTGCTGAGAAGAGCATTAAAGAGAGCCTTTTGGGCCTTTATGTGTCTTTTCGTTTGCTTTGTTGTGTATCCCTTTTTAATAATTAATATAATATATATATATAACCTGTTTCACTTGCACACTTACACTTTAACACATATTATATGTAGATTAAAAACATATTATATATAATATATAAAGTTACATCTATTATGATTTTTTTTTTTATAAAACATATAATATTATATATGAAATATTATAAAATATATATAATATTATATACAAAATATATATATATGTATAATACTAATATATTAAATAAAGTAAATCGTACGATTCATGATTCATTTTTTTAAGAATTCGATTCACGATTTAACAACCATGATTATACAATATGCAACCTGTGTGTTTATAGGGCATGTTCCCATACCATACCTAACTTTTGGATACATATCCCAATGCCTAAAATTTAGATATAGGAAGATATGACGCTTAGATACACTCGCACAAAAATTTAGATATAGGAAGATCTTAGATACACTCGCACAAGTCGCACCCGATGCTTTTGCCCAAGTCCATGTAACATAGCATAAAAGAGAATTTATTGCATTAAGTCATATACATGGGGCAACTTTTTGCTTTGATCTGACTCATGAGGAACATGTAGCATGTACTTGGGTGATTTGATTACCCACTTCCATTGGTATGGTTGTTAGAATTGAGGATCTAATTGACTAAAAGAAAAATATCATCCGTATCTATTAAGCATGTGTATGGTACGAGTACTGGTACGATACAAATACGTCGATACGGTAAAATCTATAAATAAATTTAAAAAAAAAAAAAAAAAAGGTAAGGTATGGGTACAATTGGGTACGTTTGTAAAAAATATTTATTTTAAATCTAGAGTAATGCAAAAATTAGTTAAATGATTTAATTTGTTAAGATCTAACTTACAATTATCATCTAGTACCAAAAGTATACGTATAAACCAAAATTAAATGTCATTATATTCAATAATTTACAAACTATAATTTAATTTTAAAATCATGCGAAGCAAAAAATAAAATAAAATGAGTCTAATAAAATTAATTTTACCTCAGTATTAGAAGAAAATAATATTTTGACTGAGATACGGTACAACTTGCATATATACTAGATACGTCTAGGGTACGACAAAAATTAAGAAGAAAAGTTATGATACATGTTTCGTGTATCCGGTACGTATACAAAAGTACCATACGAAATACTAGTACATTCTACGAATGCGGCATGTTTGTCGAAATATCCATGCTTCATTGTCCATTATTAATAGAATCCATTCATGATAATTCTAACCACATACTGGAGTGAATAGTGAGAATTAGCTTCATCGGTGCCTAAAGAATGACCATGTGGGTGCCCAATGAGAGAGGTTGATAAGGAATTGTCGGGCTTTCTCATTGTTATCTCTTTCTTCTCATGACAAGTGATTATTTAAAATCATAAAAAAGAATCAATATGAAAGGAAAAGAAAGGGAAAAAAATGTTCATTTCTTTAATTTTGAAAAAAAAATAAAAATTGATTCACAAGAGCTTGCACGATTTGTTATCACTAGTTTAGCTATTGCTGTAAAATATATGTTGTTTCTACCATGTTAATTTCATCATCTATTGAATTCATAAAAGCGTAAGGTGATATGAAGGAAAAGTTTTTTTCTGGTGCGATTCTGCGATAGCAGGAGCAAATACTTGATTTGTTGTGGTCATCAATGTGCACGGCCACATAGCTGTTAAATTCTAGTCTCGCTATTTTAATGGGTTCTCTCTCCCTCCCTCGGCCTTTTTGTAATCTTAGTTTCAGATCTACATTGCAGGTAATATATTCAAATACCACTGCTTTTGTAACTAAGTTGCATGAAGCAGGAGGGGGGCAGGGTAGGAGGAGAGGGGCACATAGAAGTGTCTGAGGTTGGGAGAGCTTAGCAGACAGCTAATATATTTTATATATAAATATATTGTCTGAATTATTTTTGTTTCTTAGTTTTAAAATATATATATATTACATAACCAGTTACACTGTTAGACATAAGTACAATAAGTTTTCATTCCAAAAGTAACAATTCATCACCATATCTTTACTCTTCAATCCTCACAGAACCCAAATTGAAAGATCTATTAAAAAATTTCATCCTTTAATTCTTAATAGCAAAGCCAAAATCAAGGATAAATATTTGTTCTCTACCAATATTTTTTTTTTCTTGGTAGTTTTTCCTTGATTTCTTTGGGATTCATATGTTTTAGTGGTCCTATCCCAATTGAAACCATGATTCTATCTCAACAGAAATGTAGTTATAACAAGATTCTTATTCTGAACCGCAGAATCACAGTTCTAGAGCGGAATCATCACCTCAATAGAAGATTCATGCAACTAAGATTTGCAGAGCAGACCAAAATGGGTCTATAGAAAAAATCAAACCTAAGACCCAATATTAGATGCTATCTTTGGGATGTCTACACAGAAGACCTTCATGTGTATGGTCACTTTGGTTTCAGTGGGCTTGGGTTTCAATTCTTGGATGAATGTTCAAAAGAAAATTATAGATTCAAGTTTCAAGCCAAATTCTGCAAATATCATTCACCAATTTTAATTGTCCCATCCACATTCTCCTGAATAATAAAACAGTGAACTCTTGGAATTGCATTCTTTGTTTGAATGAATTGACCCTGACAATATTTCGAACTCTAGTGCAATAAGTTGAATAAATCCCTTGTAATCTTTCTGGAGATAATTAATTTTTTACAGTTGAGGTAAGGTTTTTTTTTTTTTTGTTTTGTTTTGTTTTTTTTTTTTTTGTGTTTTTTTAAAAAGTAGAATATCTTTACTTATGTCTACTACTAAAAGCCCGTTTGTGATAATTTTGTACAACTTTGTTGTGTCAGTCAGTATATCATTGAATGCTAGGATTAGCATGCTGGTGCTATCAGGGATTGAGATTCTCTTACTATTTTCCCTCCCTCTAATTCTTTGAACAACGGGGGTAAAGAAAAATAAAGCCTAGATTTTGTTTAAGAACCCTTTTTTGATCTTCACGTTGTTTTTAACGAGTCCCTTTTCTTCTCAGAAATGTCAAACAGAACACTGGGTTATATTACGTCCTTCCCCAATCTTCTTGCTGATGCTGAAGCAGAATATTCTTCGTGGGACATTTATTTGGGTTTTTTGTTAATATATTGTATTCTAAGTGGCTAAAATCTCGTGGTATTAGCCATACCTGTTTTCATATGAAATACTAATGCCTGGGCTTTGTTGTAACATGCATTTTTTTCTTCCCTTTTCTACAGCCATATCTTCATGAATCCCGACACATGCATGCTATGAGAAGGGTAAGGGGGTCTGGAGGCCGTTTTGTAAAAAAGTCTGGTGCTGAAGCCTCAAGGTGCACGGCTGAAGAAACAGGAATAGGTTCTGCTTCTGCCACCTCATCACACTCTGCCAGTTCATCAGGTTCTGAACCTTTGCGCTGTGAGGCAGCTGAAACCCAGGATAGTCATCAAGAAGAAAAAGGGTCTGTAGGGCATGGATCTGTAGGGCATGGAACTTGTGAAGCACAAGGATATGCCAATGACGGAGACTCTTCAATCCAGCAATGTGGGAGCATCTCATCTAAAAAGGCCTCACAAAGGTCACTTGCTATGTAGTGAGGGGCGGCTATTGTGTGAAGGATTGTCTCTGTCTCTCACCCAATCAGGAAAGATGGAAACCATTTACAACCTGTGTTTTCTTGCCATGGCAAATCATTCTTGGCTATTTTAAGATGAGTGTTGTGGCGGCATAGAACAACACGAGAGAGATGTTAAACTATCTCTTTCCTCTTTTGTGTTTCGTACAAAGAGAACTCATGTAGAATCTGAAGTTGGAAGGAAACTCTGTAGGAAACCTTGTAAAGTTTGACAAAAGGTTTACTTATTTCTGTCCTCTTGTTATGTCTGATGTTGCAAATGGGATTTCAGTTGTGCCTTCTTGTGCAAGAAAGGTTAGGTTTTTAAATATTAGATGGTTGTTTTTGAGAAATAAACAATTGAGCTAGCAAATTAGCTCAGTTCTGTTAACCCAGTTCCTTTTATGGGTTGCTCTGTTTTTCAATTTTCTTCACCTCATGGTTATCTTCTGTTTTGTAGTGAAAATTTGATCCTGACTAATGAGGTGATCAGTGTGTTAATATTAAGCTTTCTTATGCTATGATTGCAATGTTTATTTCTATTTTAGTTTGGAAGCCACTATTTTGCAAAGATCAACTCTTGGTTTTGGTTGATGGATTTTGGCAAAGAAGATAGGGCTGTGGCATGGCAGTGTGATTTCAGATAAGCTGTGCATCAAGGTTTAGCAGTTCTAAGTTATAAAAGGCCCTTCAGTATGAGGCTGTTCTGTTCAAGGCTTGGCCGAAATTTTGTGTTTTTTAATGCTTAGGTATGACAAAAACATAGGTATCACACCTAGTAAAGGAACACCTTACTATTAGGTTAACTTTTAGTCTTTTGCTGAGCCCTTTAGGTAAACTATGCCTCTTGGGAAACTTGTGTTAGATCTGTTTTAAAGCATTTGTAGCAACTAGCAAGAACAAAGATGAGCAAGCGATCTCTAAGAACTAATCTAGTGAGGCAATTATGAAATCAAATGTGAATCCAAAGGCAAAGTGAAATTCTGCATGATTGAAGCCACGGATTGGACTAATGATATAAAAGTCTTTAAAAGAAAAGCTTCAATCCTCTCATAGATAGGAACTAATCCGTAGCCTAATTAGTGGCTCGAGCTAAAGGTAATTGGGCAAAGATGCAAGCCCCATTTGACAGGGCAACTAGAGTCATAAGTAAGCTTATGACTCACCCCTATCTCAAAGGGGGCTTGCAAACTGGAGTGATTACGTGTAGGAAACAAGATACTTACATACGTAATTAGCGTATCAGGTTCTATTTTGAGCTAGAACCTCACTTTTAATTTTTGTGTGACTAAATGAGGGGACCAAATATGAAGTTCATAATTTCCTCAAAAAAACTAGGTGGACCAAATTGATTGAAAACACAGTCTAACTTGAATGTTTTAAGGATAAGCCTGGTCTGGTTTAAGTTTTAGCAAAGTCGTAGGACCTCAAATAATTGAATACAATTGTCCTAGTTATGTGATATGCAGAATTAGGATTCCTAACGCATGCAAAGATTCATCTTGGGAAAGCCTTTCTTATTCAAATGGTTTCATTATTTACAACCCTATAACTTTTTGAGAAATGATTAATAAGGCAAAAGGAACGTGTTAATATTATTATCAATTTTTTGTTAAACATTAATTGCCTAAAAATCGAGATTTTTATAGAAGAAACAACAACTATGGACAACATCATTGGTGTAGAAGGGGATCAGAGCAATAGGAGAATACTAGGGACGAAAGTCTATAGGAAATTATATGGATCAAACCTCTAGGAAACGAAGTTTTTCACAGCATGATGTTTATTTGAAGTATGAGTTACTCTATTATTGTTTGATTCCTTGTTATATGATCATAGTGGCAAAATTAAAATTCTCTCTTAATTTGTGTTTTTGATAAGGGAAATTTAGCCAAAATCGACTTATGTTTGGTGAAAATGACAATTCAATTTATTTTGCTTCATAAACTTCCTAGGGAGAAAACACATAATTGAGTAAGGATAGAGTAAATTTTTTTTTTCTTGGACAATATTGCCAAAGTAACATATTACTGCCAAACAGAGTAATATGTTACTATTTACATCAATTTTGACGGTAATAATTTTTTTTTTTTTTTAAATTTCATAGTCAACATGGATCTTATTTGATAAATCTTGATGAGAGGATTCTAAAAATACTAATTTTCTTAAAAATTGACATTTACATCAAAAGTTATATTATTTTAAAGTTTAATATTTTGATAATAGTGGTATGTGTCAGACTTTTCGAAGAAAATTTTTTGTACTTATCCTTAATGCATGAAAGTTTATTACAAGGAGATTTTGATCAAATCCTCATTTTCTCCTAAAACAAACGGAATGTTAGTGAAAAATAACAAACATAAAACACAAAGAACGATGATTTTTTTTTTTTTTTTTTTTTAAAAGGAAAATAAAGTCATTCATTCTAATAATAATAACAACAGATAAAACCCATACACATACAAAACATATAATTAGGCCTGAACTAAGGCCGACTTAGCCGCCTCATGGGCAGGCTAAACATCCTTCCTATTTACTTTAATGATACATAAATGATCCAAACTACTACAAAATAGCTAGTATCTTTCAAAATAGAGTCCAACTCTCATTCCACCTCCGTTTTTGTTTTAATCCTCCACAGCAACACTTGACAATCTGGACACCAACCAACATTGTTAGTAATAGCATATGAAGCATTATCCATGCTTTTACCAGTATTAGTCCCAAGCAATTTATCATGAAGTTGTTTATTGGAAGGTAAATCCAGATGGTCAATCCACTCAATTGTTTGAATCGGATGCTCAAGCTCATCCTGAAAAACCACTTTGTTCTTATGAATCCATATACCCCGTAATACCTTAACTGCTTCCACTATAGCTTGGTCATCTGGTGCAATTCTGAACCAGAATTCAATCCATTCCTGAACAGACAATCTTTGCCCTGAATCAAAATCAAAATCCAAATCCAACTTAGATCCCCTCCGAATGTTTGCAAAGGGACACTGAAAACAGAAATGTTCCATTGATTCTTCTTGCTCCAAACATCTTGGGCATCGAAGATCAACTCTAATTCCTCTACTTACAAGTGCGGATTTGACTGGTAAAATTCTATGAATCAACTTCCATAGAAATAGAGCCCATTTTGCAGGAACTTGAAGGTCCCATATTTTCTTCCAACACCAACTCACCCCCAGACCATGTATTTCAGATTCTCCCCTATCCATTGCCATAAAATATCCTGACTTCACAGAGTATCTGACATCTTCGCAGCCTTTCCACACCACTCTATCTAAAAGAAGAACAATTTTCGTGGACTAAACCAACAATAGTATAGAACTGAGATCAGCATACTGAGTTGAGTTCAGTGTGTGTGGACCCAAAACCACTTCATTGTGAGATCTGTTTGATCTCATCTGGACTAATTTCAGATGGGTTTTCCACAAGATCAAAATTTTATCCTCTTGTCCGGGTGCACCACCTTTAAGTGATGATAAATCAAGAATAAACCTGCTCAATCCCAAAACAGCAAATCATGATTAGTGCCTAAGTCATTACAGCACATGGAATTTGTTTTTGGAAATTTAATGATAATACTTAAAGTATGAACTTTCCAAGATGTACATAGATCTTGTCTGAAATTCCTGATATCGATTTTCTGTAATGCTGTGTTTGGTTGGGAGAATTGGGGTGAGATTTGGAAAAGGAATGAGAAATGTAATCCTATTTATGTTTGGTTATAATAAAAAAATATATGGGAAAAGAAAGGGAGTGAGAAATGTAATCCTATTTATGTTTTTCTAAAAAACAAATAGCACTTTCATCATGTGCAACCAAACATAGTTGGGATTTGAAATCCTATTAATTCTTTCTCCTTTTTCTTTCATTTCCATTTCCTTTTCCATTTCTCTTCCCAAATCCCCCAACCAAACACAGCGTAAGTGTTTTCAGGAACATTGGAAGCTGTTGAACAATTTTCAAGTATTAGCAATGCCAAATTTCACATGTTAGATGCGAAACTTTTAGAATGAAATAGTATCAAGACAGTGAATACTAACTGTAAGAATTACGTGGGAACTACTATAGACACATATTATTCTAATATTATGGTTGAGAGAATTATGGTGCATATCTCAATACTAACTGTAATTGACTATTTTAGTTGATTTTTAGTTTTTTATGAAAAAATATGCAGAAAAATAGAAAGAGTGATATAATAACTTGTAATGACTTTTAAGTCATATTAGCCACTCCCCAAGCAAGGCCTTAATAAGTAGGGATTATCCACAACTAGTGGATAAATAATCCTAAAGGCAGTTGTTTAATTCTCTATAAAAAGATCACACTCCAGTAGAATAAGTTACACAATCTCTCACACAAAAACTCCGTAGTTACTTCTATCTTCATCTGCATCAAACTTGGTTTGAACTTGGGCATTGAAGTACCCGACCGGCCTACGTCAGATGGGGCACTAACGGTATGCCATTTTGCAGATTGATGGTTGTGGTTCATTGATTTCTTCAACAATAGTGTGAGTTCAATATTTTTTCCCCCACACTAATTTTACTAACCAATTTCATTATTTTCCTATGTTTTCTCAGCAACCCAAACAAAGCATTATTATGGTAAGCAGAAAACCATGCTACCATTAAGACCCAGGAATTTCTACACAAAATTAAGAAAGTTGTAAACACAACGAATATTATGAAATCAAAGCAAAAATTAACAAAAAAAAACAATCACCTTTAAAGTCTCATAACACCTGTCAAGGTCATCATTTACCAAGATGTGATCAAAGAGACCGGAAGATCTTCCTTGCTCAAGCTTATCTCTAGCAATTTCTAGACGCTTTTTAGACCAGTTCATCCATCTCTGTTTCCCTACGTGCGAAAAATAAATAAATAAATAATAATAATAATTCTACATACATGGATTTGGAAGAAAACTCAATTTCAAGCAGGTTGATAAAAATAAAAATTACTTTTATAGCACATAGAGAAAAAAGTTGTGAACTCTTAAGCAGTGTTGCCATCATTAACATAGGGTGTATATATTTCGGAAAAAGATTGTGCCTCGAATTTCTTTCTCCCGTATGGCCCGAATGCCCAAAACGACGTCGTTTTGGGCATTCTATTTTTTATTTTATTTTTTCCCTTCTTCTTCTTCTTCACGCAATGATCGAAAGAGAAGAGGGAGAGGAGAGGGAGAGAGGAGGAGAGTCGTCTGCTCACCACCGCCGTCGCCTCACCGCCCCCGATCGTCTGCTCACCACCGCCGATCATCGCAGCACCACCCCCGTCGCCTTCGACCCCGCCTCCGCCTCCTCCCACTGGTATGGCCCTCCTCCAGTCCACTCCTCCTCCTCCTCCTCCTCCTCCTCCTCCCTCTTCTTCCTTCTTCTGCTCTGATGAAAAAAAAAAATTGGAATTCGGGGCATTCGGGGGAGCTCAAATTCGAGCTCCCAATCGTGATTGATATATTTCCACTGTCAGGGTACGACATAATTCCCTAAATGGAAATCATAAAAGTAATGGGTGATTGAAATTTGTCAAGCAAGTGGTAAAAAAAACACAGAGTATTGTGGCAATGATCAAAAAATGCATGTGCTAAATGATTTTAAGAAATATGATGAATTACACTAATAGTCTTTATAGTTTGGAATTTGTATCATTTTAATTCTTAATTTTTTAATTGTAATATATTTAATCCTAAATTTTAAATCTTATTCTAAATAAGGACAATAAAAAATGTTTCCTTAGCAAACAATTCATTTCAAGGGCAAAATCGTCATACAACTTATTTTATGTTGGTTAACTTGTTTGAAATGTAATGGTCTTTTTTTAATAAATAATGCTAGTATAACTTTTTTGGTTATAAAATTTTGTTTGATTTGATTTTCAGAATCTATTTTCAAAAAACTTTTCTAAGAAACTAAAAGTTAAATTGGTGAAAAAAATTTAAAACACATCATTTTTATATAATTTTATCTTCTAGGAGGGTAGAAATAATTTGGGTAAATTACACTGACACCCCCTGAGGTTTGATCCAATTACATTCCAACTCCTAACATTTTGAAAATTATATTCCCACCCCTATGGTTAATATTTTCATTTCACAAACCCCACTGCTTATATAAAAAGTAACAACTCCTAATAGAAAAATAAAGGATATTACATTGAAAATTTGTTTTTGGAAATTTAAAGTATGAACTTTCCAAGATGTACATAGATCTTGTCTGAAATTCCTGATATTGATTTTGTTAGTCCACTGCTCAAATGGAGAAACCATTAGATAAGTAAGGTGGCTCTCCCATTCTTCCACTCCACCAACCCTACTAGCTAGTAGAAGGGGTAGGTGGTGGCCAATCAAAGCCTCCCTCATTTGTGTATAAATGAGGTGAGGAGGAAGAGCTAGAGAGATATAGATTGTAGTGTATAATCTGAGAGAGATTGTGAGCAAAAACACAAAGTGTATGTGTAAGTGAGAGTGCTATAGTGAGCGAGTGAGGTGTGAGTGGTGTAAACTCCCTCCGGAAAATTCTATAGTGGATAGCTCTCCGTGGACGTACGCAATTGCCAAACCACGTAAATATTCTTGTGTTATTGTGTGTGATTGATTCCTGGTGTCTCACAGTCTCAACAGATTTTCTGTAAGTGTTTTCAGGAACATTGGAAGCTGTTGAACAATTTTCAAGTATTAGCAATGCCAAATTTCACATGTTAGATGTGAAACTTTTAGAATGAAATAGTGTCAAGAGAGTGAATACTAACTGTGAGAATTACGTGGGAACTACTATAGACACATGTTATTATTCTAATATTATGGTTGATAGAACTATGGTGCATATCTCAATAGTGCATCTCAACAGTGCATCTAGATAAGGTTTACCCTCACCTAGAGCTCATTTGGAAATTGACTATTTTAGTTGGTTTTTAATTTTTTACGAAAATATGTACAAAAAAAATAAAAAGGATGATGTGACAACTTTTTAAGCCATATTAGCCACTCCCCAAGCAAGGCCTTAATAAGTAGGAATTATCCACTACCAGCGGATATATAATCTTAAAGGCAGTTGTTTAATTCTCTATAAAAGGATCACTCCAGTAGAATAAGTTAATCTCTCACAAAAACTCCATAGTTACTTCTATCTTCATCTGCATCAAAATTGGTTCTAACTTGGGCATTGATGTACCCGACCAGCCTACGTCGGATGGGGGCACTAACGGTATGCCATTTTGCAAATTCATGGGTGTGGTTCATCACTTCTTTGATTTCTTCAACAATGGTGTGAGTCAGAGATGCACCCGGGGGGAGGGGGGGGGGGCCTCCAAAGTTTTGAAAAAACTCCCTAAATATAGTATTAAAATTACAAATATTTTTAAATTATATAGGTTTGCCTCCCCAAAATTTTTGCAAAAAATTTAAGAACGGCCACCCCCTAAATTTTCTACTTTAAAATTCAAAATTTTAATTATTTTTTTGATAAATACTAAAAATAATAATAATAATAATAATAATTTATTTTTTAAGTATAATTACTTTTTATTTTAAATTTAGTAATGTTAAAATAATTGAGAATTTATTTGTTAATATATTAAAATCTTTTTTGTCTGATTAGGGCCGAAATTTTTCAATTGTTTGGTTATAACTAAATAAAAAATAAATAAAAACACTACTCACGTGTAACCTGTCCCACGCTTGAAAATGTCTCCAAATTCTTATTAACCTAATTGTTTAAACCCCCTTCTCCACTTTACCCTCTCTCTCTCTCTCTCTATAAATGATATGAAAACTTGGAAAAGAACTCGCAAAACGTACAAAATACTTGTCGTCAATGATGCGTTTCTTCAGTTTCTACGGCGACAACAAAACGTGCATATTCAACCATAAAAATTGTAAAGACTAGATTGCATAACAGGATGGAAGATTATTTTCTTTCAAACTACTTGTTAACATATGCTAATTAAGACATTGCTCGAGATTTTGATGTAGATTCCATCATAGATACTTTTTATATTATGAAAGAATGTCGAGTACAACTTTAGATACCTAAGTAGATATGTAACGCAAATGGTTGTTTTTTTGAAAATAATATGGATTTACTAGAACATATCTAATTGTATTTTGATAATATTTTGTAATTATATACAATGAATGGAAACATCTAAATATATATTTTTGTGATATTTGGATAGAAATTTATATTGCATATCACATGCTCATTACAAATTTTTTAATTGTATATACACTCGCCCCTAATATTAGAATTCCACGTTCGTCCCTTGTGTGAGTTCAATGTTTTTTTTCACACACTAACTTCACTGACAGCCAACTTCATTATTTTCCTACGTTTTCTCAGCAACCCAAACAAAGCATTATTATGGTTGCAGAATATCATTGGATGTTGATTGAGTGTAATCCATGCTACCATTAAGACCCAGGAATTTCTACACAAAATTAAGAAAGTTATAAACACAATGAATATTCTGAAATCAAAAAAAATAAAAAAACAATCACCTTTGAAGTCTCATAACACCTCTCAAGGTCATCATTATCCAAGATGTAATCAAAGAGACCGGAAGATCTTCCTTGCTCAAGCTTATCTCTAGCATTGTCTAGACGCTTTTTAGACCTGTTCATCCATCTCTGTTTCGCTACGTGCCAAAAATAAATAAATAAATAATAATAATTGTAAACATATGAATTTGGAAGAAACTTCAATTCAAGCGCCTCTCAAGCTCTTCAAATGAAGACAGGTTGATAAAAATAAAAATAACTTTTATAGCATATATAGAAAAATTTGTGAACTCTTAAGCGTCATCGCCACATTAACATGGAGAAGGGGATACTGCTGTCCCTTTGTGGGAGTTCTTCCCGAGTGTTTTTTGATAATCTGAACCGTTCATATTGTAGGGTTCGTCGAGTAGATCATTCATACCAAAAATCAATTTGATTGAATATCTATAGCCCTATAACCAAAACACATTTGTTTCTATAAAAATTAATGGTTAACATAACTTTTATAAATTTTTAAAAATAATTAGGACCTAATCACAGGTTATGAATATTCGATGATCTTGATTTTTTACAGGAATAATATTTTGGATGAATTCTATAATATGAACGGTTCAGATTAACAAAAAACACTCAAACAAAACTCCCACAAGGGGACAGCAGTTACTACTGTGTTTTAAGGCACAGCAGCACCCCCTTATCCCATTAACATAGGGTGTACATATTTCCAATGTCAGTGTACGACATAATTCCGGGACATAATTCCGGGTCAGGACTGTCTCTGGTTCAGATCTATAACAGTTTGATCCAGGTTGATTTATTGGGCTCATTTTTAGGTTTCTTTTTGATAATCAGAATCGTTTACATTTTAAAGTTTGTTTAGTACATTATTTCTGTAAAAAAAAATACAACGATCGGATAATTGATACTATTTATTCAGATCACTTTTGACTGAAAAAAATCAATGGCCAGAAAATTAACGATTCATAAAAAAGTAATCATGTTAGACTTATTTATTTTGATAATTTATTTAATTATATTTTAATTTATTTGAAAGAAAAAAATAGAATCCAAACTTTATTTTGGTGATTTATTTAATTATATTTTAATTTATTTGAAAAAGAAAAATAGAATCCAAATTTTATTTTGATGATTTATTTAATTATGTTTTAATTTATTTGAAAGAGAAAAATAAAATCCAAAATTTATTTTGATGATTTATTTAATTATGTTTTAATTTATTTGAAAGAGAAAAATAGAATTAAAATTTATTTTGTCCCATTATTTCTCACCTAAAATTTTATCTTAAATATTGTTTGAATGTATTTAATATTTACTTAAATTAGGAATTCATTTCAACTCAAAAATAATGCCCAAACCAGAAGTTCAAACAACCCAAAACAAAGGTTCAAACAAATTTCAAAGACAAAGAAATAATCAAAAGATTCAAACAAATTTCAAAGACAAAGAAGAAAGCCAAAAGGTTCAAGTAGAAGATATTCAAATTAGTAATGATGGAGTGGAAGATATTCAAATGAATACAATGACTATAAATGGCTATAAATTCAAATAAATACAACGGCTATAAACGGCCATAAATTCAAATGAATACGACGGCTATAAACAGTTATAAGTTTCATTATATATACCAAAGCCTCTAATGTAAACAAGTAACAAAAAAAGTCATAAAATATTCTTTAATCTATAATCACCCACATCTATTCTCTGAAAAATTCTCTGAGAAGTGTTCTTCAATTTTTGTTTACATCCTCTTTCAGAAATTATACACTAAGACATATAGCTTTAAGCCCGTCTTTCCTATGTGAGGTTTACAGAAAACCAAAGTTTCATTTTTATATCTATCTTTGAGAAATAATTCTTTTAACTTCTGTAAAAACAAAAACACCTTCTTTTCAACCTTGTAAAAGTGTAGTACACTCAGTGTTCTTGACTTAGAAATTCTATGTAAAATCCGTGGAGAATTGTTCCATCTGTGAAAATGTTGCTAGCACCCTATGAAGTTAGAGAATAGTAGAAAATCTCAAGTGAAGCTTGAGAAGTGGATGTAGGCCAAGTTGAAGTCGAACCACTATAAATTTATTTGTCTCTCTCTCCCTTATTTCTTTATTTTATTTAAATTGCCATAACTATATTTCATATTTTTATTGTGCTAAAATCATTAATTGACATAGTTATTAGAACACTTATTTTAATTATTTTTATTTCATCAACTATATTTATCTATTGTGCTAGTCATAATTTTTATTAGGATATTATTATTTTTATTTGTAAAAACCTAATTCACCCCCCTCTTAGGTTGTCTTTTGAGTAACAATTGGTATCAGAATCTAGACTCTTATTTTAGATTTAACCATCTTGGAGTTTCGATCTATGGCAACCTTAGCTGAAGGACAAGCCACAAATAGGCCACCGTTGTTTAACGGAAATAACTATAGTCATTGGAAGGATAAGATGACTTTATACCTACAAGCCACTGATTATGCCATGTGGATTATTGTCACCAAAGGTCCAAAATTTCCTACCAAATTAGTAGACAATATTAGTGTACCTAAAACTGAAGATGAATGTGAAGAGAGGGATCATAAATTATTGCAAGTCAATGCTAAAGTTAAACTCACCCTTGTTTGTGGATTAGACTCTAAGAAGTATAATAGAATTTCAAGTTATGATTCAGTAAAAGAAATTTGAGACAAACTTAAGGTAACGTATGAAGATGCAAACCAAGTGAAGGAATCTCGTATTGATATACTTGTTCATAGTTATGAATTATTTAAAATGAACTCTGATGAATCTATTTCAAGTATGTTTACTAGATGTACTGAAATTGTAAACTCTTTGAAATCTCTTGGCAAAACTTATATTAACAGTGAGTTTGTGAGAAAAATTCTTAGGTGCTTACTAAAGAATTGGGAAGCAAAGGTCACGGCCATTATAGAAGTCAAAAATCTCTCCACACTTGGATTGGATGAGCTTATGGGTTCCCTTATGACTCATGAGATCACCATGAAAGGACATGAGGATGTTAAAAACAAAAAGAAAAGTGGAATTGCATTCAAAGCCTCATCAAATGAAGAAGAACATAAAAACTCTAGTGAGGATGAAAGCTATGCCATGTTAAGTAGAAATCTCAAAAAGCACTTAAAAAAAAAAAAAACAATTATGAAGGAAGAAAACCTTTCAAGAAAGAGTACAACAAAGATAACAAGAAAGAGCCTATTATTTGCTATAAGTGCAAAAATCCTGGACATATGAAGATGGATTGTCCAAAATTGAAGAATCATGGAAAAAGACTACAAAAGAAACAAAAAAGCCATGGTAGTAGCTGTAAACATAAATTTCAGAACATAAACCTTACACTTCGGATCATTTACCATGTGTATTATCAAGAAATCAAGACAAAATAACATACCTGAATCCATTGATGAACGGTTAAACGGAAGCGTGATTATCAATAAACTCTTTGTTATTGATTATATTATTGCCTTCTAATCCTTTCCCCTTTGGTTCCTTATGTTTCTCCTTGAGAGGATTTAGAAAAATGGCAGTGTTCTTTTTTCCACTTGGGAAGGAATAGGGACCATAACCTTTTAAAGGTTGTAATTGGTTTTCAAAACTGAAAGGTTGTGGAAGTTCAAAAGGAATGAAAACCAACTTTAACCATTATTGGTTTTAATTTCTATTTATTGGTTTTCAAAACTGAAAGGTTGTGGAAGTTCAAAAGGAATGAAAACCAACTTTAACCATTATGTTTTAATTTCTATTTCTGCCCCTCATAGAAATAGAAATTATACAACTAGTATCTACACATTAGGTCCATAACACATATACCCTTAAGCCTATTAACTAAATTGAATCACTTAAATTGTAGGCTTCTTATAAATGATAATACCACATTTAATTATGTGGTCCCATTGAGACATTATCTAACAATCTCCCACTGGACCACATATGTATCATGAAAAATGTGCTTAACTTTAGTGAGCTCAGAAATTTGTTATCATAACTTGAGGGTATCCAAACAATCTTGTCCGTTAACTATATTAATATAGGATCAAAGCGGTCTTCGTTACATCAATCGTAACTCGACCCACCAATGGTCACATATACTAATATAGCTAAATGACATAGATCAATCATGGATGCGTAGCATGGAAATTACATGTGATGTGATCCATACATGCCTATTTCCAACTGGTCCTACTTAACTTTATTGAGATCAATACTGCACAATACGTAATGCAGCGTAATAAATCAATATTTCATTTCAGAGAAATTAATCTAATTACATAGATAAAACTCAAGGTCGGCATAAAGCAAGAATATAAATACAAACTCCCACTAAACCGTATGTTCTCAAATAGAACAACACCTATCCGAAAGCAAAGGTGCTCATGAAAGACCTTGGGTGGTAGTCCCTTCGTAAGTGGATCCGCTATCATGGAGTTTGTCCCAATGTGCTCTATGGAAATCATTCACTCGCACTCTTTCTTTTACAACTAGGAACTTGATATCAATATGCTTTAATTTTGTCGAGCTCTGTTGTTATTGGAATATAAAATTGCGCACTTATTGTCACAATATAACTTAAGTGGTCTTTCGTTGCCTTCCAAAATACGCAACCCAAAGGACAAAATTCCGTAGCCATATCCCTTGGTTTGATGCCTCATAACATGCTACAAATTCGCAGCCATGGTGGATGAAGCATGAGCGTCATGGTGCACCTCCAAGAAATTGCTTCGCCAACTAATGATAAATATAGCCCGATGTGGATTTCTAATCGCCTTGGCATCCAAAGAAAATCGAGTCGGAATATCTAATGACCTCTAACTTATCCGATCTCCTATATGTGAGCATATATTCCTTTGTTCTTCAGAATATCGCATAACACGCTTGATCGCTTCCAATGATTCATGCCAGATTACTTAAATATTTGCCTAACATGCCAACTATAAACGCAATATCCGGACGCAGCACATACTTGAGCATACATTAGACTCTCTACGTAAGAGGCATAAGGAATCTTCTCGCATTTCTTAAATTTCAAGATCATTATTCGGGCATTACCGAGACTAAACTTGTCTCCTTAGCAACCTGGTTTCACCGAATTACAATTTTGCATGCCAAATCTATTGAGTACTTTTTCGATATAGCTCCTTTGTGATAATCCCAGAATACCCCGAGAACGATCTCGCTGTATTTCGATTCCTAATACAAAGGAAACATCACCAAGATCTTTCATTTCAAAATTCTTAGATAGAAATCTCTTGCTGTCATGCAATAAGTTTATATCGTTTGTGGCAAGCAATATGTCGTCAACATATAAAACCAAAAATATGTGTTTACTCTCACTGAACTTGTGATACACACATTCATCAACAACATTAGTTTCAAAACCATACGAAGTGAGAACTTGATGAAATTTGAAGTACTACTGACAAGAAGCTTGTTTGAGTCCATAGATGGATTTAGTCAATTTGCAAACCATATTCTTTGGGTCTCCTGACACAAAGTTTTCTAGCTGCTCCATGTAAATTGTTTCTTTAATGTCACCATTAAGAAAAGCTGTTTTGACATCCATTTGATGCAACTCAAGATCAAAATATGCAACAAGCGTCATAATTGTCCTAAAAGAATCTTTCGAAGAAACTGGAGAGAAAGTTTCTTTAAAGTCAATTCCTTCTTTTTTAGTAAAGCCTTTGGCTACAAGACGTACCTTATACCTCTCCACATTACCATTTGAATCCCTTTTGGTTTTAAATATCCATTTACAACCTACGGGTTTCGCACCAACTGGTAATGAGACAAGTTCCCAAACTTTATTGTCTTGCATAGACTTATATTCTTCATTCATGGCTTCTATCCACTTATGAGAGTTGGAACTTTCCATGGCTTGACGAAAGTTGATTGGATCATCTTTCGACATTCCATTTTCTACCTCATGTTCCTGGAGATATACAATATAATCATCTGAAAGTGCAAATCTCCTTTCTCTTGTGGATCGCCTTAATGGCACAGATTCTTGAGGTTGAGGTTGTAGAGTTTGTTCCTCAAGAACAATTACCTCATATTGAATGGGGGTTTGAACTATATTATCTTGAACAACATTGTCTGGTTGAGGATCCGAAATTACTTCTCGAGCAATGACAGGTATAGGAACCTGTGATTGGTCAAAAGTAGTAGTAGGAAGTGGGATTACTCCTGCTTCCTCCTCAAAAACAATGTCTCTAACTGGATTTCTCCCCCAAACTCAACATCCTCAAAAAATGTTGCAATTCCCGTCTCAAATATTGACCTATTTGTGGGATCATAAAACTTGTAACCCCGTTATGCTCACATTAAGTTACCAAACAGATAATCTCTAAATAAATTAATTTAATGACAACATCTCAAGATACCTAGCACAACATTAATACCAAGCCTTTGGGTAGTGCTATTAACTGTAAGTGGTATTCTTGTTGTAATGATCAAACATTGACAATAAGTTATGTCAAATAACAAATCTATCTTTTGATGGATTTATTATTCACATTAGGTTTTCTTGACAATTGGCACATGTTTATCACCACAAAATGTGTGTGTAATTCTGCCAAGTCTTAATCATGTCTTTGGACCGATAAATACCCGCATGAGATACACAGACATGAACATCAAAACATTCCATATAAAACAATCTAGACAAGAGAGATCACTTTTGTGACATCTTGTTTGAATTGACTTATATTGAGAATGTTAGAAAATTAAATTTCTGTAGACGTTGTATGAAATTACATTAAATTTAAAGATTTCTAAATTTGTGACCCTGTATATGTTATATAATCTGCAGTAATCCCAATTATATACATACATATATAAATAGAATTGACGGGTCCAAAAAAAAAAAAAAACAAATAGCTTTTTTTTTTTTTTTATTATGATGTTCAAAATTAAACCGATCAAAAATCAAGATATATCTATATATATATAAATACATGATGTTCATCCATTTGAGAGGAAAAAAAAATTGCCCACCGAATCATTTTACAATTCCAGAAAACAGATTGCCATTTTCACAGAACAAAACAGGAAAAAACAAAATTTACATCCATAAGAAAATTCAGAATCTGATTCCAGGAAACTAAATAGAATGAATAAAGCATATCAATTCTGATAAGACACATGATATGTTTGCTCTGATACCAATTGTAAACATAAATTTCAGAACATAAACCTTACACTTCGGATCATTTACCATGTGTATTATCAAGAAATCAAGACAAAATGACATACCTGAATCCATTGATGAACATTTAAACGGAAGCATGATTATCAATAAACTCTTTGTTATTGATTATGTTATTGCCTTCTAATCCTTTCCCCTTTGGTTCCTTATGTTTCTCCTTGAGAGGATTTAGAAAAATGGCAGTGTTCTTTTTTCCACTTGGGAAGGAATAGAGACCATAACCTTTTAAAGGTTGTAATTGGTTTTCAAAACTGAAAGGTTGTGGAAGTTCAAAAGGAATGAAAACCAACTTTAACCAATATGTTTTAATTTCTATTTCTGCCCCTCATAGAAATAGAAATTATACAACTAGTATCTACACATTAGGTCCATAACACATATACCCTTAAGCCTATTAACTAAATTGAATCACTTAAATTGTAGGCTTCTTATAAATGATAACACCACATTTAATTATGTGGTCCCATTGAGACATTATCTAACAGCAGCTTGGAAAGAAAGTGAAAATGAAAGCTCAAGTGATGAAATTGAAAATGAAGTAGCCAACTTATGTCTCATGGCTCTTGAAAATGAAGACTCTACTCAAGATGAGGTGACTACTCTTTATGAAGAACTTGAAAATACATTCCATGAATTATAAGATGAATTTAGAAAAGTTTATGCCAAAAATAATGTGTTAAAGAAATCTGTTGCATCTTTATCTATTAATGTAGAAGAATTAAAGAAATAAAAAATTGTTTTGAAAAATGATTTTGATACTATCTCTAATGACAAAACTACTTTAAAAAACAATGTTGATGATTTAACAAAAACACTTAAAAATTTTGTAAAAGGTAGAGATAATCTCAACATGCTTCTTGGAAATCAAAGATGTGTTTTTGATAAAACGGGTATTGGATATGACTCTATTAAGAAACAAAAGAATCTCAATACAAGTTTTGAAAAGGCACCTCTTATGATACACCCTCATATTACTTGTCATTATTGTAGAAAGAAATGCCACTATATATCTTATTGTCCATTCAAAAAGAATATGAACATGGGGATTAAAAAGATTTGGATTATTAAGGGATCTAACAAACTAACCAAGGAGGACCCAAAAAATTATGAGTATCAAAAACTAACACTTGATTGTCATCTTGTAGGTTTGCTTTAAATCCAAAGCTAAAGAAGGGAAGTGGTACCTTGATAGTGGATGTTCCAGACACATGACCGGAGATAAATCATTCTTTACTAAACTATCATCGAAAGATGGAGAATTTGTTACTTTTTGAGACAACAAGAAAGGAAAAATCATCAGTATTGATAGCATCGGTATTTCTTCTAACCCTTCTGTTGAAAATGTTTTACTTGTTGATGGACTTAAGCATAACCTACTTAGTATTAGTCAATTATGTAATAAAGGTAATCGAGTTATTTTTTATAAATCACATTGCACAATTAAAAGCACAAATGATCATAAAGCTCTATTCGTTGGTAATCGCCATGATAATGTTTATGTTTTTCATCTTAATGATCTCTATGCTAGTGATGTTAAATGTTTATATGTTAATAATGAAAATAGTTGATTATGGCATAAAAGACTTGGTCACGCTCATATGAATTTAATTGCTAAACTTTTGAGAAAGGATTTGGTCATTGGACTTTCAAAAATTAAATTTGAAAAAGATCATCTTTGTAGTGCTTGTCAACAAGGAAAACAAACTAAAACATCATTTAAATCAAAATCTCATATTTTCACAACTAGACCTTTATAACTATTGCGTATGGATTTATTTGGTCCCTCAAGGACATCCAGTCTAGGTGGTAAACATTTATTGTCTTGTTATTGCTGATGATTATTCAAGATTTACATGGGTTATGTTTTTAGCACACAAAGATGAAATATTTTCTTCTTTCACAAAACTCTGTCGTAGAATTCAAAATGAAAAAGACTTTTTTATTACTAATATTCGAACCGACCATGGTAGAGAACTTGAAAATGAAAATTTTGAATTGTTTTGTGATGAGCATGGTATTGGACATAATTTTTCAGCACCTAGAACCCCTCAATAAAATGGTGTAGTAGAAAGGAAGAATAGAACTTTAGAAGAGATGAGTAGAACAATGTTTTGCAAAAATAATCTTCCTAAATATTTTTGGGCCGAAGCCGTTCACAACACATGCTATATTTTAAATCGTACATTAATTAGACCTATTTTCAAAAAGACTCCTTATGAACTTTGGCATGATAGAAAGCCCAACATTAGTCACTTGCATATTTTTTGTTATAAATGTTTTGTGCATAATAATGGTAAGGATAACTTAGGTGAATTTGATTCAAAATCTGATGAAACAATTTTTCTTGGCTATTCCTTAACTAGTAAAGATTATCGTGTTTTTAATAAAAGAATTCTTATTGTGGAAGAATCTATACATGTGGCATTTGATGAAACTAACATCTCTGCTCAAAAGCAAATTGTTAGTGATAATATATATTTGGAACCAAATGTGGAAGATTCAAGTATCTACAAAGAAGAAAACCACCCATGTAAGTTGAACAAAGAGATTAAATAACCTATTCTCCCACATCAAGAAGAAGGAGGAAACAATGATGATTTGCCAAGAAAATATAAGGTTGTTCATAATCACCCTAAGGATTTAATCCTAGGTGATCTTACAAAAGGTACTGAAACTCGCTCTTCACTTAGAAACATTTGTAGTAACTTGGCTTTTCTCTCATAGATTGAACCTAAAAACTTTCAAGAAGCCGAATTCGATGAACATTGGATGATAGCTATGCATGAAGAGCTTAACCAATTTGAGAGAGACAAAGTGTGGGAACTTGTGCCAAAATCTAAATATCATACCATTATTGGTACCAAATAGGTCTTTCGAAACAAGCTTGATGAATCTGGCACAATTATAAGAAACAAGACTAGACTTGTTGCATAAGGATACAATCAAAAAGAAGATATTGATTTCAATGAAACCTTTGCTCCAGCTGCTAGATTAGAAGTCATTCGCATGTTACTTGCATTTGCATGTTATAGAGATTTTAAACTTTATCAAATAGATGTAAAAAGTGCATTTCTTAATGGTTTTATAAATGAAGAAGTTTATGTTAAATAACCCCTAGATTTTGAAAATCATGCTTTTCCAAATCATGTTTTTAAACTATCAAAAACTTTATATGGTTTGAAACAAGCACCTCGTACATGGTATGAATGATTAAGTAATTTTTTGATTGAAAATAATTTTTCTAGAGGAACGATTGACACAACACTTTTTGTTAAAACTAAAAATAATAATTTACTTATTGTGCAAATATATGTGGATGACATTATATTTGGTGCTACTAATGAAACCTTGTGTAAGGAATTTGCTAAGTGTGTGCAAGGTGAGTTTGAGATGAGTATGATGGGGGAGCTAAATTATTTCCTTGGGTTTCAAATTAAACAATGTAAGAAATGAATTTTTATCAATCAAGCTAAGTACACGAAAGAACTATTCAAAAAGTTTTATAACTCAAAAATAGCTGGAACACCTATGAGCACATCCATTAAGCTAGACAAAGATGAAAAAGGTAAGTCCATTAATCAAACAAAATATCGAGGTATGATCGGCTCACTTCTTTATTTAACTGCAAGTAGACCCGATATTATGTTTAGTGTTTGTATGTGTGCTAGATATCAATCAAATCCTAAGGAATCACATCTCAGTGCTGATAAAAGAATTTTTAGATATCTTGTTAGCACTCAAAATTTAGGACTGTTTTATCCTTGAGTTGTTGCATTTGATTTAATTAGTTACTCAGATGCCGACTTTGCCAGATGCAAACTTGATAGAAAAAGTACCAGTGGCACTTGTCACTTTCTTGATAACTCATTAGTATCTTGGTTTAGCAAAAAGTAAAATTTTGTTGCTTTATCAACGGCCAAAGCTGAATATATAGCTTCCGGAAGTTATTGTGCCCAAATACTTTGGATGAAACAACAAGTGAAGGACTTTGATTTGCATTATGATCATATCCCTATTAAATGTGATAATACTAGTGCCATCAATTTAAACAAAAATTTGGTTCAACACTCACGAACAAAACATATTGAAATTCGACATCATTTTTTAAGAGATTATGTTCAAAAAGGGGCTATTGTACTTGAATTTGTAAACATCGACAAGCAATTAGCAGATATTTTCACAAAACCCCTAAGCAAATATCGCTTCAATTTTATTCGTGGCGAGCTTGGAATGTTGATTTCTACTTAAAAAATTTTGTTATTATTATGAAACTTGAATTTTTATTAAAATGATATATATATATTGCTACATTGATACAGAAACATTTATATCAATTGCATGCTTTCAAGTCCCTCATACATTTATTATCCTTAACAGTTTGCTATTCTCAACTGTGTAATTTTTTTTTTTTTTGAGGTTCTGTATCTTGAGGTAAAATTAACTTTGCATACATTAATTTTCTTTAAAACCCTCATGTATTTTTTTTTTTTTTTTTTGCATTACCCTTCCAGCAACACCGACGTCCCATTAAGTATAATTTCTACTGGTATTATTTTATTTTAATTTATTTTTTATTGCTATCAGGCTTAATATCTTTTATTTATTTATTTATTTGTTTTACTAATAGGCTTCATTTCCTTTATTTTTTTTTCTTTTCTTTTCATTATTTTTTTTATTTGTTGTTTTTCCTTGAGGCTTAATTTTGATTTTCTTTTTTCCTGCACTTTACTTTCATCTTCAAGTGATTACATTAAACATAAAAACAAACACAAATCAAAACATACATATTTTCATAAATAAAAACAAAAAAAAATTTGCTTTATTTTTCCGGCCATTGGTTGACCTCACTTACTCACCTTTTCCACCACTCTCTTCTTCTTTTTCTTCTTTTTATTACCTTGGGCGACGCTTGACATCCCTGCCCCCGTGCTTTCATCGAGAGCGAGCATTCCCCGCCGACTATCAAAAGCCGAGAACGATGTTGCTTCAATTTAGGCCATGGAGGTGGTCTTCCGTTTAAGCTCTTTATTTTCGGCCTTCAGTGCGCCTATCTCTGCTCGCGCATCCTTGTACATGCACTAGAGCAGAGAGAGTTGGGTGTTGACTTGATGGAGCTCACTCGTTCTGTTCTACAGACGGTGAGCCAATTTTGTGACTGCAATCACCGTCTCCATACAGGACGTCAGTGTGAAATGATTGGCTTCAATGTTTGATTGAGCTGCCATTATTTGCTCAATCGACATCATAGGAAGGTTGGAAAGAGTAGGAGCTGGGGCACTCGGCCCAGCAGCTCTTACAGGATCATTTAGGTTTGGAAAGAGAGTAAGGGGATGGGACGGGGCCATGTAGTGGGAGAGAGAGATGTAATCGAAAGGAGAGTCGTTTGTGGCAGCCTTTCTGCTCTACTCAGTCTCTATGTTCTATCTCTCTCACGCAGAAGAAGAAAGGGATAGAAGCGAATGAGGAAGAAGAAGGCGAAGAGAATTATTAAGAAGAAGACGGAGGAGAAGAAGACGAGAGAGAGAGAGAGAGAGAGAGAGAGCTGAGGCAGCTGATTGACCCGTCTTGCTTTTGTCGATTGGCTGATGCAAAAGCAAGGCCATGTGTCCGAGGTGATTTTCGACGGAAAAGAGCAGCACGGGCGAATCATATATATATATATATATACATATGTATATATGTGTTTTGATTATCTATTTTTTGATGCCATTTATCACTATCATTTTCCTCTTCCTCCTCCAGATTCTGACCTATGATTTCCTTTTGATAATGTCGCAAGGGGAGAAATTATATGATGTTATGTATTATAGTATTATTTTGTTATGATGTTATATATTATGGTATTATTTGAAAATTAATTTGATGATTATGTATTTATAGTTTGATATCTTAATCTTATATCATGTCTCTAATTAAAGTTTATTTATTACACATGTGCTAACCTATATATTTAGAAATGAATTCAGGGAACATGACTTGAGGGAGAGCTTTTCGTACTCTCAAATCAAATCAAAACATCATTGTGTGCCATCATAAAAAAGGGAGAGATTGTTAGTTTTATTTATTTTGATGATTTATTTAATTATGTTTTAATTTATTTGAAAGAAAAAATAGAATTCCAAATTTATTTTGGTGATTTATTTAATTATATTTTAATTTATTTGAAAAAAAAAATAGAATCCAAAATTTATTTTGATGATTTATTTAATTATGTTTTAATTTATTTGAAAGAGAAAAATAGAATCAAAATTTATTTTGTCCCATTATTTCTCATATAAACTTTTATCCTAAATACTGTTTAAATGTATTTAATATTTGCTTAAATCAGGAATTCATTTCAACCCAAAAATAATGCCCAAACCAGAGGTTCAAACAGCCTAAAACAAATGTTCAAATAGCCTAGCACAGCAGTAGACCAAAAGGTTCAAACAGGCCAGCACAGCAGCAAGCCAAAAGGTTCAAGTAGAAGATACTCAAATTAGTAATGATGGAGTGGAAGATATTCAAATGAATACAATGGCTATAAATGGCTATAAATTCAAATGAATACAACGGCTATAAACGGCTATAAACGGCCATAAATTCAAATGAATACAACGGCTATAAACAGCTATAAGTTTCATTATATATACCAAAGCCTCTAATGTAAACAAGTAACAAAAAAAATCATAAAATATTCTTTGATCTATAATCACTCACATCTATTCTCTGAAAAATTCTCTGAGAAGTGTTCTTCAATTTTTGTTTAAATCCTCTTTCAGAAATTATACACTGAGATGTATAGCTTTAAGCCTATCTTTCCTGTGTGAGGTTTACAGAAAAATTAGAGCTTCATTTTTATATCTATCTTTGAGAGATAATTCTTGTAACTTTCTGTGAAAGCAAAAACACCTTCTTTTCAACCTAGTAAGAGTGTAATACACTCAGTATTCTTAACTTGGAAAGTCTGTGTAAAATCCGTGGAGGATTGCTCCATCTGTGAAAAGGTTGCTAGCACCCTGTGAAACTAGAGAATAGTGGAAAATCTCAAGTGAAGCTTGAGGAGTGGACGTAGGCCGAGTTGAAACTGAACCACTATAAATTTGTTTCTCTCTCTCTCTCCCTTATCTCTTTATTTTATTTAAATTGCCATAACTATATTTCATATTTTTATTGTGCTAAATCATTAATTGACATCGTTGTTAGAACACTTATTTTAATTATTTTTATTTCATCAACTATATTTATCTATTGTACTAGCCATAATTTTTATTAGGGTATTATTATTTTTATTTGTAAAAACCTAATTCACCCCCCTCTTAGATTGTCTTTTGGGTAACAAATCCGAATACATAGTATCCATTATCCGATTGACGTAATTTTTTATAGGGATAATTTACTCCACAAATCCTAAAATGTGAACGATTCGAATTATCAAAAAATGACTCAAAAATGGGTCTAATGAACCGAACTGGACCCTCGGTGGACTAGAGGCAAGCCCCAGCCATTTCTTAAATGGAAATCATAAAAGTATTGGGTGATGAAATTTGCTTAAGGAAATCATAAAAGTATTGGATGAAATTTGTGAAGCAAGTGGTAACAAAAACACATAGTATTGTGTCAATGATCCAAAAGTACATGTGCTAAATGATTTTAAAAAATATGACGAATTACACTACGGTCACATTTGTTTGGTGGATTAGATTAAATAAAATTATAAGCATGGTGAGATTGAATGAGGAGATTAATAATGTAGTGTTATTAAATTGGAAATGTAGGATAAAGTCTGTTTATTTGTGTCGTAGCGTGGCAGTATTAATTGATTGGGATTAAATCTATAAAATTCCATATATAATTATCCTTCTTCCATTATTATAGTCATATAGACTAAGAGATAAAATAGTCTTTTACCCATTAATCCCATGGGATTGCATCTCAATCCCATGTGTTTCCAAGCTTTGCTAATCCCCTCATAGTGTAGGATTACCACTCCAAGAGGAATACTAATTCCTCCACACATTTCCTAACCAAACATGGCATAAGTAGGCCCACCTCACTCGCACTCCAATCCCCCTCCCCAAACCTCCAAATAAATATGACCTAATCGTCTCTATGGTTTGGGACTTATGTCACTTTAATCTATAACTTTTAAATTGTAATACATTTAATCCTGATTTTTAAATCTTGTTCAAAACAAGGACAATAAAAAATGTTTCCTTTGCATACGGTCTATTTCAAGGGTAAAGTCGCCATACAACTTATTTTGTGTTAGTTAACTTGTATGCTGTTTGAAATGTAATGACCTTTTTTTTAATAAATAATGTTAGAACTTTTTTGTTATAAAGTTCTGTTTGGTTTGATTTTCATAATCTATTTTCAGAAAAATTTTCTAAGAAACTAAAAATTAAATTGGTGAAAAAAAAATTAAAAACACATCATTTTTATATAATTTTATCTTCTACCAAGATATAAATAATTTTTTTCAAATAATTTTTTTTGATATTTATTTTCATTAAATTAGTTTTTATTTTTTCAAAAGTCAAACTTGGCAACAACTTTAATGCCATTATTAAATCATTCTATTAAATCAAAAAATTCAAAACTAAAAATATTTCATATATTAAATATATCGATTTTATATTAAAAGCCTAATAACTATCTATTACATGATAACAATCCAAAAATATCTATTAACAACAAATACAACCATTTATTACATAATAACCATCCAAAAATATCAACAAAAACAATCACCCATCATTACATGATCATCATCCAAACACATACTAAAAATTAATGTGGTAAAAAAATAAAAATGTGAAAGATTTATCATTTTTATATGATTTTATATTTGGTGTGTAAAAATAATTTTTAAAAATTCAATAATAATTTTTTGACATTTATTTTTGTCAAACTAATTTATATTTTATCCAATTAACGACTTTGTCCTTAAAATTGAGTAACAACCTTATTTGAAATGAGATTCAAAATTTATGATCAAATATACCACAATTAAAAGATTAAAAATCGAAATGACATCAGGTCCAAATTACAAGAACCATTAGTCTAATTCGTCCTAAGAAATATGGGTTGTTTGATACATTGATCAAATAAGTAACCATAATTCAATATGTTTCAAAATCAGAAGCCATTTAGATACAAAGAGGATAAAAGTACCTTTTCTGCATCTTCAATAGCCTTGTTGTTTGGTGAAGTGGTAATGGACTCCATCTTCTTCATTGTCCATGGGAGGGCGTGTCATGTCGCTAACAGAAAACCTGAAAGTGGATAGGAATTCTATCATGAGCTTGGATCTTAATGTACCTTTTCCAACCCTAGAAGGACCACTCATAACAACTGGGATAGGGCTATTATATATCAACTTTCGCACCCTTGCTGCTCTTCTTCAGTATCCAAGATTTTCTTCTGCTCCTTAATAAACTCAGAATCCACCAAACAACAATAGAAGGGTAAATTAGTCATTTGAAAAATTATTAAGCCAAAGTGTACCAATTTGAACATCAACCAATTCCATCTGCTAAGACTAACCATAGATATGTTGGAGTAGAATTGATAGGTTTCTCTTAAATCCGGAGTGGTTTGAATGGTTTAGTTTCAAGTTATGGGGCCTTCCTAGATCTGTGTCTGACCATTGCCCAATCTTGTTGAAGGAAGATGAGAGGGATTGGGGTCCTAAGCTATTCAGATTTTTAAATGCTTGGGTGTTACATCCCAACTTTATCAAAGAAGTAGAAAAGGTTTGGGTGGGTTCACAAGTGGTGAGTTGGGCTGGTTTCAGAATTATGACCAAACTGAGATCACTGAAACAGGCATTGAGAATTTGGAATGTGGAGGTTTTTGGTCATGTGGAGTCCAAGCTTAAAGTAGCTGAAGCAGAGTTGCATTCATGGGATTTAATTGCTGAAGAAAGAGATCTATTAGAAGTTGAAGTTAGAAAAAGAATTGAAATCAGAGATGAAGTTTGGAAGCTCAGAAAAAGAAGAGAGTGGATCTGGTTGCAAAAATCGAGATTGAATTGGGCTTTAAAAGGGGATAAAAATACCAGGTTCTTTCACATAATGGCTTTTAAAAAATCTAGAAACCTCTTAGATGTTGATTTGTGATTATATAATAATTTTAAGCAGAATATAACAATCCCAATCAAACAATCAAGAAAAAGAGACACAACGATTTTACGTGGAAAAACCACAATTGGACACCTCCAATTGTGATAAAAAAAACCACGGGCAACAGCCACAAGAACAATTCACTAAGAAGATTTAAAGGAATTACACAGGTATACTCTCAATTATCTAGCGAATCCACAACGCCTAATTGAACCAACCTCTATGTGCCTCTTCCAACCCCATCTTCACTACGGAATTGTCTTTCTGATTAGCCACTCCAGAATCCACCGAAGCTTCAGGCTCGAATTCTTCAGAATCTACCGAAGAACAACTCTCTCTCTCTTGTGTATAACAAACAAAACCTTTGATGTACTCTCTTTTAAACCATGAGTTGAATACTCAATAAAAACATCAAAGAAAACAAACAAAATATCCCCAGATATAAACCTTAAGAACCACAAAGAAGATTTGGAGGAAAATTAATGAGTAGTCTAGTTTTGGGAGAAAACCAACTACTTATAGAAAATCCAAAGTAATCCTGTTTTTGGAAGAAAATCAACTTCTTAAAGGACTCCAAAATAATCCTAGTTTTGGAAGAAAATCAACTTCTTAGAGAAATCCAAAGTAATCCTAGTTTGACCCAACATGTGAATTTAAAAAATTACAACCTTGGGTTTGATCCATGGAATTTGACAACACAGAGTCCTAACAGCTTCTAGAAGGCAAAGTAGGAATCTCATTGATTCTCTTAAGATTAATGGTATTTTCTATGAGGATCCTGTGGAAATGAAAAAGGCAGTGTGGGTCCACTTTAAAAAGTTGTTCACTGAAGGTTGGAAAATTAGGCCAAGTCTTGGGGGTTAGTTTAGATGCATTGATCAAGGTCAGCTTCAGAATTGCTTGGTGAAGGATTTCTCAGAATTAGAGGTTTGGAATGCTATAAAGGAATGCGATGGTAATAAAGCACCAAGTCCAGATGGGTTTAATCTGTCTTGTATTCGTAAGGGCTGGAAGTTCATGAAGGGTGATATCATGGATTTCATGAAAGAGTTCCATGACAATGGTGTATTGGGTAATGGTGTTAATTGCTCCTTTGTGACTCTAGTGCCCAAAGTTGATTGCCTTGAATCAATTTCAGATTTTAGACCTATCAGCCTTATTAGTTCCATATATAAAGTGTTGTCTAAAGTGCTCGCCTGCAGGATTAAATTAGTACTACCAAGGATTATTGATAGAGTTCAATCAGCTTTCCAAAGTGGGAGGAATATTATGGATGGTGTTCTTATAGCAAATGAGGTTGTAGACTGGTGGAAGAAGTCTAACAAAAAGGGGTTGATCCTTAAGCTTGATTTTGAAAAAGCTTACGACACTGTTAACTGGAACTTTTTGTTCCATATGTTGGAAAATTTTGGTTTTGGTTCTACTTGGACTAAATGGATGAGGGGTTGCATTTCTTCTGCAAGGGTCTCAGTCCTTCTCAATGGGTCTCCATCTCCCGAGTTCTGTCCTCAAAAAGGCCTAAGGCAAGGCGACCCATTATCTCCGTTCTTGTTTAATGTTGTTGTTGAAGGTTTGAATATTCTCATATCAAGAGCTAAGGAGTTGGGTCTATTTAGAGGTATATCAGTTGGTGCTAATGGGTTGAACATATCTCATCTACAATTTGCTGATGATACTGTGATTTTCTGCGAGGCTGATTGGTCTGAAATTATGGTTGTCAAAAGAATTCTTAGGTGTTTTGAAGTAATTTCAGGTCTTCGGATTAATTTTCATAAAAGTGTTGTGTGTGGAGTGGGTGTGGCTGATGTTGAGGTCGAGGAGTTTGCTAAAAAATTGAATTGCTCAAGTCAGAAGTTACCTTTGAAGTATCTAGGGCTACCTCTGGGGGCTAGCCCTAGTAGAAGGCTGACTTGGCGTCCAGTTGTGGAGAAATTCAATAAGAAGTTATCGGGGTGGAAGAGAAGAATGTTGTCATTTGCTGGTAGAGTTACTCTAATCAAATCTGTCTTATCTGCTTTACCTGTGTATTATATGTCTCTTTTTAAAATGCCGAAGGGTGTTGCAAAAGAGATTGATAGAATTCAATCATCATTTTTATGGGGTGACTCGAACCATAGTAGGAAGCTGCATTTGGTTGGCTGGTCAAAGGTGTGTACGAGTATGAAACAAGAGGGTCTGGGGATCAAGAATATCAGGTTAGCCAATAAGAGTTTGATTTTGAAATGGCAGTAGAGGTATGGGCTGGAGGATGATGCTCTGTGGAAGTCGGTTATCTGTGAGAAGTATGGCTCTATTGGGGAAAGGTGGTTCCCTGTGCTGGACACTAATGGGTCCACATCTAAGTTATGGGTCAACATATTATCAGTTCTCAATTCTACAAGGATAATGTGGAAATTCTAATAGGGAATGATGATAGAGTTAGCTTTTGAAGAGATCCTTGGATGCGTTCAGCTAATGCCTTAAGCCAATTCCCAAGATTGTTTCAGCTGGTCGAAGACAAAGAGATATCCTTGAGTTTGTAGATAGTGAGAAAGTCTAATCAAAGAAGAGTGCTTCGAGCTTGGGAAGAAGCTGAGTTGGCCAGATTATCCACAGCTTTGGGGGCTGGACCTGCTCTTCGTACTGATGCAGTTGATTGCTTGGTTTGGAAGCCTTCTCAGGCAGGTGGTTTTAAGGTACATTTTGTTTATGAGTAGGGATTGGCGAGTAATGGCCCCATTCAGAGATCAGTTGACTTAATATGGAATAATTTCTCTCTCCCAAAAGCCAAATTCTTCTCGTGGTTGTAGACGTCCCCGAACGCCCCGGGAAGGAAATCCCCTGTTCCGTTCATTTTGCGGGTCTACTACAGTTCGGACTCGATTTGTCACGGTTCTAAATCTGAACCAAAGAGTCTAAATCCGGCAAATCATTTTCACAAAAACAGATTTTGAAAGAAGTGCCAAACATGGACTGCTTTGCCAGATACAGAGTCGCCACCTAAATATTTTTTAATGGGGGAATTTAGGAAACCCTGACTCGGTGCCACACATGAGGCTAAAATGGGGCTCACACATGAGGCTAAAATGGCATATATTGAAGACAACAAGGAGAGGGGGTGGCCCTCGCCTTCTTAGGACCTTAAACCACCATCCTCACCACTGAAATCCCTCAAGATTTCAGTGGTGAGGAGGCCCAAACAAGGTGGTCCCGAAGCTCACCAAAAACACACAAAAATGAGGTCAAACAAGGTCTAAGAGGGGGTAAACGACCCCAAACACAAAAGTGACCTTAATGAAGTATCTTAAACACAAAAAAATAGAACTTTTTTATGTTATACACAAAGCTCAAATCAGCAAGCAAGATAGGCTAAAAGTGTGTGCAAAAACGGGGAATAAAAGAGGGTTAGATGCTCACCCTTGTAGACCAACGAGGACAGCAGCCTTTGGTCCCAAAAACCAGTTCCTTAGCCTCTGAAAATGGCCTCCAAGAAGCTTAGATGGATGATGGAGAGGTGTGGTTGAGAGATGGTGTGCAAAGGGGCCAAGAACAAACACTTATGGAGCTTGGATGTAGAGATATAGAGAGATACAACTCTTGTATGCCTTAAAACCAATTCTTCGAACCCTTGCAATAGAAGAGAAGCTCTTCTTTTATAGAGAAGATGGAGGCTTGAAGCTTCTAAGAGAAGCTAAGCAAAAAAGGTCAAGGGGGTCAAGCTTCTCTTAGAAGCTTGGAGCAAAAGGGCCAAGAAGGCCAAGCTTCTTGGAGAAGCTAGGCAAATGGTTCAAGAGGTGCAAGCTTCTCTTGGAAGCTTAGAAGGGTTCAAGCTTCTTGGAGAAGCTAGGCAAAGGTGCAAAAGGTTCAAGCTTCTAGGAGAAACTAAACCAAAGGTGCAAAAGGTTCAAGCTTCTTGGAGAAGCTAAACCAAGGGTTCAAAGGGTTCAACCTTCCTCAAGAAGCTAAAACTAAGGGTTCAAAAGGTTCAAGCTTCTTGGAGAAGCTAAACCAAGAGTTCAAAAGGTTCAAGCTTCCTCAAGAAGCTACAACCAAGGGTTCAAAAGGGTCAAGCTTCCTCAAGAAACTAAAACTAAGGGTTCAAAAGGTTCAAGCTTCTTGGAGAAGCTAAACCAAAAGTTCAAAAGGTTCAAGCTTCCTCAAGAAGCTAGAACGAAGGGTTCAAAAGGGTCAAGCTTCCTTAAGAAGCTAAGACAGGGGGTTCAAAAGGTTCAAATTCCCCTCAAGAAGAGGTCTCGGCCAGAAAAAGAGTCAATCGGCCAAATAAAGATGGCTGACCAACCAAACAGAGTGCCGACCGGCCAAATATATGGCCGATGGCAACAAAACACTGGCCGGTGGCCTCTAGCCATGGCCGGTGATGTGTGGGGATGTCTCACAAGCCATTTCCTGCCCCTCAAAAGCAAAACACAAGTGTTTGGTGCAAAACCAAACACAAAACAGTCGAGTCGGGAGATCCTGAGGCAAGGCGCATAGCCGAGACCTCCGGGAACTCGAGACGAACACAAACATGGATTATCACTGGGTGTTCAAACGGTGACGTCCAAATCTTGAGGACAGTCAAAAATGGAGTGTCTACAGTTGCCCCTCTTTGACAGAACTTGAAAGTCATAAGAATGACGGGAATGAATGTCAAAGCCTAGAGACGACTCATTTTTGATAAGGCCGAAGACTTAGACAAAGCATGCAAGCAACAGATAAAGATATGCGCCCGAAGGCAGGGGCAAAATGCAAGACAATGCACAAAGCCAAGCATAACTTATGATCACACAAGAAACATAGGGACGTATCCCGGTGTTTTGGAAATGTATAAGCATGGGAACGTATTCCAAATGCTCTTAACCAAAGAGGGAGAAACATAGGGACATATCCCGGTGTTTCGAAAAGGGAGAAACATAGGGACGTATCCCGGTGTTTCGGAAAGAGAGAGAAACATAAGGACGCATCCCAGTGTTTCGGAAAAGTATAAGCATTGGAACGTATTCCAAATGCTCTTACCAAAAGAGGGAGAAACATAGGGACGTATCCCGGTGTTTCGGAAAGAGAGGAGGAAACATAGGGACGTATCCCGGTGTTTAGGAAAAGGAGAAATATAGGGAGGTATCCCAGTGTTTCAGAAAGGTATAAGAAACATAGGGACGTATCCCGGTGTTTCGGAAAGAAGGAGAAACATAAGGACGTATCCCGGTGTTTCGGAAGGAATGAGAAACATAGGGACGTATCCCGGTGTTTCAGAAGGAGAGAGAAACATAACGACGTATCCCGGTGTTTTGGAAGGAATGAGAAACATAGGGACGTATCCCGGTGTTTCGGAAGGAATGAGAAACATAGGGACGTATCCCGGTGTTTCAAAAGGAGAGAGAAACATAGGGACGTATCCCGGTGGTTGGGGACGTATCCCGGTGTTTAGGGACGTATCCCAAAGTTTAGGGACGTATCCCAGTGATTAGAGATGTATCCCAAAGGTTAGGGACGCATCCTAGTGGTTAGGGACGTATCCCGATGTTTAGGGACGTATCCCAGTGTTTAGGGACATATCCCAGTGTTTAACAAGGAATGTGAAACATAGGGACGTATCCCGGTGTTCCGCAAGGAAAGAGAAACATGGGGACGTATCCCGGTGTTTCAAAAAGGTATAAGCATTGGAACGTATTCCAAATGCTCTAAACCAGAGGAGGTATAACCCGTCGCACGCGCAAGGAGAAAGAATGACAATTACAAGTGACAAGGTGCATAACAATGCAAGTAATGAGCATAACAATGCTAGATAGATGTACATACTTAATGCAACGAATGAGCATAACAATGCTAGTGAAGTGGGTGCATAACAATGCAATTGAAATGTGCTTGACAACGCATATTTGAAACAAAATGCCGAATAAGGGAATACAAGCCTTAACAAGACCAATTCAAACACAACCTCCGATTTACCTCTCAGAGGGGTCACAATATATTCAGCTCAAAAACGGGCACACCCTGTTCATATTAGAGAGAGATAACATCTGCTGCTGCTTTAATTGCCATTCTGACTTGAAGCAGGCTTATACTTGGAATAGAGGCACGCTCATTCTTCGGAACACGGACAAGGTCTGAAGAGGTACATCCGGAATACAATCTCAGAATTCACTGAAGGTGAAACATACTCAGATGCTTCGATTTTCCCTCTTTTCTTTTGCTTTGCAGTCTGGAACCCACGTAGCTTCAGATAGGTCCTTGTTTTACTGTTCATACTTATCGGGGGTGGACCCTGCAGTTTTCGAAAGAACAAATTCTTTTTTTTTTTTTTGCACAAATGTGGAGAATGGCACAGCACTCTGAGCACACAACAAATCATTTTTGAAATTGAGAAAATGAGTTCTCGACCGGGTATTGAGCCTACGACTGAACACAGCAAAAACGATCCAACAACGGAAAACAAAAGGTAAACAACCTAAACACATTGAGACAAGCTCGGAACGACTCAAAGCAAGAATCGAGAAAAACAAAACAAAAGACACGACACACAGACGTGTTACAAAGACGAGAGACCTCTCAGTGCACGAGGAGCCAGTTTCTCTGGGTATTATTTCCCACCCTTTTCTCATTTGTGATTCTCACATCACTCGGCCCTCAAGCTCTTTTTTTCTGAAAAAGCCCTTTTCCTCACTTTTTCTCTCAGTGCACATCTCTCTATTCTTCAATCTCTCATTTTAAATCCCTCCCCTGGGTGGTTGATGGATAAACAGAAAGTTGTGGGCTCTTGCCCCTAGCATTCCGCTAGATTCTTCTTTTTGTTCACAACAGTGAGTTTCTTCCACAGAGGGGCTGCGTTACAATTTGGTGTGTAGCAAATCTGCAACTAACATCGGTTGACGATGCTTTGCTGGGGAGTTTGGACATGGTTAGATCTGTCCAGATGATGGAGTGGAATATCTTGCCCATTCGGTTAACAGTGCTTGACTTGGCTCGATACCTCGCTGCTTGGAGGGTGGTAGAGCTTTCAGCCCTTTTGTGGCTAGCTTCAGTAGTGCCCTTTTCTGGCAGGTAGAGTGCCCTTCTTGGCAAGTATGGTGCCTTTTCTAGCAAGTATTTTGACAAAGGGGAAAAGACAGAACACCTGACTCAACTGTGCCCCTAGTTCATCATTTTGACCATTTTTTGTTTTGGTTTTTCTACTAAAACAATTTTGACCAATATGAGAGTTAGATTAACACGCTTGTTCAATTTTTGATTTGAAATCATGCAAGTCAGGTTGTAAGCACTGAAAATTTTCCTTTTTTGGGTCCAAGAAATGGTCCAGTTTTGGAAAAATGGGCTGATTTTCGAGAGAATAGTCAACCTCAATAAAAATTCTCAAAAACTGTTTTTGCAAACGGCCACTGCTCAACGAGCACGGAACCTACCCTCGAGATGCGCAACCTCGAATCCATAACAATGGAACATTGCCCCTTGTCTGAAGGATACTGCATGGCAACGGAAAGTTGCCCCTTGTTTGAATGGCACCGCAGTGCGTTGAATGGCAACGGAAAGTTGCCTCTTGTTTGAATGGCACCGCAACGTATTGTAGACAGTCTTCAGAGTGACGAACACAACCAAATCCTTAGCTTCAGAGAAGGCAAAGATTCTCAAAACCAATACATGGACACACTTGTTTTGCAGGTGTTTGTGGCTGAACTTCAGAATGAAGTTGCCTACATATCCCAAACATGGGAATCAAGCCTTACGTAGTTCGGGGGTTAAGGTACACTCGGGTATTTAACCTCTCCTTTTAGGCTCTAACTTTTGCCAAGGCGCCCGATGCGGGTTTTCGACCTTGCGAGCTTTGTTTTTCTTTTCTTTTCATTCTTTTTCATTTCTTTCTTCTCTTCTTTTTTTTTTTTTTCAATTTTCGCATTTTTTTTTCTTTTTCATTTCTTTTTGCATTTTTTTTTTTTTGTTGTTTTCTTGTTCTTTTCTTGCTTTAACTTTTGCCTGGGTCGCCCTTCCGGGTTTTCGGCCCAGCGAGCCTCTCAAAGGGTAAAAGTGTAACAAGTCCATGTCAAATGGTTTTGAGATCCTGGAGTCATCTGAATCCAAGAGAGTGGCTGCTGTTCGCTGATAATGTAAGAGTCCATCCAATGAGGGGCTGAATTTGCCCCTAGTGTTGTGGATCGGAACTCAGTTCTCCTTCAACAGTAAATTCTTCTTTCCTCCCTTATGGGATTTGGCATTCTTGCCAGTCTTTATCTTTGACTCTTCGAGCACATTTGAAATTCTTTTGCCCCTAGTCCGAGGGGTGCTTCTGATCTAGTTTCACAAGCTTCCTTTTGACGACGTCTGATCTTCTTGATCTGACTTTCTTGGCCTCTTGTTCAAGGGCTGCTTCAAATTGGGCCACACAGGCCTCACATCATGATTGACCTCTGAACATTCTGAATCTAAGTTCAAGGTTTGAAAGTAAGGGGTCGAGTCTCGAGGCTGAGAGCGATCCTAGGCTGCACAATCTTAAGAGCGATTCCACACAGGTCTTCGCAGGACGACGCAAAACATTTTTTGAAAATTTTTTAAGAAAGCGACTAGTCGCTCGTGCTGAAGACAGTGTAGAACTAATCTGGATCAAGTCAGGATCCTTCTCAGTACTCACATTAACAAGCATGATTTCATTCATTAAGGGTTTAGCACGCCTCTCTTTCTCTCAATTTGATCAAAGTTTTGCAAATGCTGAGGAATTCCTCCCTCTTCGTTTTCACCACAGTGTTCAAAAAGTTTTGAAAAACTCAGGTCATTACAATGACTTCAAGGCATAGAAAAGACAGAGTTCTTAGTCAAATACTGTCATCTCATTCAGAACTTCTGGCATAACTGACACAAGGCAGAAACAAACGCGAGAGCGTGAGAATCACTGCCGTTTCATTGAAAATCTGTTGGCACAACTGGCTCCCTTGCAGAAACAGGCTCAAAACAAAATGAAAAGACAAACGCAAAACAAAATGGTGACGCCCGAGGTGACACCCCCGGAATCACCCGACCTTTGTACAATAGGACTGACTCGATATAACAAGATAGACCCTTAATCAAAAAGACTGACTCAAGACAAAGAGACAGACTCAAAACAAAACTACAGAACTGACTCAACACCCAAGTCAGAAACTACAAAACTAGCATTCACAAATGCTCAAAACAGTGTGTGCCATTCCCATATCTGAAGTAAATTGAGTGCCGCCCGCAGGTGGTTCATCCCCCGATCACATACTCGTACTATCCCCCAAGTTCACTGATCTAGTGACGATAAACTTTACTGAGCTGGTGCGACAATGACCTTGTTGTCAATCAAATTTTGTATCTCGTGACGAAGACGGACGCAACCGTCAGTGTCATGACTGGTTTGTTGATGGAAAGCACAATACTTAGCCGGGTCATGCTTTGCAGGGAGAGGATCGGGTAGAGGTCGTTGTTCTAACGGTTTCAGATGTCCTTTCCTAAGTAGGACCCCTAGAGCTTTAGACAAAGGCATAAAGAGTAGGGTGAAAACCCTCTTGCCCCGGAGTAGATAGTCCAAAGTTCAGGGGTTTGAAGTGGATGCACCAACAAAGGGGGTGGCTGCTCTTGGTGTGGTGGTGGCGACCATGCCCTCATCTGAAGTCCTAGCAGCTGCATTACCACTGGTGGTCACATTCGAACTGCGGGAAAATGCCCTCTTGGGCTACTCCTTCTCCTGGTCAATGAGGCCCTGCTTCATAGCATCCTCGATCTATACTCCCATCTCATGTAAGTCTGAAAAGGTGGGGAAGGGGAGCACAATCATCTTTTGCATAAGCTTGGGTTGGAGGTTGCGCACAACCATCCGAATCTGATCTTTGTCGGAAGGCCTTGTAGCCATCATCGAGGCCTTTGCTCTCCATCTCGCCACAAACTCTGAAAAACCCTCCTTTGGCTCTTGGCGGGTGACTTCAAGATCACGAGTTGTGACCTCAATCTGTGTGTTGTAGGAGTATTGATCATTGAAGGCCTCAGCCATCTCTTTCCAATTTCGCTTTCACGAGTTCTCCACTCAATTTCGATACGGATGGCGCCACACCCGCGTGGTCCGCCGAATAAAGAAAGCTTCTGTAATCTGGTGAGGCCCATCGGCCCTAGTATGTCCGAAAACAACCGGAGATGCACCATGGGATCCCCAGATCCATCAAATCGGTCGATGTGTGGCATCTTGAATCTGTCCGGCAGCGTCACAGCTGTGTCGGTATACCCATCCTCAATGTCCGGAATGGACTGAGCTCCTTGAGACTTCTTGAATAGTTTTTCCAGTTTACTCACCTTTAGTGCTGTGGGGTCCACCTCGAGCGCAAAAGGGGAATTCGGTTGATTGATAGGAGTGGGTGCCTTGGATAGTTGAGGTAGAATCGGGGGCGGAGCCGGCCCCGTTGGGATGTCTGTATCCTCCTGGACATTCTGAACATTCGCCGTCTCCCTGGGTATTGGGACTCTTGGTGGGGGAGGAGCTTGGTGTGAAGTAGATACTCCAGTTTGCTGCTCTAACCTGGCAATTGTCTCTGCCTGTTGGGCTATGACCACGGCCTGTTGCTTGGTTAATTCCGCTTAACGGACAGTATCTTGCTGCATGGCTTTCATACTATCCTGGAGTTGGCGCACCATCTCTTCCAGACTCGATATATTGTCTTGATCTAACTGAGCAACCAGTATATCTGTGTCTACAGTAAGCTCGAAAATCTTAACCCGACTGCTCAAAGATCACTGATTTGGTAGCTGTTATACTGGTGGTCTGTGCCTGACTAGCCTTCTCTAGCCCTGATTACCCTTGAACTGAGTCTCTGACCTGACAAAGTCTATCAGCACAAATCCGATGAACCGGGGGGATATTGGAGCCTTCTGAAGCTATTGTTCCAGGACTACCTAGCAAAAGAGAAAACAGACAGCATCTCAACCCAATTTCTGGAATAAATATGAGCATAGCGGAACTACTGTATTCAATACTGATCACTGTTCCCCAAATAACTGTCCCAAAACTGATACCCTTAGGTAAAACTGATTCCCCAAATACTGATGCCCGCGGGCCTGATACTCAGACTTGCAAACTGATATGCGCATTCCCTGTAGAGATACACTCTAAAAGCACATAGCAAGTAAATGAGAGCCAAAACACCCCTATGTTGGGGTAGGGTTTCCCTGTCCTATTTTGTCAGGAGCTAGGGTTTCACTACGCACGCAGCGGCTCCAAACAACCTATATCGGGTAAGCAACCTGTCCTAGTTTGGAATGGTCACTATGGATTCCGAATATGCACTAGGTCAAATGGTCGAAAAGGGTGCCCCGGTAAAACCGGGGTTTGTGTTCCTATACTGGCAGAGCCCGCAACCGGTCAGCCTTATGGCATGCTTTGACAAAGTCAAGTCTCCGGCAAACCGCTCAGGAATAGCAGATGGCCAATACGGTGTCCTAGGCGCACCAATGCACATGCAATGCAAAGAGACACATAAGCGAAATCAAAATAGGATATCACGAGTTTGAGTCAAGTTCTCTAATATCCCCAACAGAGTCGCCAGAAACTGTAGACGTCCCCGAATGCCCCGGGAGGGAAATCTCCCGTTCCGTTCGTTTTGCGGGTCTACTACAGTTCGGACTCGATTTGTCACGGTTCTAAATCTGAACCAAAGAGTCCAAATCCGGCAAATCGTTTTGAGAAAAACAGATTTTGAAAGAAGTGCCAAACATGGACTGCTTTGCCAAATACAGAGTCGCCACCTAAATATTTTTTTATGGGGGAATTTAGAAAACTCTGACTCGGTGCCAAAGGCCACGTGTCCGTCATCACCAAAGTTGCCTCGGCTCGGGAACTTGGGTACAATTGGGGAAGGTCAGCTATGAGCACCCCCTCTCGCCCGATCAAAGATCGGCCTCTACTAACCGTGATATCTTGTTTTGAAAACATTATATGCTCTTATTCCGGTTATTAGCCTAGAATTACTATGTTATGCACACAGCAAAAAAGTATAGACCAAATCGCCTAAATTAGAACAAAACATTTCATGTTTGTTTTGAAAATGGTTTGCTACTCGCAAGTAGGCTAAAATGCAGGTTTTGCTACCCTCGAGTGGGCTTTTTTAGAAAAGATGGTTTTGCCACTATCTGGTGGGCTTAAAACCCACGTTCAATGCATTGTTCCAACTTAGATAATTCAACCTCCATCCACAGGCATTCAAGCAGTTATAACACATAAACAGCTAGCCTCATGGTAATCATGCTATTATGGCAACACTCACACGCATGCGGTATGCTAAAGCATAAAAGCTTACCTAGTACTCCAAGCCAAAACAGAAACTAGTTAGTAATCATATGCATGATCCTAGTTCATGTTAAGATGGCTAATGCAACACATGCGGGATGCAGCTAGAATAGGCTCGGCTAGTCTATGGATGGCATGTGAAATGCAACAATTAACACGTATTCAAGTTAGATTTGAAAAACAATGCAGTTTGCATAATGCGCCGAGCCCGGTGCATGTAATACAAATGAATGATGCACGCATGCATAGCATAAGGTATGCTAAATTAAATATGCCCTAATACTAACCATCAAAAGCAGGTAAGTAAAAGGAAGAAAGAAGTGGGGTTTGGAAGACATGCACACACGCACCCACACTTATTACAAATTTGTCCTCGCTCGGAGGGACCAAAAGAATATACAAATTAATTAACCTACAAGCTAATTAATTATTACAGACCACTTAATTAATTAACAAATTAACTAAGCTAAGGAAAGCAGTAAAAGGCCTCGGGAAGCGGGTCCAATGCATGCGTGCTCGGGTTTGCTCGAAAATCCGTCGCCATGCACAAGTTGCCTCTGTTTTCCCTGCTCTGCTCCTCTGAAAATTGCACAACTCCCAAGGTATTCTCCATGGACACTGTGGAATGCCACCGGCTAAGACAGAACACCACTGGCCATGTTCGGATGGTCATCGACCATCTGTAGAGCCATCGGCCAACAATGGATGGCCGGTCGGCAGTATAGATGGCCGGCCGGCCAAATCTTCCTACAGAACCTGTTTTGATAGCAGCAGAGGGCAAAACATGGCATGGCAATGCATTTCAAGCAAATGTGTGCACCACCACATCCCTTATCATGTTTGTGACTCAAAGGGGTATGGTGCTCGATTCTCGGACCACCAATCGCGCATTTCAATGCGTGATGGCCCAAGAAGCTAAGTTGTGCATTTTAATGTCAAATGTAATGCACACAAACACATAAGGAACCCAACCTCAATCATGGTGATTCAAGAGGCAAGGCATGCATGCCAAATGCAACCTAAGCATGTGAGCTAAATATGCAATATGAGCATGTGAACATGCAATATGCAAACATGTGTCAACATGTGAGGATAGGCAAGCATGTAACAACATGTAACCTAACTAGCATGCAACAACATGCAAAGATGGACTTAAACTAACATGGGTAGCTCTCAAACATGCCAAAATCAGTGGCCAATATGCTCAAGAATGGAAGGCAAAACACACACAAATAGGCATGCATGCAATGTCCAACACTTAGGCACATAGAGACAACTCTTAAGCACACTTAAAAAAGGAACAACATGGGCATATGGCATGCATTATAAGCTCTAAAATCATGTCATAAATGGTGCCAAACCAAGTAAACAAAACAAGCAAAGCATGCATAGAAGCTTGGAATTAGCCCAAGGACTTAAACCATGATCACATGACACATGAAGCAAATGATCAAAGTGAATCAAAACAGTCCCAAATCATGTCAAAGTAAGCCCCCAAAACCACTTAGATAGCATCTAAATGACCCACACATGGAAGCATACACAAATGTCTAAACATGGAGCATAAGGCACAACCTCTTGAAGCATCAAAGGAGCATCAAATGCAAACATTTAAGCATACCATGAGGACTGAAATGACATTATAAGTGACTCCAAATCACTGAAATAGTGCAAATAAAGCATGCTAGAGGGGTCAACACTCAAGGCTCATGAGGGGGATTACATGGTAGCTATACAAAGCAAGTCATGGATGACTCAAATGACCAAAAACAGTCCCTTACCATACTAAAACAAGCATAAAAGCTTCACAAAGCTAAGCCAAAATATGCAAGCATGGTGGCCCAAATGGTAGATACATGTTAAGGCAATTTCGTGACATTACAAGACAAGTATGCAAAGCAAGTATGGTGTGTCTAAACCAAGTAAAAATAGAGGTAATACATGGCAAAATACTACCAAATAACACTTAAGACATGGCCAACATGCACTTAAAAATGGTGCTCACACATGAGGCTAAAATGGCATATGTTGAAGACAACAAGGAGAGGGGGTGGCCCTCTCCTTCTTAGGACCTTAAACCACCATCCTCACCACTGAAATCCCTCAAGATTTCAGTGGTGAGGAGGCCCAAACAAGGTGGTTCTGAAGCTCACCAAAAACACACAAAAATGAGGCCAAACAAGGTCTAAGAGGGGGTAAACGACCCCAAACACAAAAGTGACCTCAATGAAGTATCTTAAACACAAAAAAAAAGAACTTTTTTATGTTATACACAAAGCTCAAATCAGCAAGAAAGACAGGCTAAAAGTGTGTGCAAAAACGGAGAATAAAAGAGGGTTAGATGCTCACCCTTGTAAACCAACGGGGACAGCAGCCTTTGGTCCCAAAAACCAGTTCCTTAGCCTCTGAAAATGGTTTCCAAGAAGCTTAGATGGATGATGGAGAGGTGTGGTTGAGAGGTGGTGTGCAAAGGGGCCAAGAACAAACACTTATGGAGCTTAGATGTAGACATATAGAGAGATACAACTTTTGTATGCCTTAAAACCAATTCTTCGAACCCTTGCAATAGAAGAGAAGCTCTTCTTTTATAGAGAAAATGGAGGCTTGAAGCTTCTAAAAGAAGCTAAGCAAAAAGGGTCAAGGGGGTCAAGCTTCTCTTAGAAGCTTGGAGCAAAAGGGCCAAGAAGGCCAAGCTTCTTGGAGAAATTAGACAAAAGAGCCAAGCTTCTTGGAGAAGCTAGGCAAAAGGTTCAAGAGGTGCAAGCTTCTCTTGGAATCTTAGAAGGGTTCAAGCTTCTTGGAGAAGCTAGGCAAAAGTGCAAAAGGTTCAAGCTTCTAGGAGAAGCTAAACCAAGGTGCAAAAGGTTCAAGCTTCTTGGAGAAGCTAAACCAAGGATTCAAAAGGTTCAAGCTTCCCTCAAGAAGCTAAAGACTAAGGGTTCAAAAGGTTCAAGCTTCCTCAAGAAGCTAAAACTAAGGGTTCAAAAGGTTCAAGTTTCTTGGAGAAGCTAAACCAAGAGTTCAAAAGGTTCAAGCTTCCTCAAGAAGCTAGAACCATGGGTTCAAAAGGGTCAAGCTTCCTCAAGAAGCTAAAACTAAGGGTTCAAAAGGTTCAAGCTTCTTGGAGAAGCTAAACCAAGAGTTCAAAAGGTTCAAGCTTCCTCAAGAAGCTAGAACGAAGGGTTCAAAAAGGTCAAGCTTCCTTAAGAAGCTAAAACAGGGGGTTCAAAAGGTTCAAACTCCATTCAAGAAGAGGTCTCGGCCAGAAAAAGAGTCAATCGGCCAAATAAAGATGGCCGGCCGACCAAACAGAGTGCCGACCGACCAAATATATGGCCGATGGCAACAAAACACTGGCCGGTGGCCTCTAGCCATGGCCGGTGATGTGTGGGGATGTCTCACAAGCCATTCCCTGCCCCTCAAAAGCAAAACACAAGTGTTTGGTGCAAAACCAAACACAAGACAGTCGAGTCGGGAGATCCTGAGGCAAGGCGCGTAGCCGAGACCTCCGGGAACTCGAGACGAACACAAACATGGATGATCACCGGGTGTTCAAACGGTGACGTCCAAGTCTTGAGGATAGTAAAAAATGGGGTGTCTACAGTGGTTAGCATGGAAAGGTAGGCTGAAAACTAAAAATCTGCTACACAGGTTTGGAATTTTGGAATGTGGTGATGGTCTGAATTGTGTTTTTTGTCATGAGGTAACTGAATCAGTTGATCATATTTTGCTTCATTGCCCTTTTGTTTGGCAAATATGGTCTACTGTAGCTTCTTGGTGGGGTTTTCAGTGGGCTATGCCCAACTCAATTGAAGGTTTGTTAATGTGGTGGCTAGGGTGGAAGTTTAAAAAGAAAGTTAATCGGATGTGGAGAGCTTTACCAGCAGCGGTATTGTGGTCTGTTTGGAAGTATAGGAACGAATGTGTATTCCAGGATGTTCAACCTAATTTTCATGTCCTGTGTGAGTGTATTAAGGTAAGAGTGGCTATGTGGTTGAGATCTCATATAAGTGGGGCCTCATTCTCGGTGAACGATGTTGTTTTCAACTTTCAACAGGTCCGGAGGTGTCTTGGGTCTTCATAAGTTGTGGGTGGAGGAGCTGTTTTTTTTTTTTTGCTGCTCTGATATTGCTGCTGTGACTGCGAGTGATTGTGGTGTGCTGCTGGTCTCTCAGCTTAGGTCTTGTCTGTTTGGTTGATTTTTGCAGTTTTCAGAGGAGCAGCAGTGTGCTCTTACTGGGGTTGTGTGCATTAGCATCAGGTCTTGGTGATGTTTGGGAGGATGAATGTTAGGGTGAGTCTAGTGAATTGAGTTGTTGATCTGTTTTAGTTGCTCAGCAGACCCCACAGTATAAGTGGTGGTTAAAATAGAGAACTGGCCAATTTGTTTGGAGCCTGCTGAGTGTGGACTGCTTGGGGGTGTTTGTCCAGCTAGGCAAATCTAATTTGTAATCTTCTTTGGGCTATGGGCTACTAATATAAGGAGTGAGGTGGGGGCGATGTGGGCTTCATAGTCTTGGTGATGATGAAGGTGTGGGATGCTATGCCCAACTGACATCTTGGTGTGGGAGTCATCCTAGCGCCATCGCAGATATGGGCTCTTGGCTTCTAGCTTGGTGATGCTAGTTTGTACTCTGTGTAACACATTCGCAATGCTAGTATGAGCAAAAGTCCCAGAGAGTAACAGAGCATAGTGGGTGGGTATGGTGCATTCTATGTTCGCATTTCTACAACATTATGTCACCTACTAACAAGCAATTTGAGATTTCGTGAGCATTAGAGCCGAGGTTAGGTGCATTGGATGTATTATTGTCGCCATCGCCCGATGTATTGTTGTCGCTCTAGATGTATTAGTATCGCCGCCGCTTCCATTCTGCCGCCGCTTTTGGTTAGATGGAGTTTGGACCTCGGTTTGATTATGGTGATTTGATGTTATCTTTATACGGATTGGTATTGTTGATGTAGGTTGATCTGTGTGGGAGGAAGATCAGTCTGTTATGCTCTAAATGCTGTATGGTTAGAGTGCAGTTGGAGCTATTGCACTGCGGTGCTCTGATGTGGTTGGCTGATATGTGCTTTGACAAATCACCTACTAGCAGTTTGGAAGCTGGTTTGAATTGTTGGAGTGCATTGATAGGATCAAAACAGGGCCCATAGTCTTGTTTGTGTTGTTTTTCCCTCCTTGTGTTGTTTTTTCCCTTCCTCTCTTGTTGGTTCTTTTGATTGATTCCTCACCAATCTTGGGTTAAGTGCTAGCAAAGGATTGTGCTTCCTTATCGGTGCCAACCTAGTTGGGATTGGTAAGGTTAGTTATGATGCTCTTTGCACTTTCTTTCTTTATTGATGTAAGTTTTCGCATGTATCTTGCTTTCTTCATCAATAAAGTTTCTTTTGCTGATAAAAAAAAAAGTGTACCAATTTGAAAATGATTATATGAAACAAAAATACAAGAAGCACATGAGCTGAATGACATGGAAATCACAAAATAATAAGAGAACCAAAATTCAAGTTTGTGGCCACCCAAAAGATTACTGTTTTGAAGAGCAATTGGAGTGTAATGAATCATAATGGCTAAATACACTTTAACTATTAGGAATTGATACACTTAATCAGAATCAGTGAAACAGGAAATACAAATGAGAATAAAAACAAGAATTTCAATCAAGCATATACAAGAATATAAAGATTTATGCAATACATTCTAGAATATGACAATATTCACGGTCGTTGTGGTTTCACTATGATTTGAAAAGAGTTATAATACAATACACATAATGCGACACTTTAACCATAAATACATAGTATTAGGGCAATAAAGCAAAAATGTGAAATGCCAAAAATATCCTTACTCCAAAATTTGGGTCCTTTGGGCAACAATAACCTTTGTTTAAGATGTGTAGCCCAACTCTCACATAAAATTATTGTCTCCTATGACCTAAGCTAACAACTAGCCTCACAAGTTTGTCCCTTTGGATTCCAAGCCCAAAACACACTTCCAAGATAAAAATGTCTTGCTCTATCTCATAAGTTCATTCTAGACTTCGTCCACATCCGATAGAGGGATGCCGACACTTAGAAATAGCTGCAACATGTTGTTAAGTATATACATAACAAAAATACAATAGAAATTGAGGAAAACACAATATGAAGCACAAATACTTCAAAAAGGGTGGCGTATATATGTCACATATTGGATGCTAATATTTATTGGATACTTGCGGGTACGTATCGGATACTTATTACAAATATCGAATATTTCTTAATTAATTTTTTATTCATTTTAGAGTATCGGATATTTAATTTTGAAATATTAGATACTTCAAGTCGCATACTGTTTCTTTTACAAAATTGGAATTGTAGAATTTCTTGAATAATATTGTAATATAATATAATTATAAGGATAGATACAAGAATATTTTTTTTAATATTTTGTTTAGTTCTTTGATAAAAATAACATAGTGAGTTAAAGCAATAGAATTTGTTAAATTGATGTATCCTTATTATTTCATGTATGTCCCCTATAACTACATAGAAAGCAAGGATTAACAAGAGAATATGGTTTCTTAATATTCTTTACCTAAAATTATTGTTTGCTATGCCCTAAGCTAACAACCAGCCTCACAAGTTTGTCCCTTTGGATTCCAAGCCCAAAACACGCCTGCCAAGATAAAAATGTCTTGCTCTATATCATAAGTTCATTCTAGACTTCGTCCACATCCGATAAAGGGATGCCAACACTTAGAAATAGCTGCAACATGTTGTTAAGTATATACATAACAAAAATACAATAGAAATTGAGAAAAACACAATATGAAGCACAAATATTTCAAAAAGGGTGACGTATATGTGTCATATATTAGATACTAATATTTATTAGATATACGCGGATACGTATCGGATACTTATTAAAAATATTAGATATTTCTTAATTAATTTTTTATTCATTTTGTAGTATCGGATATTTAATTTTGAAATATTTGATACTTCAAGTCGCATATTACTTCTTCTACAAAATTGGAATTGTAGAATTTCTTGAATAATACTGTAATATAATATAATATAATTATAAGAATAAATACAATAATATTTTTTTTAATATTTTGTTGGTTCTTTGATAAGAATAACATAGTGAGTTAAAGCAATAGAATTTGTCAAATTGATGTATCTTTATTATTTTTTGTATGTTCCCTATAACTGCATAGAAAGTAAGGATTAATAAGAGAATATTTCGTGAGATATTTTACTCTCCAACAAACATAAAAAAATTATTTTATGATGATTGCAACAAGATGATTCATAAACGCCTTAGAAATGATAATGGGAGTTTTCTAAAGTTATTGGATTTATAAGTGTTTTCTAACTTTTTATTATTTCCAAAAACATGAAAAATGAAAAATATAAAAGAAAAATGTGGAAAACGAAAACAACACAAATATTTTTGACAGTTTCCATAGCACTAACCTCAAGAAACCAGATGCAGTCATCTGTGAATTCAATCAATTGTGAACATAATTTTTTCCATAGTACCAACCTCGGAACATAATTTAATTTCTTACTAAAATAACATAAATTAGAGGGTGTTATTTATTTGTGAATTCACAGGAAATTGAAATACAAAAATGATAAATAAATAAATTTGTACCAATTCTAGTCAAGACTCACCATTTCTCTCTCAATTTATTGAAAACCCAAACTAGCAGAGATCCTTCCTCATATATCCAGTCCACCGATCACATACTGAAACCGAATCATCAAAAACATTAAACTAGGAAAACTTATGCAAAGAAATTTAGTTTGTAGAAAGCTGCCAACAGAAAATCATTCAAGATCAACCGACACATTGAATGTACATAAATTCTATCATCTAAAATGGTAGATGCTTGGCAGCCACTCAATTCCATTCAAGGAAAAACCTTAAACAGAATAAAAAATATTGTTGATCTAAGCCTATTTATATAGTGAACAAGTTGAGCAATCATTCAAGATCAAACTATGATTCACAGTGTGAGTCTTTTCCCTTGTGATGAGTGGCTAGTGTCCCTCTCATTGTTAAGTTGATTAAAATAAATAAATAAAATAAAATAATGTAACTCAGTGCACGAAACTCTTGTCATTACAGGGTCTAGAAAGGGATAACGGCCTTGTTTGGCAACTACATGTTTTAGTTAAAAAGTCAAAAAGTTACTATAAGTTGTCATATTATTCTCTCTACTTTTTTGTATATCTTTTCATAAAAAGTTAAAAAGTTACTAAAATAATTTATTCCCAAACGAGACCCAAAGACTATTTTCATGTTTCAAACACATAACACTCAAGGATGCAGCATTAAATGCCTTTTGAGAATAACAACAAACAGTTTTTATGCAGAAATAGGTAAGATTCAAATACTTATTTTTGATCGAAAGACTTAATTCACAAGGTACCACTACAAGTTCAAGAATTTGCCAATAAAATCTCCTCTTCTCCAATACAATCAAGTTAGACCTTAATAAGAGATTTGAGCATTGAGAAATAATAGGTCATTAGTCATATATAATATGTAACTAGTTTTTACCTTGGATTTACACAAGTCATTAAATGTACAATAGATAAATGGCAGGAAATCTAAGCATGAACTATAAAAATCAAATATTCATTAGAGTAGACATTGATTAGATTCCCATTGTTCCAAAATAAAATTAGTGTTAAAATATGAAAGCAATAAGATACAGAGATATATTGCTTATATTGTACCCGACTCAAAGGCTTATACTTTTGTGATCTTTGGATCAAGTGAAATTCAAAGGACTTTATCCTATATGTGTCCCCCAAAAAAAAAATAAATAAATAGATGACATTGAGACCCTGATACAAGCACTAGCTCTACACAATATTTTTTACCATAATAGGTATCACTTGGATTTAATTCTCACTTCCATGAGATGGATTCAACCAGAGGTACAAAGGTCAATCAGGTCCATCACAACCTAGAATTCTTCAAAGTCAGGCACTGGTCCAGCTTAAATTGTTTGAATGATATTAGGAATAATTAGATAGTTTGGAGAGACAGAGAATCCTTTGGAAACTTTGTGTTTGGTTTGTATTTTGAGATAAATTTTCAAAACAAAATTTGGGAAGAGAGTTTAGAAATTTTTTTAGTTTGTTTGGTTGTATATTTTGAAAATAGTTTTGAAATTCAGGATTTTGGGATGATTTGATATTTTGTTGTAATTGAGTAGATGTGTGTAAGAGAAAAAATTGAGAAAGAGAGAAGAGAGAAAGAAAAAGTGATTAATTGATGTATAGGAGAGAGAAAGTGATTGTAAAAATTTTTTAAAAGAAAAATTTGAATTAAACAAAATTTTAAAAAAATTTCTTAAAAATTATTGGGGCATTTACATATAAGTCTCATTTTGTGAACTTATACTCCATTAAGTCCTAAATAAAATTATTTGTTCCTTCAAGTCCCATTAATTTTTAATAGCCCAATTTATCCTTCCAAGACCTCATCATAGCTGCCAAACATCATTACTGTCTTCATTCTCTCTCTCTTCACAGTTGCAATTTGAAGTTCTATGCAACTTCAGTTCGACGAACATGGGTGATTCGATCTGGGTCTTGATTCGTCGTTGATTGAAGCTCGATCAATCAATTTTGCAGGTCACTTTTCGACTTCGAATCTGGATTTCAGTTCGAAATCATGACTTCTGCTCTTGAATTCATTCGTGATGGTAAGTTTATGGTAACTTCCAGTTCCGTCCGTCCAATAGAATCGCAGAACAATCCCAATCCAACCCACCTTTCCGAAGCCAAAGCTTCTTTGCATCTTTCTCTCTTTCTCTCTAGCCGCCCTTCCTTCTAGAAACCTCTCAAATTCGCTCTTCTCTTTTTATAACCCCCCCCCCCCTCCATCTTCACTTGGATCATCAAAACCACAACCAACAATCTCTCACTCATAATTTCCTAAAATATTCTTCTTCTTCTTCTTCCACTCAACTCCAATAAGTAGTTAAGAGTGACAACTGTGTTGATGTCGATTTTCAGGACCTTCGGTGCTCTCTCTGCCGAATCCTTTGGTCAGAAGGTCGGTTTTTCTTGGGCTGCAAAAGAGGGAAAAGTGGACAATTCTACGGTGGCTCGCAAGGGAGCTTCGTCTCTAGAAAGTCAGATGAAGAAAGACTACATTGTTCTTCTAAATTCTAATTTGAAATTGAGAATATTCTTAGTTTATAATATTCTCAATTTTAATCATGAAAAAAATTGAAAAATTTCTCAAAATTGATAATTATAACTTTCTTAATTTTGATAATATTCTTAGTTCATACTAGAAAAAATTAAAAATTTTCTTAGTTTTGATCATTATAAATTGAGAACATTCTCAGTTTTAAAATTGAGAATATTCTCAGTTTTAGGATTAAAGGCAAAACGTCTTTTTACCTATAAATGGGACTTAATAGTTCAAAAAAATTTTGACGGGACTTAAGCTACCATCAAATATGTAGATAAAATTTTTTGATAATTAATCTAAAATTATATCTTGAGATAGAAACCAAACAAGTCTGTGATGCTCCAAATCTAGGAATTTCGAATATAGACTTTAGAAAAAGTTGAAAAAGTCTGATTTTGAAAAAGTTTCATAAAAAGGAGAAAAAGTAACGAAAGTGAGAATCTAAAAAGTTGGTATAATATTAATAAGGTTAAATATTAGCGAAAATTGCATTTAAATGGGAATGATTTTAAATAATTATATTTTTATGAAGGTATAAGTTATTTTGTGTCCATGGCAAGTGAAAGTTATCACATGAGACACAATTCTTATTTGTTTTAACTTGCACATTTATAAAAATATAATTATTTTCAATTAATATAATTTTTTTTTTTTTTTTTTCTAAATATTAAAGAACGTGTATGATAGGAATGGCAGACCAATTCAACCCGATACTTTTAAGTTTTGAGATAAATATTGATTCATAGAATTGGGTGCTAAAATATGTAATATGACCTATCGACATGGATGCTGACGTGGCCTGGATAGATCAGATGTGAATCAAAGAGTGTAGCCGTTGTGGGCAACTGAAGAATAGGAGCATGTGCTGAAATTGGGAGTCAAGCAAAGTCATAGGCGCATGACTTGCAAGGAGCATATATAGGATCTTACGATTTTACAATTTTAATGGTTAAATGATCCGGATCACATTGAATTTTAAATTTACAATAATGATAGAGACCACTAATTTTGGAACTCTAAAATGACCACTAATGACATGGCACACAATAAAAAAAGAAAAAAAATACAACACTAAGACCAAAACATCAAATCATTCATGGTGGGGCCCACTGCCACATCATTAGTGATAGCACTAATTAGTGCTCTCACTCATTTTCCTTAAATTTAATGAGATCTTAAAGTTACTATAATCTTATTCATAAAATCGTATAGAATCGCATATGATTCCGATTCTACTATCATTCTGATCCTACCATTTTTTTTTAATTGTTTATTTATATATGTATATATATGTGTATCTCTATAAATAAATAAATAAACAATTGACTATAAACACTTTATTCAAATATTAACATAAAAGATGTATTATATCAAATTTATCATTTTTACATAACATATATTACTATTATTGATAATTTTTTATTTTATTTTATATTTGAAAGTAGAATCTTACGATTCTCGATCTGATTCTACAATCCGATTCATGAGTTCCTTCCAATGATCTCATGTAGGATTCCGATTTTAACAACCTTAACAAGAAGCTGACACATGTAAAAAATTTTAGAATCACTAACATTACTCATAAGAGATTGAAAGTTTGGGTCCACACATGAGGGACCTATGTAAGACCTACTCTTATTTGAGAGTTTTTGTGCACAGATTTTTTGTGTAAATAATATTTCTCACGACACTCTTCAAATGGCAGTGGTAATGAAATTAAATGCGATTTACCTTACTAATATGTGAAAGAGAATGGAGAGACCCACAATTAAACCATATTAATTGAAATTAAATTAAATAGATGAAATGAATAATTTAAAGATGAAATAATTTTTTTAAAAAATAGTTTAGAAGTTAAAAGTGAAAAATAGAAGAGAAATGTTAAGGACACAATTCAACTATAGTTTGTAACAAATCAAAAATTAACATGCTATCTGCTATGTCATTTTAGATAAATTAGAAAAGACTTTTTAATAGTATCAATCATTTTCTTATATAAAAATTTTATTGTTTTCATATGTTTTATATAGAATATTTCATTTTAATAATATAGTGGTATTCGGATGAGCTCTTTGTTATAGGAATAATTATTTAGTAATTTTGAAGTATAGACATATGGTATTTCAAAGCATTGTGATTGGTGGAGAAGGTGAGTGAATGGGGGTATTGTATTCGGTGATTGGAGAACATAAGGAGACATATTGAATGATAATTGGTTCCAGAGTACAAACATATAGTACTCCAAGAACATTGAATAATTTCTCTTGTTATAGAGCGATAGTCCAACAATTTAGTCCTATCCTTCCGTATACATTTTTATATTAATTTTTACATTTGTATAGCATTATTCTATAACAATTAGTAAAAAAAAATAGTACAAGACCACAAAATATAAGGATTTATCTATTTGAAATATAATTTAATACGACTTTATCCTATCTAGCCTTTATATAGTACACACATTTAGGGTGTGTTTATTTGGACGGATTAGATAAGGGGGATTGTAATCCATCGGATTGTTAGTATTAGGATACATTGTCTCTGGACTATTTGGTTAGACTGGATTTGTATCCTATGTTTGTTTAGTCATGGGATTAGATATTTGGTTAGACTGGATTTGTATCCTATGTTTGTTTAGTCATGGGATTAGATATCTGAATTGAACTATTTTTAGTGAATCTAATGTTTGGTTGGACGGACTGGATAATGATAAATGTTCAAAAGACTATTTTACCCTTGTAATTTATAATTATATTTAATATATAATTTTAAATTTGTAATCTATAATTTATAATTTATAATTTAACAACACTAAAAAATTTTAATTTATAAGGCCATAATTTTTAATTTATTATTTTCATTTAAATTAAATTTATTATTTATATTTTTTATTTAATATATAATTTTAAATTAAGAACACTAAAAAAATAATTTTATTTAATATATAAATTTAATTTTTTAACAACACTAAAAGATATTAATTTATAAGGCCATATTTTTTAATTTATTATTTATAATTTATAATTTATAATTTATATTTTTTATTTAATATATAGTTTTAAATTAACAGCACTAAAAAAATTATAAGGCCATAATTTTAATTTAATATTTTTAATTAAATTTAATTTATAATTTATATTTTTTATTTAATATATAATTTTAAATTAACAACACTAAAAAAATAATTTATAAATGTTCAAAATATTATTTTACCCTTTTTCAATTATTTACTAAGTACTAGCATGAGGGTAAAATGGACATTTTACACATTAGTCTCATAGGATATCAATCCCATGGAAATAATCTCGCCTCCCCCCTTGGGATACAATAATCCCTTATATAAGGGACTAATAGTCCATAGGGACTATTAATCCGGAACAAAAAAATTGAACCAAACAATAGACTATTAGTGCGGATGGACTAATAGTCCAATCCCATGAAATAATCCCTCAAAACAAATAGGGAATAAGGTGTGCATCACATCAAATCCTTTTACATAAGACCATCTCTAAATGTGTATCAAATTTATTATTAAATTTGACTTTGATTAAAAATGTTTTTTTTTCAACTCCGACAGTTTCATCAAATCAATATCGAATTCAGGATTTTATTTTTTCTTTCATCAAACAGATGACCAATATACCTTTCATTAAATCACTGTTCATAACTGTTGGATTTTCACTACTAGATGTCCTCTCGGATGACCACCTCAAGGTAAAAGTTTTTGAAAAAATTATACTGGCCGATTGACCCCTTGGATGACCACCTCAAGAAGAAATTTTGTGAAAAATTTGTACAAGTCAGTTGACCAGTCAGACATCCGCCCAGTCGACTGGTGGTTTGACAAAGTAGTAAAATCCTCTGTTGAAACACTTGATATCAAAGAGAGATTTTACTCAAATTTAGTAAAAAAATTGATGGACCATTGGAGATGCCCTAACTAATAAGAATGTATTCAATGCTTACTCTCTTTTTTTTTTTTTTTTTCATATTTAAATTTGATAAAATAAGTACAGTTTTTCTGCTCTAACCATGATATCAAACTCATATCAAATGAGGAAAAACTCAAAACTTTCAACAAATTGAGGGAGACTTTAGTGTTTTATCAAATTGTTGTAGGTAGTTAGTATTGTCGCAAGTAGCTATTGGGGCATCACAGTACACTGGACAACCAGCTGGTTTTCCAGTCGGCATGTGCTTGCAAAATTGACCATCAATTTACACAAGTTGGTTGATCGCCCAAACATCATTCCGGTCATCCTCTCGATCGACAGGTTGTTTGATGAAAATTGAAAAATTAGCATTGAAACGATTAGTATTAGATGAAATTTTTAACCCAAATCTTTACTCAAATTTGATGAAAAAAAGAGACTAAACGTTAGAGATGCTCTAATGCGTAAATTATGTTAATAAAAAATATAAAGACACCAATATAAAACAAACACATAAATATGTATATAATTTGTGAGCGGGACAAAACGGGTTTGATGCGTTTTTTGAAGTCTGACCCACATTATAACCGGGCCTAAAAAAATTCTCAACTTAGTCATATGGATCTGAACTGTTATCCCAAACTTTATAAATCATAACAAGTTCAAGCAAGTTTAACGGGCCATCAAGCCCATATCCACCATTTCCCCATCTTTCACCCTTTCCAATTTATCTCCTTTCATTAATCACAATCCCACCCCACCTCTCTCTCTAATACTATGGTCACTTTATCTAAAATTAAACATGCCATGAGCAGGGATGAAACTAGAATTTCAATTACGGAGGGGCCGAGATACGAAAATAAAAAAATTTTATATATCAATTGTTATCTACTGTCATATTTCAATTCAAAAATCAAAATTGATTAAGATTTGATACTAAAATAAGGGAATCGTTACTCCCATTCAACTTTATTCCAAATACACTCCCTTCATTATTTTTATTATTCATCGAAAGGAGTATATTTGGAATAAAGAGGAGTGAGAATAGTAACTATGTATAATAATGAAAAATAATGGAGTATATTTGGAGTAAAGTGGAGTAGGCATAACGACTCCCTTAAATAATACATAAAATTTGTTATCTATTTAGTCTTCACATTATCATAAAAGAAGTCATATCTAGTCAACTTTAATAAATAAATAAAAGAGAAATCATAAATTAGTTGATTCTTTGTGTATGCTAACTCAATTATCTATTAAAGTGAAAGTAATTTTCTTTTTCTTTTCAAACTTCAAAAGTTTTATTAGGTCTCATGTGAATCTCATTAATATGATACCAGCATTATAAGTATGCTTCGTGTTGTGATAAACAAATTGTGATAAAAAAAATATAATTAATGTATTATTACTGTTAAATTGTGCTTTTATTAAATAATTTTTTTTTAAAAAAAGATAATAATTCTATTTTTTTGGTGTTCCAATTCTTTCATACAGATAAACTTGTTTTATTAAGACACAAAGTTTTCAATATTCCTAAGGTAGCAACAGGAGCCATTTGTAATAACAAGAAAGTTTTGGGCAATATAGCATATCATCCCAATAGCATTGTTTCCTTTGAACAGGGGGGCCATGGCCCCTTATTGTCTACAAATAGATCCATCCCTGGCAATGAGGGTCAAAGGGTAGTGAAATTCCATTGAATCTTCAACCAATTGGCAACGAAATTGAATGTTTGTTATTTTGTGAATCAATTCTTTTAATTAATATGTTTTCTTCCATGATTTGCCATGCATGCTTTGGGATGAATTAACTCATTGTTTTGTAATTTTTATGTTGAATTTTACATACTGACCTAACCCAAGCAATCAAATTTTAGTTGTGTGATGAATTAGGGTTCGTTTGGTTGCTGTGAAAGCTAGAGGGAAAAAAAAAATCAATGGAAAATTTAGGCCATGGGAAAATTAGAAAAATGGTACATAAATTTTGATGCCATTTATTTATTTTTCTTTTTTCTTTTTCAAGATGTGCTCATTTAGGCATATCACAATATTATAGAGTTATCATGTGCATGCCACATGATTATTTTCATTTATGTAATGAACTACATTTTGATGCCATTAATTAATTTATTTATTTTCTTTTCAAGATATGCTCATTTAGGCATATCACAATATTAGAGTTATCATGTGCATGCCACATGATTATTTTCATTAATGTAATGAACTTTTTAATAGAAGTTTTACGTTGATATAAACTCATTGTTAGAGTGATAAAGTGGTATTTATTCATACTTTAAGGGTAAAATGTAATTTTCTCTTACCATAACAATAGGACTGAAGCATCCATATTAATCCTAAGATTGAGCTCATTATTATTATAGGAAAATATAAATCAAACAGAATTTTCTAAAGAATTTCATACAGTGGTGTGAAAGTGACATCTTGGAAAGCCATCTTAAATCCATTCTATCCATACAAAGGTTAAATTTTAACTAATAAAGTTATGATTATTATAACTTGCCAAAAATGAATTAATTTAATATTTATTATGGCACTAAGGAATATTAGATGAAAAATCATCATCACAATCCATGGACAAACATAACTGAAAATAGATTTATGTATTGACATTTAAGGCTAGTAAGGTACTAGCCAGCTTGGAACCAACATGAAAATGGACAAGAAAACCTTAAAAAAATCCATGACCATAATAGCCAAAGTTATGGACATTAGGACCGGTTGAAGAAGAAGCATTGATATGAGATGTTTTACTCTCAAAGGGATCAACGATTCCACTGCCATTTACCAAGAAAAATGGCAAAGGATTTGTGTTGCCCTCGACTTGAATTTTGTTTGCCTGATTGGTTACGTTCTTCTTGAGCTCCACCATTGAATTCCTAAGTTGTTCAAGCTCATGCAAGCCAAGCTTGTCTATTGGAGCTTCCCACCAATATTGTCTTTCACTAGCTTTTCTCGTGTGATCAAAGGTTTCACCATGTCTTTTCTTGACTTCCAATTCATTGAGAACTTGAGTAAGTTGTAAGTTGAGCTCGTGCACACTAACATCACGATGAGCCTCAATAAGGTGGCGTGCGGTGGTGTCAGGTGGAGGGTTTCGAGTCAGGAATTGATCAACTATAGAATCCACGTTAGGGTGGCCGAAAGAAAAGACTTTACCAGTTGGAGAGAAAACTATGATAGCCATCTCTATACCACAAAGCGTGCAAAGTTCACTTGCCATCTTGAAAAGCCCAGATCGGCGTTTTGAGAAGGTGACTTGCAAGCGATTTTTGATCTCTATTTTCGCAATTTTGATCTTTTGGCGACCCATGCTTGGTTTCTTTGCCATGGCTAAAACTATTGAAGAACTCTTCTCTTCCCACTAGAGAGAAAAAAAAAAGAAAAAAAAAAGAAAAAAAGAATTCACATTCATTATGGAGATGCTTAGATGAAACATGAGCAATTTAAAGGGGCTTGGAATTTACTCATAAAGCCAGCCAACATAATTGTGTTTTGAGGTTTTGATTACTAGTTTATTAATGTACTAATTTGAGAGTTATAAAATCTTATGCTCTTAATGCATGAGATTTTTTCATCTATTCAAAAGAAACCTACTAGTATTCAGCTTGAAGCCAACTAATTGTTTTATATTTGACAATTGTTATTGGTTTATTCCTAAAAAAAATAGTGGTTGGTTTGTACTCTACCTACTTATAATGCATAAACTCTATAAAAAAAATTTTATTTATGTACACAAATTTATTAAAGGGAAAACTTAAGTTTCAAAATCAACAGCTATTGCTACCATTGAAAATTAAAAGATATAACTGAACATTGGGATTATATACAAAATTACTTGGAAAATTAAAATATGTCAAAATGAATTTGAGTTGTAAAAGCAAAATACTATTCACCATTTCAAGAGACGAAGACAGGAAAAGGGAAAAAAAAAAAAAAAAGTCGATGTTCATAACGTAAAATTGTTTAGAAAAGCTCAAGAAACTGCTAAAATATCAGGTAATTATAAGGTTTTGTATTACTTAGAAAATCATTAAATTGTTGAATTAGAACTTATATATTATTTGCAACGTTTGTGATTTGATTAATTGACAATAACATTATGACCATGTGCCAATTTATCCATTATTAATTTTCCCATGTAAAGCTTCTATTACTAACTCTGGCCAATATAATTGTGTTTTGAGGTTTTGATTACTAGTTTATTAATATACTGATTTGAGAGTTATAAAATATTATGCTCTTAATGCATGAGATTTTTTCATCTATTCAAAAGAAACTTACTAGTATTCAGCTTGAAGTCAACTAATTGTTTTATATTTGACAATTGTTATTGGTTTATTCTTAAAAAAAATAGTGGTTGGTTTGTACTCTACCTACTTATAATGCATAAACTCTATAAAAAAAATTTATTTATGTATACAAATTTATTAAAGGGAAAACTTAATATTCAAAATCAAAAGCTATTGCTATCACTGAAAATTAAAAGATATAATTGAACACTGGGATTATATACAAAATTACTGGGAAAATTAAAATGTGTCAAAATGAATTTGAGCTGTAAAAAATATAAAGAAAAGTCAATATTCGTAATGTAGAATTGGACAGAAAAGCTCAAGAAACTGCTAAAATATCAGGTAATTATAAGGTTTTGTATTACTTGGAAAATCATTAAATTGTTGAATTAGAACTTATATATTATTTGTAACGTTTGTGATTTGATTAATTAATAATAACATTATGGCCATGTGCCAATTTATCCATTATTGATTTTCCCATGTAAAGCTTCTATTACTAACTATGTCTTCTAACAAGAATAATGTGGGTGACTTGCACCATCTACCCCTTTTTCTTTTTTCTTTTTTCTTTTTTCTTTGTCTTTTTTTTTTTTTTTTTTTTTTGTTATTAATTTATTTACTTATTTTTAATTTGTAGAAAACTAGTATCACCCATTTTTTAGAACTCTACTCATAGATATACCATTGTCATGGTTATTCTAAAAGTAAAAAGTCAAAAAGTCACTATAAATTATCACATCATTCTTTTTATTTTTTTGCACATATTTTCTTAAAAGGTCAAAAAACTACTAAAATAATCTATTTTGAAACAAGGCCTAATCACATCAAAGATATAAGCTGCTTTCAACTTTTAATTTTACTCTTTTTGTTATTGCAAATTTTAACTTTTACTTAAACAAGAAATATAGAAAAAAAAATAAGTCTTCAATTCAAGGATTGTGAAAAGTAGGGGTGTTCAAAAATCCGAATCACCCGTTCAACACCAAAAAGTATAAAAGTTGGGACTACAAAGAAAAATAAACCTTCAACCTCATTCACAAATCGTGATATTTTAGGAGTAGCAATACAACAATTAGGAGTAGCCATAGTAGTTAAGTCATTATTAGGAGTGGTTTCAGTTATAGCTTGTGTCTATCGATTTGTATTAAGTGAATGCTTTTGTTCTTGTTTCTTGTTAATATAACTTGTAACAAGTGACAATTTCTTTTATATAATATCAATTTGGTTTATTTTCTTGCAATCTATCTTGTTAATCACCTCCAATAAAATCCTTAAACCATTTAAGGCGCATAACTCAATCACATTACTTGATCTTTTTTCTCGTTTTGTGAGGATTTGGTTTTCTCAATTGATTGACCTCTGTTGATCAACCCCAAATCAGAAATTTACCAACAATTGGATTAAGATTTTGAGCCAATTAAACTTTTAGACTGAGCTTGAGATGAGAAATTCTAGTCTTCCCTACTCATCCCCGCTTATTTATAAAAAATAATAATAATAATTTTTGCATTGTTTAGTTACACAACAAATTAGAATATATATATATATATATATTTCTTTATAATGAGAGGGGGTGTACATGTGCATTCAGTTACACATTATTGTAATATATATTATGTATTTTTTTAGTAAATGTTATGTAACTTTTTTGGTAAAGTTACGACAATTTGTCATTCATAAATAATGTTATGCATTTTTGTGGTAGTATCATATATTTATATTTAAATATATATATATATATATATTATTGTAATGTTAAATATTTTGTGGTTCAAAAATGTTTTGATGAAATAATGAATAATATTACTACAAAATATGTAATTGCATTTATGAACCACAAATTATTGAACCCTATAAAAAAAATTTACATAATACTTATTAATACTAAAATGCATAACATGTATCGCAAACGGAAGTGCTACGTAGCTTGAATCGCGGGGCTCGAATCGCGGCTCGACGCCAAAACGACGTCGTTTTGGCGTCGATTTTGTTTTTTTTTTTTCCTCTGTTTGTTGCAGACTGGTTGAAGCAGAGAAGGAGAAGGGAGAAGAAGAGAAAAGGAAGGAGGAAGAAAGGAGGAGGAGGAGGAGGAGGAGGAGGAGGAGGAGGAGGAGGGAGGAGGAACAGGAGGGGGCCATCAAAATGGCGGTGGGAGGCGAGGCGAGGCAGACGGTGAGCTGCGGCGGGGCTGCGACGGAGGAGGAAGCAGAGGCGGAGGAGCTACGACGACGGCGACGAACGAGGCGACGAGCAGCGACGGGGCGACGGGACGACGGTGCTGCGCGATCTCCACGGCGGTGGTGCTGCGCGATCTCCTCTCTTCTCTCCCTCTTTCTCCTATCTTCTTCCTCCTCTCTTCTGTTTCTCCTCTCGAGCCAATTCGAAGCTACCAGGCATTTTCGTATCGCAAAAATGCATAACTTTGCACATGGTACGGAGGAACTTCACTTTCTAACATGTGTATCAAGGACCAAGGCTCAAATTATAACAATTTTTTAAAAAGGCCCAAATTTATTAACAATTCAATTTTATTAATGGCCAAAATTCAAATCTATACTATCTATAATTCCAAAATATTATTGGGTCTTTAAGCTCCAAAATTCCAATTCTATTTTCTTAGATTTTTTAATTTATAAAATAAAAAAGCACATGTCATGTAACTATTGGTTCTTTTACTTTAAATGTAATTATTAATTATTTAATTAGTATTAAGTTTTTAATTCTTGACATGTATAAGGAAATTACTCACACATATACAAGAAAATTAAATCACATTTCCAAATTTATCTATAATATCCATAATTGCAAAACAGTGTGAGGTAATTGAAGTTAAAAGTTCTAATCCATTTTTTTTTTTCAAATTTTAGATTTGTTAAATTGTAAAATTACACATGTTAAATTATCATTGGTTCTTCCGTTTTTTTTTTAGCTAAAATATAAAAGGAGTATTTTCTTTATTTTACCTAATTTCTTTTTATATATGTACTACAACACTACTATTTATTTTACCATCTATACACACAAACTGTGTAAAGAACCTTAAAAGGCTCTTAAAATGTAGCTGACTAAAATATACTAATACTTTATAATAACTAACATGCCTCATTCAAAGAGTCCTATGGAGATGCTCTTACTATACTCCTTCCAAAGGCCAAATATGGCAAGCTTTTCAAAATCACAATTTTAAATTTAAAATTATTGCAAATTCATTTATTTTTGCTTTAAATACAAATGTTCAAATTATTAATCACTATTAAAAGTTTTTGTTCCTACATTTTTTTTTTTTTTTGTATTTTAAATTTTTTTGTATTTTTTTAGATGCTTTTTGGTTAGAACGACTTAAAAGTAAAAACTTTTAATACAAATGTATTTTTTTACAAAAGACAAAAAAGTTTAAAAAAAATAATTGAATGATTTTGTTAGCACTTGCCAAACGTGATAGATCCCATTATTTATTTATTTATTTTTATTCTAATTGTCAATTAAATAAATTAAAACCAAAGACAAAAATAATTTTGACTTAATTGAATAATTTAAAAATAGCTAAAAAGTGACTTTAGTTAAAACCAAATAGAAAGAAACGTTATAAAAACACAAAGAGAGGGGCTATTCTTAGAGGTGACAAAGAGGGGGCCTATTCTTGGACAAGTTGGGGAGACAGTTTGAAGTGTGAAACTCGACAAGCATATAAAGTACGAACGGAAATCATATAAAAACACAATATGGGCTTTTATTTTTATTTTTTGTATGGCCTCATTTGGGAAGTATTTTTTAACTTTTAATCCATTTTAATTCACATTACTTATATTTTTTACACGTTTTTAAAAAAAAAAAAATTAAAAAATCAACTTTTAACCATCTTTTCAAAACATCTCATATAAACTAATCGTAATTTGATTACTCATCCACTTTTGTATTTTCATCTTGCATGGCAAGCAAACTTTGATAATGAGATGAACATGAAGAAACACAGGATTGACTTGTCCAGGTTCAAGAATTTCGACCAACAAAATAATTAACGGACTAAAGTTATCTTAAGCGCACGATAACACCACAAGAAATTAGTTTTTTAAGGATAAATTTATTAGCTAATTAATTTTCTCCGTCGCAAAATTTGTCATAAATGATCTGTCCGAAAAAGTCAAAAATTGACTTTTAGAGACAAAATTTTACATTTGTCACTATAAATAAATTTTTAGAGACAAAAATATGTAGTTACAAAAAGTTTTGGTTTTGAGACAACCAAAATTTGTCTCTAAAAATCTATTACTATCTAGGGTATAAGAAGTAATTATGGAGGCAAAAATTTAGTTTTTGAGACAACACAAATTAGTCTCTAAAATTTTTAGTATTTGACATAAGTAAATGTGGTGTCTAAAAATTTTAGTTTTTCCGACAACTTGAAGTAGTCTGTGAAAGTTATAATTTTTTTGAGATAACTAAAATTTGTCTCTCAAAGTTTGATAGTATTTTTTTTCTTTTTGATTTTGTAACAATTACTACTAGTTTGAATAGAAACTCATATTCCTGACATGATTTCTCAACAACCAAATAGAAAATATCAAACATTTCACCAGATTATCTATTCATCTCCAAATTAAAATTCAACAATCCGAAAAAAAAAATGCTCATCGCATTCAAAGACGCTTAATCAAAACATATTTCAATGACAAACAAATACCATACTCTGATTCATTAATATGTAATATCTGGATTGTATATCATAAACTGGTAGAGATTTCAAAAGTATCATTTCTAATTTATAAGGCTAGTGCCATAAGCATTGTTTGTAGCATTCAACCATTCAATGAACAGATTGTAAATTGGAGTTATATCTACCTACATAACAGAATAGCTCATGCATCTTCTTCTCAGGGGATTCATTGAAATGGCATTCAAAAGCTTGCAAAGAGCTCCCAAGCCTTTAAATCAACGCAAGCTTGTAGAACCTATATAGAATTGAGATCTTAAACCAAACTTGTAGGACATGATAACAAGAAACACTAACGATATAATTGCTTTCCTTTCTAATTGCTTACAGCCTAAGGTGTGTCCTCACTGTATATGTGAAATAATGCAAGCTATGGACCAAGACTAAAGTATCTAATTCATCTATATTCAATATTAATGATTTTTCAATTTAATAAAGATGTCAATTTTCAGAGCCAAATCAATTACCAATAATTCAATCTTTTGTTCCTACATCCCCAATTAAAAACTAAGCTCAATTCAAGCCAAATCAATTAAACCAAAACAAAATCAAATCTGTTAGGTCCCTAAGTCTTGTTAATCCCGTGACCAAACTTGTGTGATTGAGTTGTAAATTTCCTTTTGATTTTGTCTTCCTCTCTTGAGCGAAGGAGTGCGTCTAGCAAAAACCTGAAAGAGATGAATGTGCGCTCAAGCGAAGCATGTGTGGCTCGAACGAAGGACTGCATCTGCATAAAAACCTGAAAGAGTTGATTGTTCGCTCGAGCGCCATATGTGTGGCTTAAGCGAAGCCACTTATGGAAATCATGCGTGTTAAGTTCCTCGCTCGAGCGAGAGAAGCATCGCTCGAGTGAGCTTCACAGTCCAGGATTTCTATAAGTAGTTGTTTTACTTCTAAACTAGGATTAGGTTTTTTAGATCTACTTTGAGGTTTTCTAAGATTTTCTTCTGGAGTATTTTTGTGAGTTTTCCTTGATAATTTGTATGAGTATTAAACTCCTGAGTTGACAAGCTGATTATCTTGTGAAATATTTTTCGGATTGCATGACACATGAGTTTGAGATGAGCATGATGGGAAAGTTGTCTTATTTTTTGGGTCTACAAATTAAACAGTCTCCTTCGAGTATGTTTGTCTCTCAGACTAAGTATGCCAAAAATCTTGTGTCAAAGTTTGGTCTTGAGTCTGCCAAACATGCTCGTACTTCCATGAGCACCAGTCTTCACATTTCCAAAGATTCCTCTGGTATTGATGTAGATCCTACCCTTTATAGGGGTATGATAGGGAGTCTTCTTTACCTCACAGCCAGTCGTCCTGATATTGCCTTCAGTGTAGGTGTTTGTGCCCGTTACCAAGCTAGTCCCAAAGAGTCTCATCTTCTTGCTGTCAAACGCATCATCAAATATGTTAATGGGACATTGGGGTATGGGGTTTGGTTTTCTACTGACACTACAGCTGAAATTACTGGTTTTTCTGATGCCGACTAAGCAGGGTGTGTTGATGATAGGAAGAGTACATTCGGGGGGTGTTTTTACCTTGGAAATAATCTGGTTTCCTGGCATAGTAAAAAGCAAAATGCCATCTCCCTTTCGACTGCTGAGGCTGAGTACATTGCTGTAGGGAGTTGTGCACAAATGTTGTGGATGAAGCAAATGCTTCATGATTATGGGATAGATCAGAGCACTCTCACTCTTTTCTGTGATAACACAAGTGCTATAAACATTTCAAAAAATCCTGTCCAACACTCTCGCACCAAACACATTGACATTCGTCATCATTTTATTCGAGAGTTAGTGGAAGAAGGCATTGTTGTTCTTGAACATGTACCCACTAAGCATCAAAAAGCTGATATTTTTACAAAACCCCTTGATCTTTTACGGTTTGAGTTCCTTAGAAAGACCTTGGGTGTCATGCTCGATAACTAGAAAGTTACCTGTTCCTTGAGTGGATGTGAGTGTTTGGCCTTATGTGTGCTTGGATGCTATAATCTCATTGTCATTGATCCCTGTTTTTCTTGCATCCATCTTTCTATGTACACTATTCATGCTACTTAGAAGATCTCATTGTTCTTTGTTCATAACTCATTTTGAATGCCCATGCTCATTAACCTCATGATCTCATTCTGTACACATCCTTGAGATAAATTGTTGCAGGGGTTTCCGCACAAGTGATCAAAGTTCTCTATGGACCACTAACAGTGTTTCTTGTACTTTTACAGTGGAATTGACCGATACTAGTATATCATGGGTGATGTTGAGTCTCTTAACCATCTACCATCATTTTTCACTTCCACAGTTTCTCCTTCAGTTCCTTGAAGTCCGAGCATTAGAAAAAGGCTACCTCAGAGGCACCAACCAGGCCATCCTTTTTTGATTTCATTCTTCTCTGGTTTGGTTTCCATACTCTTGAGCGTGAATGCCACCAGTGAGTGCCCACAAAAAAGAAAAATGCAAAAAAAAAAAAAAAAAAAAAAAAAAAAAACTCATTGATTGAGGGAAAGCCTCCGCATTTACTCAACAAATACTCTGTGATTCCTAAAAGTTTGACTTTTCTCTGTGATGTTTAGTTACTCTTGGCGGAGGTCCAGCCATCCGATCACTACGAGGATTAACTCTAGCTCAGTGACCTCTCAAGGACTGCACACACACACCTTTATTTTGTGAGATCTCATGTTGGATTTTGAGTTGTACATTCTCATGTAGCTTATGATCACTGATTATATTTTATCTGCTTTGCTCATGATTTCAAGTGTCATTTTTTTCAAAATTGCAAGTTTACAGGTTTCATGATGTGCGGATTCTTTCATCTTAGTATCAATTCTGGCTAAATGTGATCATCTATTTGTGTTCCAAGTCTCTCTTCTTGATATTGGCAACTTGTTATATTGTTTATATTGGATTTTAAGTTGCTAATTTTGTTGGATTTTAAGTTGCTAATGATGTTGATAATGGTTTTTTGTTTTTTAAGTCTTGATGGTTTCTTATGATAAATAACAATTCTCTCCAAGTTTATATTGTGTAGATTGTTTATTTTGTGCAGATTGTTCTTCCATCAAGATTGGTTTTATAGTTGGTTTATTTTCTGGTTTTATAGTTGGTTTGTTTTCTTTTTCTGGTTTAATAGTTGGCTTGTTTAGTTTGTTCATTTGTTTAGGAAATTATGTTAGAAAGTTTTGTCCGGGTATTGACAAAAGGGGAGATTCTTAGGTCCCTAAGTCTTGTCAATCCCGTGAACAAACTTGTGTGATTGAGTTGTAAATTTCCTTTTGATTTTGTCTTCCTCGCTCGAGCGAAGGAGTGCGTCTAGCAAAAACCTGAAAAAGATGAATGTGCGCTCGAGCGAAGCATGTGTGGCTCGAGCGAAGGATTGCGTCTGCACAAAAACCTGAAAGAGTTTATTGTTCGCTCGAGCGCAGGATGCGTGGCTCGAGCAAAGCCACTTATGAAAATCACGCGTGTTAAGTTCCTTGCTCGAGCGAGAGAAGCTTCGCTCGAGCGAGCTTCACAGTCCAGGATTTCTATAAGTAGTTGTTTTACTCCTAAACTAGGATTAGGTTTTTTAGATCTACTTTGAGGTTTTCTAAGATTTTCTTCTGGAGTATTTTTGTGAGTTTTCCTTGATAATTTGTATGAGTATTAAACTCATGAGTTGACAAGCATAGATCAAGGAAGTTGATTGATTACATACAAGAGTGTTCTTCTTCGGTGGATTCCGAAGATTCAAACGTAGAGCTTCAAAGGAGTTTGATTCTGTACGTAGTCGTTGATTCGACAAGTGAAGTTGTGGATTCAACTTCAGATTAATCAGTTCCGAGACGAAGGCTTGGTGAAAGAGTTACAGAAGGTTTGAAGACAAATTGGATGAGTTGGGTAATTTGTTTGTACTCTTTGTAATATTTCTTTTTTCAGTAGTGAATTGATTAGTGGCGTTTCACCCGTGGTTTTTTATTACAATTGAAGGTTCTTCAATTGTGGTTTTTCCACGTAAAAATCGTTTGTGTCGATTTATTGTTTATTTCGAAAACAACAATCTAAATCACTTTCGTAAGTTCTTGATGATTTAGATTATGTGTTTTGAATGATTGGGAATTGTAATATTTTAATCTTGATCTAATCACGAATCACTTAGGATTTTCAAGATCTTTAATATAATACATAACATATCAAAACCCACATCCTAAGAAAGGGGGAAAAAAATTATAATATCAAAACTAATAAAGACAAGAACTCGACAGATCTACGACAAACCAAACCAATACAAAAGATTCGATGAATCGAAAGATGAAAACTTGGAGACATTAATATAGAACAATACATTTCCCCCAAAAGTTTAGTTTGTGGGATGGCTAGTTTGGAAATGAAGACTAAAAATTGTATCTTACTTGCAAGATATTGGAATGCTAAGAGGGAATGCTAATGCAATGTGTATGTTTTGTTAATCACAAGCTGGATGTTGCTGTATAAAAACCGACAAAGGAAATCGAATATAGATCTCAAAAGATGACTTACTATGACAACCCTTACCACTGATTAGTACTGATCTATGATTAAGCATGTTAATTGACTGATTGATTGAAATCCTGAACTGATTGATTGAGTATATTAGTTTAATGCATTTCTATCTATTTGCCATCAAATTATCTATTCATGTATTATGTTTAAACTGCAAATTGAAGGCCTTATCGGCGGTCAAATCTGAAATTGATTAATGTTTTATGCTAGTTGAAATTTATGTGATTTTATGATAAATTTAATTGAAATGTGATTTGGTATGATTAAATTGGATTAAATACAGCTAAATTACAATAGTTTAAAGTATTTACATGTTTGCCACTTAGTGGACAAATCTAGGATCTTTGAGTTGACTCTTATGTTAGCATTATAACATTTCTTCAGCCACTTCTAGAGAGCAAACCGACTAGAGAGAGGGAGATAGGAGTTAGCTTGATTTCATCTTGTTTTGGCTTGGAATTTGGAAGGAATTGTAGAAGATTTGCAACATTAGATTCCCATACTTTGAATTCAAGGCATAAGGTAGGAGAATCATCTTCTTGATTGTTAAATTAAGTCACATGTTGCATGGTTCATGGAAGTTTAGAGTTTTAAGGTCTTGAATTGGTTCTAGCATGTTGAATTGAAGCTTAATCATGCATGCATGTACACATTTGTGAGTTTTGAGGTTGTTTTCATGGAAATTGTTACATGCATGCTCATATCTTGATTATAGTTCATGAATTCATCATGTTTTTGAAAGAATTGACTCTTTTGGTCATGTATTTGAAGCTTTGAACTTGGTTGAACACATGCATGTTTCATACACTTTATGTTCTTGAAGTTTATTTGAAATGATGTTTCATTGAACTGCCTTTGAGCTTTGATTTCTCAAATTAATCTTTGAAACATGTAATATTATGGGTTTTGAAGTGCTTTCTAAAAAATTAGCCCAAGAGGATCGAATCTGGTGCCTTAAAAGTTGGTTTTGAGCTTGAGGTTCACATTTGGAAATTCCAGTTCACATTTGGAAATTCCAGATTTTGGACTCACGCTCGAGCGTACACACTGAATCCATACAGTCCACTCGAGCGGGGAAAGTAACGCTCGAGCGGTAAATGCGTGTATCCAGTACTTTCATGTGTTTTACAGTTCGCTCAAGGGAGGGAATGCACGCTCGAGCGAGGATATGTGTCTCACGCTCGAGCGGGCGTCGAGTGCCCGTCGAGCGTGAATTTCATGCATCCAGTACTTTTAACATGTTTTACAGTCCGCTCGAGCGAAGAAAGTGACGCTCGAGCGGAGATCCTTTGTCTGCATATTCGCTCAAGCGTAGAAAGCCATGCTCGAGTGTGACCCCTGTTTTTCTAAAAATTTTGTAAAGTGTTTAAAAGTGCATCTTTGCATCCTCTTTCCATCCTAGGCATTCCTAGGGCATGTTTAAGGCATCTTAAGGAGGATATTGATGTAGAACCACACCGAGGCAAATTAAGGATTAAGTTATTATTTTTCCAACTGTGTAGCTTAGTGTGTGTTCGTTCTGTAACTGTGTAGGGTTGGCATCCGAGGACACTCTAACTGCTTATAGCCCAGTGCTCTGTGAGTAACAATGTTATAAAGATATGTTCAATCATGAATATTTTTGAATGAACAACTGTACCGCTTTCTGAAATGATATTTCTTACAGAATGAATGTTTGTCCTATTTGTGAACTGTATTCGTGGCATCCATAACAATTTCATCGTTACTATCTTGTCTTCGCATCGTCACAGAGATCTCTGTCGGTTCCCATGTTTGGAACCGCTACTGTTTACTGATATGATGGCCATCGACTGACTGTTCAGTTTATTAAGACCTATTGCACTGTTTTGCTATTGGATGTACCACATATGACTATTATAGTTTCTGAATGACTGTTATGGCATGAAATATGAGCTACAAACTGAATGACTGATATACTGATAAATGACTGTTTTCAATACTGAAAGGACATTCATTCTTAACCTCTTTACGCATGTGTTATTCACTGGGCTTTAGCTTACTGCTTATATAAATATGTAGGTGTACAGGCACCGGACCGTTGTTAGGAGTGTCAAGCTAAGCTCCTGTTTTGTCAAGCCAACTTTCGAGCCTCACTGCGAGGTCCCAGATCTGTTCAAGCTAAGGCTGCCTAGGGGTGTTTTAGATTTCTCCCTTTGTATCTGTTTTTGTAATACTGTATAGACTGCACTCTATATCAGATCATTATGGTAGGGATTCGGTCCCTAACCGAATATCTGTATATGAAGTATATACATGCTGTTTTGTTTCGAATGTGAATATGTCATAAAAAGTCTTTTTGCATCACAGCTCATTGGACATCTTTTAATTATCGCTTAGCTTCCGCCAGCCCCATACTCAGACATTATTTTATCATAGCGCCTTCGGTAATCTCGGATTACTGGCCGGTTACGATGCTAAACCCATAGGGGCGGGTTTGGGTCGTGATAAAGTGGTATCAGAGCGTTATTAAACCACGAGTTATACCGCACACACGTGTCCAAATGAGCTATAGGATGTCTTAGGAAGTGGTTAAGGCATTGCATGAGCATTGAAAAGTGTGTGTGGCCATGACATGAATATATGTGCTAATGTGTTAATATGTTTAAAGTATGCAACTTCCTATGTTTATTATTACTGTGTTGCATATAATGAAATGGATAATGCAAGAACTACTGATGAAACTGAATCATCCGAAGCCAGAATGGCAAGATTGGAAAGAAACGATTGAGCTGGCTTTGAGGCCTTAAGGCAACAACAACAACAGAACCAACAGCCCCCACCTCCTCCGGTACAGCCGGAACCGAATGTGAATGATGACGTAATTGCCTTAACCTAGAAGTTCAGTAAAATGAAACCACCATCCTTTCAGGGAGGCCTTGAACCATTGAAGGCCGAAGCGTGGGTGCTAGAAACCGAAAAGTTATTTGAAGTGTTTCCATGTTCTAAAGCACACAAGGTCGTGTTGGCCACTTTTACTTTGCAAGAGGAGGCCAGAAGGTGGTGGATGCTTGTCCGTGACACCGACACTGTTATGACTTGGGCTCAGTTTAAAGGAGCCTTCTTTGAGAAATACTTCCCTTAGTGTGTCAGGGATCGAAAAGTGACTGAGTTTGAACAACTGAAACAAGGTACTATGTCGGTAGCAGAGTATGAATCTAAATTCACTAAACTTGCCAGATACGCACCACACATGGTTGATACCGATTATAAAAAGGCCAGGAAGTTTGAAGGTGGCCTTAATGTTGAAATACTTGACAGAATTAATGTGCTGAAGTTACTGAAATATGTGGATGTTCTTGACCGAGCAATAATGGCCGAGTCAAATATCGAAGCACTAAAATAGACTGAAACACCGGCAACTGAATGGCGTAGTAAGAGACGAGGCTTCAAGTTTAAGAAAGGCCGGAATAGTTCGTTGAACAAGAAGCAGAACACAGGGTCAACATACAGTTCTAGTCAGGGGAGCCGTTCCATACCACCCTGTTCCGAATGTGGTAAGAATTATAAGGGGGTTTGTTATAAAATTTCTGGTGCTTATTATAGGTGTGGCAAGGTGGGCCACATGGTTAAAGATTGCCCTTCCACTTCGCAAGGCAATAGTAAAGCTGCACCAAGCGCAGCAGCATCAACTGCTTCACCAAAATCCAACCCCAAAGCTACTGGAAAAGAGCCTATGAGGCAAGGCCGAGTGTTCGCTATCATACCGGGAGATGTACAAAATACCGAGACCGTTGTGTCAAGTATACTCTCAATCTGTACTCAAAATGCATATGTTCTGATTGATTCGGGGTCTGCACATTCATATGTATCGCATGCTTTTTCAAGGAAATTGAATAGACCGCTAAAATCTATGAACTATCTGTTAGCTGTATCTTCACCTGTTGGAAGATCCATGACTTGTGCTTATATGTATCCTGCATGCGAAATTATTGTTGGAGATGTTCATTTGTATATTGATTTACTGCCCTTGAATATTGATCACTTTGATGTGATATTGGGAATGGACTGGTTAACGAAATATCATGTTACTATAGACTGTGTAACAAAACAAGTTGTTTTCCGTCCACCTAGATTGCCTGAATTCGTGTTTAATAGAGTTGGAGTAGTACCTCCCCCATATCTGATTTCATCCATGAAAGCTTTTAAACTTATTAGAAAAGGGTGTAAGGGGTATCTATGTTCCGTATTGACCGTACCTACTGATGCTAACACTGATGTGAATGGTATTCCTATAGTCAGGGAATTCCCAGATGTTTTCCCAGATGATTTGCTAGGGGATTTGATTGACAGGGACATTGAGTTCACCATTGATGTAATTCTGGGCACACAGCCAGTATCTAAAGCTCCTTACAGAATGGCACCTACCGAACTGAAAGAATTGAAAGTTCAACTGCAAGAGTTGTTAGATAAGAAGTTCATTAGGCCCAGTACTTCACCGTGGGGCGCACCAGTTTTGTTTGTGAAAAAAAAACTACTCTCGAGACTCTGCATTGACTACCGTGAATCAACAAGGTAATGAAAAATAAATATCCATTGCCTCGCATTGATGATTTATTTGACCGATTCTGAGGTGCCCAAGTGTTCTCCAAAATTGACCCTAGATCCGATACCACCAGTTGAAAGTCAAGACAGGAGACATTGAAAAGACTACCTTTCGAACGAGGTATGGACATTACGAATTCTTAGTTATGCTTTTCGGAGTTACCAATGCACTTGCTGCATTTATGGACCTTATGAACAGAATTTTCAAACCATACCTTGATGAATTTGTAGTTGTTTTCATAGATGACATTTTGATTTATTCCAAAAGCACGGAAGAACATGAACGTCATTTGAACATTGCCCTACAGACCCTAAGAGAACAGAAACTTTATGCAAAACTAACTAAATGTGAATTTTGGCTAGACAGTGTGATGTTTTTGGGACATGTGATCTGTAAAGATGGTATTACAGTTGACCCACAGAAAATTAAAGCAGTAGTGAACTGGCCTAGACCGACCAATGTTACCGAAGTCCGATAGCCGGGTATTACAGAAGGTTTGTCAAAGATTTCTCCAAAATTGCCCTACCACTGACACAGCTGACTCAGAAGGGGATATCATTTGACTGGACCGATCAGAGGGAATCAGCTTTTCAAGAGTTGAAAACTCGACTAATGACTGCACCGATTCTTACCTTACCCTCAGGTACGGATGGTTATACTATATATAGATGCTTCTTATAAAGGCTTGGGATGTGTTTTAATGCAGAATGGTAAAGTTATTGCATATGCTTCCCGACAACTGAGACCGCATGAAAAGAACTACCCGACCCATGATTTAGAACTTGCTGTAGTAGTGTTTGCATTGAAAATTTGGCGTCACTACCTTTATGGGGCAACATGTGAGGTGTATACAGACCACAAGAGTTTGACATACTTCTTCACACAAAAAGAACTGAATATGAGACAGCGAAGATGGTTAGAACTGATAAAAGACTATGACCTGCAAATTTTGTACCATCCAGGAAAAGCTAACACCGTTGCCGATGCACTGAGTCGGAAATCGATTGGAAATCTAGCCTGTTTACTCATCGGGCAGAAAGAATTGCTTTGTGACCTTGAAAGACTTGAAATTGAGATTGTTTTACGTGAACAAGGTGGAACAATGGCTGCTATTTCTGCTCAACCGGCATTGATTGAAGATATTAAAGAGAAACAGCAACAAGATGACTTCTTGAAGAAGATCATCGATGAACGAGAATCTAAACCGAGGCCGGATTTCAAATTTGAGAACAATGTGTTGAGATTCCAGGGAAGATTATGTGTACCGAGTGACTCTGAACTGAAAAGAAGAATTCTGCAAGAAGGCCACAATTCAAAATTGTCTATCCATCTAAGAAATACAAAAATGTACCAAGACTTGAAACTGAATTTCTGGTGGCCAGGAATGAAGAAAGAGATTGCTAATTTTGTGTCGAAATGTCTTCATTGCCAACAAGTTAAAGCCGAACATCAACGACCTGCAGGCTTGCTGCAACCCTTACCGATACCAGAGTGGAAATGGGAACATATCACTATGGATTTCATCATTGGTTTACCTCGCTCCAGTAAAGGTATGGATTCAATTTGGGTTATTATTGATAGATTGACTAAATCTGCTCACTTCTTACTTGTCAAAACAATTTATAATGTGGACAAATTGGCTATACTCTATATTGATGAGATTGTTAGATTGCATGGAGTGCCTGTGTCCATTATTTCTGATAGGGACTCGAAGTTTACATCAAGATTTTGGCAAAGCTTACAGATAACATTGGGTACTGAACTGAGAATGAGTAGTGCTTACCATCCTCAGACAGATGGCCAGTCAGAAAGAACCATCCAGACTCTGGAAGATTTGTTGTGGATGTATGTTCTTGATTTCCAGGGAAATTGGGAAAGTCACCTACCTTTAGCTAAATTTACCTACAACAACAGCTTCCACTCGAGTATTGGGATGGCGCCTTTCGAGGCTTTGTATGGCAGGAAATGTCGATCTCCAATTTGCTGGGCAGAAGTTAGAGATGGGCCTTTGCTTGGGCCCGAAATTGTGCAAGAAACTACAAAAAAAGTGAAACTGATTCAACAGAGACTGAAAACCACGCATAGCCAACAGAAAAGTTATACGTATGTCCGAAGGCGAGACAGAGAGTATGAAGTAGGTGATCATGTTTTTGTAAAAGTGACGCCGATGAAGGGCCAGACTCATTTTGGAGTCAAGGGTAAGTTAGCGCCGAGATATGTCGGACCGTATGAGATTATTGAGAAAATTAATCCGGTAGTGTATCAAGTAGCGCTTCCTCCTGAAATGGAGCATATGCATAACGTGTTCCATATTTCAATGTTGAGGGACTATCTCCGGGATCCCTTCCATGTGATTGAGCCTACCCGTGCAGTACTAAGTGATGACTACACGTACGAAGAACAGCTTATTCAGATTGTGAACAGACGAATCAAGAAGTTAAGGAATAAAGAGATTCTGTTAGTGAAAGTTGACTAGCAAAACCATGGTGGCATGTATGCCACTTGGGAAAGGGAAGACGATATGATGAAGAGATATCTTGAATTGTTCCCACTGAATCCTGTTTTCTTCCAAAATGAAAGTAATTCGAGTTTGGAGGACCAAACTCTTTATAAGGAGGGGAGACTGTGACAACCCTCACCACTAATTAGTGTTAATATATGATTAAGCATGTTAATTGACTGATTGATTGAAATCCTGAACTGATTGATTGAGTATATTAGTTTAATGCATTTCTATTTGTTTGTCATCAAATTATCTATTCATGTATTATGTTTAAACTGCAAATTGAAGGCCTTATCGGTGGTCGAATCTGAAATTGATTAATGTTTTATGCTAGTTGGAATTTATGTGATTTTATGATAAATTTAATTGAAATGTGATTTGGTATGATTAAATTGGATTAAATACAGCTAAATTACAATAGTTTGAAGTATTTACATATTTGCCACTTAGTGGACAAATCTAGGATCTTTGAGTTGACTCTTATGTTAGCATTATAACATTTCTTCAGCCACTTCTAGAGAGCAAACCGACTAGAGAGAGGGAGATAGGAGTTAGCTTGATTTCATCTTGTTTTGGCTTGGAATTTGGAAGGAATTGTAGAAGATTTGCAACATTAGACTTCCATACTTTGAATTCAAGGCATAAGGTAGGAGAATCATCTTCTTGATTGTTAAATTAAGTCACATGTTGCATGGTTCATGGAAGTTTAGAGTTTTAAGGTCTTGAATTGGTTCTAGCATGTTGAATTGAAGCGTAATCATGCATGCATGTACGCATTTGTGAGTTTTGAGGTTGTTTTCATGGAAATTGTTATATGCATGCTCATATCTTGATTATAGTTCATGAATTCATCATGTTTTTGAAAGAATTGACTCTTTGGGTCATGTATTTGAAGCTTTGAATTTGGTTGAACACATGCATGTTTCATACACTTTGTGCTCTTGAAGTTTATTTGAAATGGTGTTTAATTGAACTACCTTTGGGCTTTGATTTCTCAAATTGATCTTTGAAACATGTAATATTATGGGTTTTAAAGTGTTTTCTAGAAAATTAGCCCAAGAGGATCGAATCTGGTGCCTTAAAAGTTGGTTTTGAGCTTGAGGTTCACATCTGGAAATTCCAGATTTTGGACTCACGCTCGAGCGGGTAACTCCACACTCGAGCGTACACACTGAATCCATACAGTCCGCTCGAGCTGGAAAAGTGACGCTCGAGCGGTAAATGCATATATCCAGTACTTTCATGTGTTTTACACTCCGCTCGAGCGAAGGAATGCACGCTCGAGCGAGGATATGTGTCTCCCGCACGAGCAGGGGTCGAGCGCCCGTCGAACATGAATTTCATGCATCCAGTACTTTTGCCATGTTTTAAAGTCCGCTCGAGCAAAAAAAGTGACGCTCGAGCGGAGATCCTTTGTCTGCATGTCCGCTCGAGTGTAGAAAGCCACGCTCGAGCGTGACCCCTGTTTTCTGAAAATTTTGTAAAGTGTTTAAAAGTGTATCTTTGCATCCTCTTTCCATCCCAGGCATTCCTAGGGCATGTTTAAGCCATCTTAAGGAGGATATTGATGCAGAACCACACTGAGGCAAATTAGGGATTAAGTTATTATTTTCCCAACTGTGTAGCTTAGTGTGTATTCGTTCTATAACCATGTAGGGTTGGCATCCGAGGACGCTCTAGCTGCTTATAGCCCAGTGCTCTGTGAGTAATAATGTTGTAAAGATATGTTCAATCATGAATATTTCTAAATGAACAACTGTACCGCTTTCTGAAATGATATTTCTTACTGAATGAATGTTTGTCCTATTTGTGAACTGTATTCGTGGCATCCATAACAATTTACTGTTACTGTACTGTACTGCTACTGTCACAGAGATCTCTGTCGGTTCCCATGTTTGGAACCGCTACTGTTTACTGATATGATGGCCATCGACTGACTGTTCGGTCTATTAAGACCTATTGCACTGTTTTGCTATTGGATGTACCACATATGACTATTATAGTTTCTGAATGACTGTTATGGCATGAAATATGAGCCACAAACTGAATGATTGATATATTGATAAATGACTGTTTTCAATACTGACAGGACATTCATTCTTAACATCTTTACGCATGTATTATTCACTGGGCTTTAGCTCACTGCTCATATATATATGTTGGTGTACAGGAACCGGACCGTTGCTAGGAGCGTCAGGCTAAGCTCCTGTTTTGTCAAGCCAACCTTCGTGCCTCACTGCGAAGTCCCAGATTTGTTCAAGCTAAGGCTGCCTAGGTGTTTTATATTTTCCCCTTTGTATCTGTTTTTGTAATACTGTATAGACTATACCTATACTGTACTATCATGGTAGGGATTCGGTCCCTAACCGAATATCTGTATATGAAGTATGTACATGCTGTTTTGTTCCGAATGTGAATATGTCATAAAAAGTCTTTTTGCATACAGACTGTCACAGCTCATTGGACATCTTTTAATTACTGTTTTGGCTTCCGCCAGCCCCTGTACTCTGTATTACTATTTTACTATTAAGCAGGCCTTCGGTAATCTCGGATTACTGGCCGGTTACGGTGCTAAACCCATAGGGGTAGGTTTGGGTCGTGACACTTACTAAGAAGAAGAATCAGTAGAGGGTCCTCTACGACTAATCTGCTGCATCAAGAAGCTGAATTTGACATTGTATTCTATGCGACCAAACTCCAAGATTTGAATTCTTTCCACTAGTTCCTCATTGATTCTTCATTGCTCTTCAACCTCCTTCGTAGCATTCTCATTATCCCTCTCAAGTTGGGCATGAGTGCATTTTCCAAATAATGTTGTACTTGGTTTTTGACCACGCCCTAAGCCTAGTCTATAGCCAACTTTTTGTCCAAATACCTCAATAGAAAGTTGCTCATCAGATAACGAGCGAGATCCATCTTCAATAGATTTGTTCTGTCGTTTTTCAAGCTTGTACTACAATATTCATTAGTTGAGATCCATTCACATTTTATTAAGGATATAAGGAACAAAAGTACATAAAGATTGATGTCTTACGTGTCTAATCTCAACATCAGCATGCACCCATGCCTATTTTTTCTGAAAGCCTTCGAGCTAGCAGTGTGGAGGACTTTTAACTTCTCCCGATTCAACTTATTCTTGCCATATCTCACCTATTATTAATTGCATTCAAAGTTGACTTGTGTTCAATTGAATTTCTTTTTCTTTTTCTACAGTTTTTCAACAACTAAACAGCATCAAATACATAGGCAAAAAAAGAAATAGATATATTTTTTCACATGAGTGGTGCTGACAAACGTACAACTCTCAATTCTTCACTATAAATAGATTTAATGAAGTCTGGATCAATCTCTGTATCAGTCTCAGCATGACTGAGAATGTGTTCAACAGATTGACAAAAAGAAAATGAGAAAATGCTAAAAATACATTAATTTTCAAAAATAGATTGACAGAAAATGAATTTGATTTAAGTAAAAGCACCCATAACCAAATACAATCTTGAATGATATATGTATATCTAACATGCATGAAGTGATATGCATTCTCCTTTTTCAAAACATAAACAATTGAGGTATTTGGTACTAAAACATGGTAAATTCTTAAAACATGGCCAAGGTAAGCACTTGCATGTGAGAATTTCTTAGAAAACATGCTCAATTTACCATGAGATGCACATGCATGCATGAATTGGTTCCCAGTTCCTTTCTCTAAGCTCAATTCCTATGTTTATTCACCACTTCCACTTGATTTCACATACTGAACAACTCAATCTCATAACTTAAGGGTTGAAGTCTTACCTTAAGTCTTAAATTTCAAGAATTCAAGTCTCTAGCTTAATCTCAAGCCAATTCTTGGTCTTCCTCTTGTTTTTGGTCTCAAACTCTAGCTCTCCCTCACTCTCACGTTTTTGAGTTCAAGATTGTAGAAATGAAGGTGTAAAAATGTGTCCTAGAGTTCCCACATGCCTTATATAGGCTTAATTAAGAAGATTTAAATAATTGAGCTTACCATTAACCAAATAGACATTAATTATTCTAATTAATTCGTTCCGATTCGAATTTTAATTAAACCTACCATAAAATTCTAAAAATTTCAACTAACGCAAAAACCAAGTCAATTTCATGATCGGATGACGATAAGGCCTTCTTTTGCAGAATAAAACAAAACCAAAGACAGATATTCCTACACAGAACAGATAAAAACTCATATAACACATAACACATGAAATGAATGCAAAATTTCATCTTAATTATTTATTAAGCATTCGTAATCTTGGATTATACGTTAATCAGAGGTCAGGGTTGTTATATCGGTCTTGCGAGCTCAATTTTTTTTTTATTTTTTATTTTTAATTTTCATACTCTAACTTTTGCCTAGATTGCCCTTTCAGGTTTTCAGCTTAGCAAGCCTCTTAGGGGTAATATTTCTTCAATTTTTCCATGTTGATCGGCTGTGAAAGCTCCAAGCCATCCAAATCCATGAGAATGATCGCCCCTCCTGACCAGATCGACTTGATGATATAAGGACCAATCTAATTGGGTCTGAACTTGCCCCTAGGATCATGAATGGGATTCTTAAGATTCCTGGACTTAACTTTCTTGTTAAAAGCCCTGGCAATTCGGTGTTCGTAGCCCTGGACATGATATAATTCCCTTAGTCTTTTTTCGTCAAATAGCATAAGTTCCTCAAATCTACTCTATTGCCAATCTACCTCCGCTATCTAACACTCGGTCATAACTATCAACGACGGCACTTCAATTTTAATTAGTAGAATAGCCTTCATCCCATAGACAAGAGAATAGTGGGTTGCCCCTGTTGATGTTCGGATTAATGTTTTGTAGCCCCAAAGTGCAAATGGCAGTTTATCCGACCAGTCCTTGTACGTTTCTACCATATTTCGCAATATTTTCTTGATATTCTTGTTTGTGGCCTCAACAGCTCCATTGGTCTATGGTCTATACATCGATGACTTATGAAAAGTCACGTTATATTCCTCAAGCAGATCCACCACCTCTTTCTTGAAGTGCGAGCCGTTATAAGAGATGATCTCATTCGGCACCCCATACCGGCGGATGATATTATTCTTGATGAACTTAGCCACATGCAATGCCTTCAATACAGAGTAAGACTGGGCCTCCACCCATTTCGTGAAGTAGTCAATCGCCACCAGAATGAACTCGTGCCCATTTGACCCCTTTAGCGTGACTGCCCCCATTACATTGATTCCTCAAACGGAAAAAGGCCACGGTGAAGTCATGTTGTAGAGCTTTGATTGCGGAATGTTCATGCGATTAGCATAGACTTGACATTTGTATACAATCCTCCTCTATAGTTAACTAGTAATAGCCTTGTCTGAGAACCTTTTGAGCCAACATCACACCATTCATGTGTGTTCCACACTCTCCTTCGTAGATGGCTTCTATCAGATGCTTTGATTCTTCTTCTTCGACACATAGCTTGTGCGTTCCTAGATGACCTCTATTGTACAGCTTACCCTCGCCGATGATAAATTGGACGGCCAGACGCTGTATTCCCCGTTTATCTTTGGCATTTGCCCCTAGTGGATACGTCTCATTTTCCAGGAAATTTCAAATGTCGTAATACCACGAGTTCTTGTCTTGAACCTCATCTATTGCGGCGATAGTCTGGTAAGTAGGCGTGTACTTCTGCTCAATAATGATTAGACGCATCTTCACTTCCAACGGAATGTCTACCATGGAAGATAAAGTTACTAACGCATCAGCGAACCGATTGCTCTCCCTCAACAAATGTGTAAATGTTAGCTTTTCAAACCTCGGAATTAGAATATCCAAGGCCTGATGGTAAACCTTTATTTTCTTCTCTTTGACTTTTCAATCCTCGTTAGCTTAAGAGACAATCAAATTTGAATCTACGATGACATCCAACCTTTTTGCTCCTAGTTCTAGGGCAGCTTCCAAACTAGCGATGCACGCCTCATATTTTGCTTCATTATTGGACACTTTGAATTGAAGTTTGAACGCTAAGGGTATATGGGAATCATATGGTACTATGAGCAACACATATATCCCATAACTGTACTAATTAGCTGCCCCATCAAAATACATCGTCCACATTTCCTCTTCTACATGTAGAATGTCTTTATCTGGGAACAAGTATCCCACTGCTTCATCTCCTTTCTACTGGATGGTCTGCCAGGAATTCCGCCATAGCTCTCCCTTTAACTGACTTGCGTGTAACATATTTGAGATCAAATTCAGAGATAAGAAGCACCAACGAGCTAGATTACCTGTAAGCACTGGTTTCTTGAAGAGATATTTAATGGGATCTAATCTCAAAACCAAGATTACAAAATGAGCTAACAAGTAGTGTCTCAACTTCCTGGTAGCCCACACAAAGGCTAGGCAAGCTTTCTCCAAGGGAGTGTAGCGGGTCTCATAGTCTAGTATCTTCTTGCTTAAATGGTAAATGGCTTTCTTCACCTTATCTTCATATTCTTAAGCTAGCATGCACCCCATAGTCGAATTCGTCACTAACAGGTATAGGATCAATGGTTTCTCCAGTTCTGGTGATGATAACACACGTGGATTTTGCAAATACTGCTTGACCTATTCAAAGGCAAACTGACAGCGATCGTTCCATTGGAACTTTTTTTCCTTCTTCAGGAGACCAAATAGTGGTTCACAAGTCAAAGTTAGTTTTTAAATAAACCGCCTTATGAATTGCACTTTACCCAAAAAGCCACGCATCTCTTTTTCAATCCTTAGTGGTGGCATTTCTAAGATGGCCTTGATTTTGGAAGGATCTAATTCAATTCCCTTCTATGTGATAAAAAAGCGCAGCATTTTCTCTGCCGTTACGCCGAAGGTGCATTTTTATGGGTTTAACCTCAATCTATATTCCCTGATCCGTTGAAAGAATTTTTCCAATGCAATGTAGTGGCCTTTTCGCTCTTTGGACTTGACAATCATGTCATCTACATACACCTCAACCTCTTTGTGGATCATGTCGTACAGAATGGTGGTTGCAGCCCTCTAGTAGGTAGCCCTAGCATTCTTCAACCCAAATGGCATGACTCGGTAGCAATAGGTGCCCCACGGAGCAGTGAAAGCGGTCTTCTCCTTATTGTCGGGTGCCATCAGAATCTAGTTATACCTAGAAAACCCGTCTATGAATGATAACAACGCGTGGCCGGCAGCGAAGTCTACCAACTCATCAATATGCGGCAGAGGAAAGTCATCATTTGGGCTTGCTTTGTTCAGATCTCGAAAGTCGACACAGACTCTGATTCTGCCATCCTTTTTCAGAACTGGAACAATATTGGCCAACCACGTCGAATACTCAGATACAAATAAGACCTTACCTCAATCTGTTTGCTAACCTCCTCTTTGATCTTCCACGCTGAGTTCAAAGCGAACTCGCGCTTAACTAGCGGAGTGTAACAACCTCGTCTTGAATAACAACCACCGAATTATATACTGATTATTGCTAAACTGAACTGATAATGAATTAACTAAAGAATGGGTGATTGAAATTGAAACAAATTGAATAAGTTATCTATTATTGCATATTGCATCTGCTTGATTATTTGATTATCTGCTTGAATTCATATGTTTAAATCTAATTGAAGGCCTTATCGATTTAGAAACCGCTTAGTGTTTTATAATCGAGAATATTTGTGATTTAATGATATATTTATCTGAAAATTGATTAGGAATGATTAAATTAGATTAAATAAGTTAATTGTCAAGTTTGAGCTAATTACCAATTATGCCATTTTGAGTGGACCCTTGTTTAATTCTATTATTGAGCCCTATTACACTTAATCAAAACATTTGATCAGCTACTCCCTACACTCCAACCGACCAAACCAAAAGAATTAGAGAGAGAGAGTAGGAGATTGGAGAAATTCACCTTGCTTGCTTGGGATTTGAGAAGAATTGAAGTGTAGATTGCTCATTTAGCTCCCACACCTTGAATACAAGACTTAGGCAAGGTAATTGAATCTCTCATTGGTGCATTTAAGGTTGTTCTTGCATGAGTCAAGTTGAATTGTGGAGTCAAGACATAAATTAGTTCAAAAGAGTAGGATTATAGCTTAATCCATGCATGCATGTTTGAATTGATGAGTTTGAGTTGAATCCATGGTGAAAATGTACATGCATGCTCATATTCATGTTTAAATCCATGTATTCATCATGTTCTTGAAGGAAGGAGTCCATTTGGACAAGAATTGAAGCTTGATTTTGGTTTAAAGATCATGCATTGCATGTTTTGACTTTTTTCTTGAAAATGGGTTTGAAAATGGTTTTAATTGACTCACCTTTGGGGCTTGAATTCATAAATTGGCTTTTGAAACTTGTTATACATTGCTTTGGGATGTATTTTCGAATTTGGGCCCAAGAGGTCGAAAATTGAGTTGAGAATGCTTGGTTGGAAGGCAACTGAAATTCCAGATTGGCTTCTTCGCCGAAAGGCGATTCTCGCCGAGTGACCAACGCTTTCCGAGCCACGCCGAGCGAAGGATTGGTGGCTCGAGCGTAAAATCGAGCATCCAAGATTTTTCATCGGACCGCTCGGCGAAGGAAGGCTCGCCAAGCTCGCGCGAGCATCGAAAACGAGCATCCAAGATTTTTATCGTTTCATCGGACGCTGCGAAGGATTGTTCGCCGAAGCAAGCCTTTGATTTTGTAACCTCGCCGAAGGAAGGCTCGCCGGCGAGACCAACTTTTGAAAAATGCCTTCCAACTGTATTTTTGCATCCTCATCCTATCCTAGGCACTCTTAGGCCTAGTTTAAGGCATCTTAATGAGGATTTAGACATAGAACCACACCGAGGAAATTTAGGGATTAATTAACATCCTTTCGACTGTGAACTTAGTTTGTGTTCTATTTGTTAACTGTTTAGGGTTGGTATTAGCCCAATCTCATGAGTAACAATTGTGTAAAGATATGTTCAAAATGGTTATCTTTTGAATCAATTGTTTGATATTGTTTCTTGAATGAATGTATGTCGCATCCTTAGCATTGATTGTTACTCGTGGAACCATATCTTTTATCGATTGATGGCCATCATTCTTGTTTGATCAAGGCACGGTCCTTGTGGACCTTATAGGCTAATGGATGTACCACATATGATTGATCAAATCAAGATTGAAATATCTTAATGAAATTTCATTATCAGGGACATTCATTCATAACCTCTTTACGCTATATGTTATTCAGGCTTTAGCTCACTGCTATATATATATGTAGGTTCTCGATTGGTCCCCAGTTTTGTCAAGCCCCTATGTGCCTCATCGAGGTTCCGAGTTGCCATGCTATGGCTTGGGTGTTTTTGTGTCCCTTTGTACATTTGTATAGATTATCTTGTCTAGGATTTGATCCTGCGATTGTATAGACCGCTTATAGAATTGAATGAATGCATGAAAAATGTTTTTGACATACAGATTTCCACAGCTCACTGGACACTAGTTATTTCAATCTCGGATTCTTGGCGATTCTGCTAAACCCATAGGGCCGGGTTTGGGTCGTGACAGCAAGGTCAAGAGAGATCCGATGCTGTACAATCTTAGGAACGATTCCAGGTATGACTTCATAGGACTACGCGAAAACATCTTTGAAATCTTTTAATAAAGCGATTAAACGCTCGCATTTCTCCAAAGACAACGTAGACCCGATCTAGACAAAGCGGGGATCCTTCTTGGTACCCACATTAATTATAATAATTTTATCAGTATAGGGCTTAAAACACCTTTCCTCCTCTTGGTCGACCAAATTTTTCAAAACCTGATAAATTTCTTCCTCTTTGTTTAAGTAAAAATTTTGAAAATCAAGATTAATACAACAAACCAAAGGCACGAAAATATAGGCAAAGGCTACTGCATTCCCATTCAAACAGTTTGGATCCTCAATTACAGTTGACTCAAAAGACAAATTGAAAGATGACCAGGATAGGACCTTGGTATCTAGGTTACCACTCCCGGAAATACTAGACTCAGATGAACTAGAATCTGACTCCAACTCTACAGACTCAGTGGAATCAGATTCGGACTCACTATCGATTCAGAACTACTGATGATGCCATCCTCAAACTTCCAAACCAGGCATGGAGCCTCAAAAGTGTCCACAATAAGATTGAAGAAATCTACTGCTAGTTTATCCCCGATTATTGAGATTGTAAAACTATCCCCCAAGTTGACAGACTTAGCTCCAGCAGTAGAACTTGCTAGTAAATCAACCAGCGCTTTTCCCAATAACCTTTTTTCTTCAATATCCAGGCTTGCTGTCCTGCCTTGATTTATGTTAGGGCTCAGGTCTGTCTGTTCATTCTCCTTTTCTGGTAACTGGTGTTTGAAGAAGATCTCGAACCTCAGATACCTTATGTTTGTTTCCTAATCAAACCAAGGCTTTGGAAATCCACAAAAAGGGGAAATCTTCCCTTTGGTAGACAAAACATCTGTTCAAGGTTCCCTGTATTGGTTTGCGGACTAACTCGTACTACCTCTCAGTCCTCTTTGCTTTCAGCCTTCCTTGCAACTCATCACTCTTTCTTTGCTAGTCTATAGTGGTAGGTTTGTATCCCAGCCCAAAAGGGTGGGGATTGTAACTCATCTCCTTAGCAACTGTACCTCCCTACCGGCCACTTCTGCCTAGTTCTGATCCAAGAATATGCCCCTGTTTGTTTATCATGTAGATGGACTGAGTGCTCATGTAATTCCCATCGTCCTCCACCATGATAGTTTGGTCCAACCGAGCCTCTGCTAGAGAGAAGCCAGAAAAGAACACATCCTCTTCCCCATGTATGATTTTCAATAATGGCAATGTAGTTCCCTGGGGAGGATGGATCGCATAGTTGCCATACACAATAGCAATCCCACCTTTAAAGGGGTACTTTACCAACTGGTGGACCGTTGATGACATTGCTTTCATCTAATGCAGCCAAGGCTTTCCCAGTAGTAGATTGAACGTGGCCAGAATGTCCATGACATGGAATTCTACCTCATGTTCAGACGAGGTCGATTAGGATATGGCTCTTGAACGTTCCCATAATATCCTGGCTAGTGTTGTCATAAGCTTGGATGGCCTAAGTCGTGGGTGTAAAGTCAGCTAGCCTCAAACCGATGGCATAGGCAATCCTCACTGGACATATATTAATCGCCGATCTGATATCTACTAACACCACCGGAATCCACGTTTTCTGACTTTCCAAGGTCACATATAAGGGTCGGTTGTGGTTGGCACCCTCTGGTGGCAACTCCTTATCTGTGAAGGATATCATTGGCATAACGTCCCTGGATGTAACTAACGACACCAATTGGTCAGCGGTGGTATTGATAGGTAGTTTGGTCTAGTTCATTGCCTCTAGCAATGCTTGCCTATGCTCCCACGAAGCCATTATCAACCCCCAGATTGATATGTCCGCCTAAATCTTCTTGAGCTGTTTCAAGACCAAGTTTTCTTCAACATCCTTCTCTTTTGATTTCTCAGCCTCTTTATTGGACGATTTCGACTGATCTAAGGCCGCAGGTTGAAGTATCGACCACTCTGGATCATGTAGTTAAACTCGTCAGTATACCATGTGTTATCAGGGGTCTCAACTTTCCATCATTCATCTGTGTACGCATGATTTAGGTCACTATCTTCCTACCACTCTCCTGCAGCTGTGACCGGGCTATTATCTGGTTCTATCTGAAGCATGTTCGCATCACGTTCGCATCACGCCCCCAATCATCATATCACTCTTCTTCCACCACAGTCATGGTCTCTGCATTCCAGTACTTCCTGAGCTTTCTCTACATTCTTTTCCTGTCATTAGGCTCCCATTCGGTCTTTCCCGCATTTTGGACGTCTACCACTATAGGCTCGATCTCTGCTCTTTCTTTCCTTTTTTCCTGCTCGAGGGCTATCTTCCTTTGGATCTCTTCTATCCATTCCCGCTAGAATTGCTCCAACACTTGTTCTTTCTCAGTCAGAGGTGCAGTCTCAGCCTTGCTGCTAACACCAACTCCCTCTTCTTTCCTAGTCGCTTTTATCTGTTCCTCCACGTATGACTCCTCTTCACTTAACCACCCATTGTTTGTTTTTGGCTGGCTTGGATCCCACCACCCCAGCTGTACACTACTTGTATCCTCTTCTTCAAAGAAGTAAAGGTTGTCTAGATTCTCTTCCAGTTCGGTCAGGTCTTCTTCTAGTTCAGCCAAGTCATTTAGGCCCTGTTTCAGCCAATCGTTCTGATTTTGCCCTAACTGGTCCTCCCTAATAACATTAATGCTGAGGAAGTCCGATAATATGACTACTGGCTTCGGCTGATCGATGGCCACAATGTATAAGCTAGGGTTGTACTCCTCTGCGAGTGAGGCCCCTTTTTCTATGACTTGGGCATCAGGCAAACCCTTCTATAGTGCACTTTCTTTCTTCTCCGTCTCTGTCGTCACGGATTCGGGTTGGGTTTGCGGTGTCAAGTCTGTCATGCACATGTCCGTGCCTTTTAGAATAATCACCTCTGGCTTGGGCAGATGGGATGGGGTAATATATGTGCTGGGATTATAAGTGGGTGGTAGTGTATGGATTTGGTTATTGTTTCTAGGTGGGAAGACTTGGTCATGTGTAGGAAGTGGATTGGTAGTTACATTTGGTTTGGAGAGTAGGGTGATGACTTTGTTATCAATGAGATCCTGGATCTCATGACGTAGGCCGTAGCACAGGTCCGTGGGATAACCATGTTGTTAGTTGAAGATGCAATACAGGGTAGGGTCATGTCTAGGTAGTAATGGGTCAGGAAGTGGTCGAGGATCAAGGGGCTTGAGATGTCTCTTTTCCATTAACAATTTGAGGGAGCGAACTGGGGTCATATGGAGGGAAGTAAAGGTCCTTTGGTTTCAGGGTGGACCGGTGGTTTATGAAGGTTACGAGGTTGCGACGGCAAAGGGATTGGCCATTTTGGCCGCTGTAACAACTATACTAACATCTGCAGGCTGCAAAATAGCACTACTACTAGCATTAGTACCCCGGGAGAATGGCCTTCTTACAGGTTCGCTTGTTCTGTGAATAATGCCCTTCTTGACTGCACTCTCGATCTGGACCCCCAACTCATGTAGGGAAGCAAAGGTGGATAACGGTGCCACTATCTTTTTCTGCAACATATCTGGTTCAAGATTTTCGACCACCAGCCCGACTTGCTCTCTTTCAGAAGGTCTATTTGTCATTCTTGCTGCTTTCGCCCTCTTTCTGGCAACAAAGTCAATGAATGAGTCTTTGCGGTTTTGAATAGTAGCCTCCAACTCACTGATGGTTACTTCTATCTGGGTCTTATAAGAGTACTAGTTAACAAACACCTTAGATAACTTCTCCCAATTCTGTTTTGTAGAGTCCTCCAATTTAGCGTACCATATGGCCGCTACATCGGATAAGGTTCTCCCGAACAATGATAGTTTTTGTGCCCAAGACAGGCCCATTGGTCTTAGCACATCTGAAAACAAGCGGACGTGCAAAATCAAATCCCCACTTCCATCGAATCTGTCGATGTGGGGCATTTTAAATTTCTTTGGTAATCTAACAAAAGCCTCAGTGTACCCATCTTCAATATTCTGAATGGAGTTGAAGCCCTAGGACTTTTTCAACACTTGCTCTAGCCTGACAATCTTGATTAGAGTCGAATCAATTTCATTGATATCAAAAGGAAGGATTCCTACAAGGGGATTGAACCAAAGGCCTATAAGCTGGAGCCAGGGGAAACATTTCCTGAGGATCTGGGATTTAGGGATTTTCCACTGGTGGAGGTGGATCCGGGTTCGGCTGAGCAATCAGGATTGGATGTACAGTTGACGCGGATGCCCCAAATGTGTGTCATAGATCAGCGATGATTTCATCTTGTGCGCCCATTCTTTGGTTCACGGTATCCATGGTTCTCTGGAAAGTTGCCATCATGGCAGTAAATTCTTCTGTATTTTGTGCCATTACTGGGCTAGATGAGTTAGATACTGGTGAATCGTTTGAGTAAGAGCAGATAGGTGTTTGCTGAATGCTTTGTACTAGTGCTGTTGACTATCTATTCTGTCTTCGTCGAACAACTGGCAAAAGTGAGACTAACACTGGTTGACCACCAACAAGGTCTTGAGCTTTGCAAAGCCTGCCAGAGCGAGTCCACACAACTTAGGGAATATCGGGTCTTTTTGAAGCTATGATGGTTTACCTAGCAAAAGACAGAAAAAAAAAAAAACCATCAATCAAAATTGGACGGCACTTCGGCCCAATTCACAGCAGATAAAAACACAGTTGAAGAACCACAATCCCCATTGAACTCTGTTCTCAAACTAATACTAATATAAATCATCCTGTACAGTTGCACTATAAAAGCACATACCAAGTAAAAGAACCAAAACACCCCTATGAGGAGGGGTAGGGTTACCCTGTCCTAGATTTTTGACATGATCTAGGTTGTACTGCTGCAATCAATAATCTTACAACATCCTGCATATGGGTGGCATCCTGTCCTAATTTTGGGATATTCGCTATAGCTTACTATATGAAGAAAGGCCAAATGGTCGAAAGGGTACCTCGGCAAAGTTATCTAATATACCTCTCACACCTAACATCGAGAAGTGAAAGGAGGATCAAGCGGCACAGTAGTAATCCAGATCCAAGGGTTGTGTTCCCAATATGGTAGAGCCCATGACCAGCCAGCCTTTTGGCAAGCTTTTTAGGCAAGCCTCCGGCAAGCCGTCCAAGAATAGCAAATGAAAAACACAGTTACTTAAAGTAACAAATGCAAATGCAATGCAAAGAACATATACATGTAAATAAAATTTCACATCATGAGTTTCAAGTCAAGTTCTCTAATTCCCCAGCAGAGTTTCCAGAAACTGTAGCTTGCTTTTCGTGCTCCTTTTGGATACGACTAGCCCTACAATTCGAACTCCCGTAGTTTTGAATTTGATTTCACAAGTGTAATGTGAAACAGTGAAAACACAAAAAGAGTCCAAATCTGGCAACTCTTTTTGGAAAATCGATGTTTGAATCAAATGCCAAAAATAGATTGTTTTGCCAGATTTCAGAGTCGCCATCTCTATATTTTTTTGGAAAATTTAGGAAACTCATGACTCGTGCCAAAGGCCATTAGTCCGTCATCACCAAAGTGTCTTGACCCGGGAACTTAGGTACGAGAGGGAAAGGTCATGAATTGAGCACCCTACTCGCCCGATCAAAGGTCAACCTTTACTAATCATGATGTAATTTTTATTTACATTATATGCTCTTGTTCCAATTATTAGCTAACATTACTGCATGATGCACACAAATATAGATTAACTTGCAAAAGTTTGATTTCATGTTTGTTTGAAAATTATTTTTGATACTCGTCACTTGAAAAGGTGAGTTTGTATGTACATTGATCAACTTATCTCAATTTTAGCAATTAGCCTTCATCCACAGGCATTCAAAGAGTTATGTCACTTAAGCATTTAGCCTCATAGTATTATGCTTGGCATGGCAACAATCACATTTATGCGAAATGCTAAAACAATAAATGCTCGCCTAGTACTCCAAGGCAAGCCAAATAAAGCAAAATGATTAGAAAATATGCATGTTCCTAAACAATACAATGTGGCTAATGCAACGCGCACATTTATGTTATTTTTATGGGCTCAACTATGAACATGGTATATGATTCAATTCAAGACATGTGATACAATCATGTATTCAAACAATGAAATTGAAATTGACATTGGTTAGTATGATGAGTAGAACCCAAATGCATGTGAAACGAGTGTATGCAAACATGGGAATGCTAAGTAAACCTGATGCTCTATGTTACCATTATAAGCGGGTAAGTAAAAGGGAGAAAAAAATAGGGTTGGAAGACATACACGTTTATTACATATTTGCCCTCGTGCAAGAGGGTTCAAATGAGTGTCCAAATGTCCGAAGTAAACTAACTATTACAAATCCGAATAACTGAATTTAAACTAGCTAACTACTAACTAGCTAAGCTAATTGACTTCTAACGAACACTAAGCTAACTACATAATTTATTACAGCAAAGGCGTTATATAAATAATAATTGAAACAAGGATATTACAACAATAAGAATTATTTACAATAATTACAACAATACTAATGAGAATAGTAATCTAGGCAACCATGAGACACAATGATCGTATGCATAGTGCCTAGAAGCTACTTTGTCTGCCCAGATTGCTTTGCGTCGCCCTCAGCCACCGCCCTCTGTTTCTGCCAAAGTCTCTGTTTTACCAAACATTGGGAGCCGGCCGGCCCCAAATGAGATCCGGCCAGGCCAAAACAGTGCCGGCCGGTACTAAATTTTATGCCAAAAAATGTTTTGTGCTATGAGGTGAGAATAGTGCAGACAAAGCCTTTCTAAGCCTTATTTCTGTCATGGGAAACTCAAGAGAAGAACAATATCGAGTCCGAAACCATCAACAAGCACAATTTAATGGCTTGATGATTTCGAACATGTTTGGACAAAATTGAATAAATGTAATGGAAAACTACCCTTCCATCTTATCATGAAGGCTCAAAGAGGGAAGTAGACACACTCTAAGTCTTATAAACATATCATGTATTGATATGTGACAATTCTTGAAACGATGGACCAGGCATAACGTCCGGCTGAATCCAACCAACTTTAAACATTTTCTTTATGTCAATTTGTAACATACCCGGGGGGTACTCGTGCGCGTTAAATAGTTCGGACCCTCGATCTCTTTGATCTAGTTTCACTAGTACAATGTGAAACATAGATGAGAATCTAGATTTGGCAACTTTTAGAAAATTCATTTTATTGCAAAACCTTTTGCCAGAAATGGAATGCGTCATCAGATCTCAAAGTCATCACCTAATATTTTTGGAAAATTAGGAAACCCATGACTCGTGCCAAGGCCACTGTTTATCATAACCAAAGTTGTCTCAGTTAGAAACCTTAGGCATGAGAGAGGAAGGTCATTAATTGAGCACCCCCACTTATTCGATCAAAAGATCGGCCTTTACTAAACCATGATATGAATTTTATTTATCTTATATGTTCATATTTCGATTATTTATCTTATATGTTCATATTTCGATTATTTAATAAATTCTAAAAATTACTATGTAAAGCATACAAGTATAGACTATGTCATTTATTTTGGAATAATTTGATTTCATGTAGTTTTGAAAGAGTTTTGGAGATGTACAATCCAAATAAATTGAGTTTACAAACATGAAAATCAACACTATTCCAAATTAAGCGACACAACCTCTATCCACTAGCATTCATACAGTTATATCAAGGAAGCAAGTAGCCACATGGTAAAATGCTTAAACATAATACGAAAAACACACACAAACAGGATACTAAAACATAAAAACTTACGTATTTACTGACGTACCTCGAACAACTACAAATCAAAATTAGTAAAACATGCATGATCTTATATACAAAATCCTAATGCAATTCACTCATGAGATGTAACTAAAGATTCGTCTTCTAAGATATGACATGTGAATCATCTCAAGAACATGAGGTAGCGCACATAATCACATAGGAATTGGTTAAATCCACAAATGCAAACTTAGTCAAATCAACATGCATGAAACATAGATACAAAGTATAGATATAACGATAAAAAAATAAAATAAAATAAACATGATGCATATTTACAAATAAGGAAAGCAAGTAAAAGAATGAGATAGAAAGAAGTGAGACGGAAAATTATTACAACACTTTGAATAAATTATTACAAACCAAATTAGAGAGGGGGTGAGGAGAATATTATAAAAAAATAAAAACCTCACAATACACTCAAAATGAAATAAACAAAAGAAAAAAAAGGTTTCATGTTCCTTGGAAACTACCGAAAGTTGGTTAACATCGGAAGACAACGCCATCTTGTCCAAAAGAAGCTAACCGGCTGGCCAAATAGGCCTGGCAAAACCTGTCTTATTGCGAAACCAAGAAAATGAACAAATAAGAAATATGTAGATAGCTCAACTAACCACTACCGGTTAGATTAAAAATAAGAAAACAAATATTTTAAAAAAAAGTACAAACTTACAACAAAACTAACATGAATCTAAAACAAGAAAACAAATATAAGGTAGAATATGTAAGATTACAACAAAACTAATATGAGACTAATACAAAAAAAATATAAGATAGGAAATGCAAGATTACAACATAATTACTATGAAACTAAAACAAGAAAACAAATATAAGATAGAACATACAAGATTACAACAAAACTAACATGAACCTAAAACAAAAAAAAACAAATATGAGATAGAACATGTAAGATTACAACAAAACTAATATGAAACTAATACAAGAAAAAAATATAAGTTAGGAAATGCAAGATTACAACATAATTACTATGAAACTAAAATAAGAAAACAAATATAAGATAGAACATGCAAGATTACAACAAAACTAACATGAACCTAAAACAAAAAAGCAAATATGAGGTAGAACATGCAAAATTATAACAAAACTAATATGAGACTAATACAAGAAAAAAATATAAGCTAGGAAATGCAATATTACAACATAATTACTATGAAACTAAAACAAGAAAATAAATATAAGATAGAACATAAAAGATTACAACAAAATTAACATGAACCTAAAATTAAAAAAAGAAAAAGAAAATATGAGGTAAAACATGCAAGATTATAACAAAACTAATATGAGACTAATACAAGAAAAATATAAGCTAAGAAATGCAAGATTACAACACAATTACTATGAAACTAAAACCAGAAAGTAAATATAAGATAGAACATGAAAGATTACAACATGAACTTAAAACAAGAAAGCGAATATGAGGTAAAACATGCAAGATTACAACAAAACTAATATGAAATTAAAGCAAGTAAATAAAAATAAATAAATAATTATGAGTTAAACAAATCACTTAGATTACAACAACATACTATGAAATATAAAGTAAGAAAATAAATATGAGATAAACAAACCCCTTGGATTATAACAACATACTATGAAATATAAAGTAAGAAAATAAATATGAGATAAACAAACCCCTTGGATTATAACAAAATACTATGAAATAAGAAGTAAAAAAATAAATATGAGATATAAAATATAAGAAAATGAAAGACTAGAAATTCACCTTCCAAAGAAATATCGAACTTTTTGATTTCCAAACTTCCTCTTGATCACCCTCAAGTTTAGAAAGTGTGTTCTCAATCCTCAATTTGAAACTAGAATAGAACTCTGGGTATGTATGATAGAAAAATGGCTAACTCTCTTATTTTTTCTCACTTTCAACAACACTCATTCTTTCCTTTGATCAATCACTATTGAAATTTAGCTATTTCAGAATTTTTGGAGGAGTTTTGGGTGTAGAAAAGATGGAATTTCAGTTTGTATGGAAGGTATGAGGTGTATATGGAAGATAGGAGTATTTTTGGCTCAAAAACTCAATTTTTTTCTCTTTTTTCACTCTTTTCTTTTCAATTTCATGGTCCTCTCTCTCTCTCTCTCTCTCTCTCTCTCTCTCTCTCTTAAAATATGATCATTCTATATAGGCAATAAGGGAGAGTAAAGGTCAAAAAGAAGGTGGGAGACAAGAATGTGATAAGAGGACAAATTATCAAGGTAGTTGCATGGGATACTCCTTTATGGACGCAAATAAAATCTCTTTTTGACAATGGAGGATGATTAGGTATAATGGAGAATGAGTGGGTGCACTTGAATGGATTAGAAAATAAGTAAATGGGGTGTCCCAATCGAACCAAAACCAAGAAAAACGGGGTTGCTGCTGTTTTGGACCAAGTCAACAAAATCTGTTATTAAGCCCAACTTTAAATGGACATATTTCCTTTATTCGTACTTGGTTTTAGATGATTCTTGGGTCTAAATTAAAGCCCCAGAAGTATACTTTCCAATGGTGGTGGCCTCACATCTAAATTCCAAGTGTACAATGAGATATGCCTAATTTAGTGGAGGCTATTCATTTCTCTCAGGCCAGGTCAACAAAATCTGCTCTTAAGCCCAACTTCAAATGAGCATATCTCCCTTATCTGGACTTGGTTTTAGGTTATTCTTAAGCCTAAATTGAAGCCCAGAAGTCTCCTTTCCAATGGTGGTGGCCTCATATTTAAAATCCCAGTGTACAAAGAGATATGCCTAATTTAGTGAAAGCTGTTTATTTCCTTCTTAACAATTTGATGTTCATCATTTTCCTAAACCAATTTTCTTCCATCCTCTCCTGTTTTCTTCAAATCCAAACCTATCCAAACCTATAAAGAAGATGTTTTTAAATATATATATATATATATTTTAAAAGAGTTCACATCCCTTCCATTTATTTCTACTTTATCCTTACTCAGTTTACTGAAAAGTACAATATTTTAATTGAACTGGGAGCCTCGGAACATCGTAGAAACATTTGAAAAAATATTTTGAAAAGAGCGGTTTAAGGTCTAAAATAATTTGGCCAAAAATGTGTGAAGATTGGAATTCAAGCTCAAATTCTATTTTTCTTATTGAGGACTGTTGGGGAACGCATTCTGATTGTCATCATTAGGTAATCAACAGAAAGTGCCCAAGTCTTAGGGCTAGTCAAAATAGGGTGTCTACATGTTTTAGATCCTTTTAAGCCGATTTTATTAGTCTTTGTCATTCTTTAATCAATTTGTTCAAAATGATGTTTAAGTCCACTAAATGAGAAGAAATATCAAACAAGAAATGATTTTTGGCATGAAAGAGAGCCTATGCCTTGACGATAACCCTCGGTAGAAATTAAGCCATTGAGCATAGGTTTCCTTTTCATGCTTTGAATAATCGTCGATCGGTTGAAGTGACTCTCAAAACAAAACAAAAAAGAAAAAAAGGGAGGTGGCAGAAATGACTTATGCAATTGATATGAAAATGAACCAAAGAAAAATTATCAAAGCATGGGTGACACAATACAACTATCTAGATATGAAGACTTGCAACATAACAAGCTAAATGTTCAAAGCATACACTAATTAAATAAACTAGAATAGCCCTAAAACAGCCCCTAATATGTTAAAAATAGTGGCTAAAAAAAACCATGTTAAAGAGCATAAAAAGATAGGAAAGAACAAGGCAAAGAAAGGCTAGTGAACAATAACGTCCCCATTTTTGAGACCTCAAACCATGTTTTTTTTCAGCCTTATTTAAACTCTAAAAATTAATTTAAAAGGCAAAGAAAAGAGTGTAAAACAAGGGCGGGAGCAACGAAGTAGAGAGCAAGAAAGGGTGTTAATCCTCCCTACCCTTTGGTAGCTATTCAAACCCAATTTCTAACACTCAAAATAGGATCAAAACAATACAAAAACATTAGAAAGAGATAGAGAAAAACAGAAATGAAAGCAAGGGAAAGGTGGTAAGCTTTTACCTCTTGAAAAAAGTAAGCTCTTGTTTGTGAACCAAACTTGGTCCAAACACAATCTTAAGCTTGAATTGTGACTCACAAAACTCAACCAAGGTTCTAAGTTATGGTTCTAAGGTTATGTATGGTATATAGATATAGTATAAGGATGATCAAATATCTCAAAGTTAGCTTGCACAAGAAGAAGGAGCTCTCAAGGGTTGTTTTGCTTCTTTGAAATTTTTTCAACCTCTAACATTGAGATATATGCTCGTATTTATAGAATTTGAGAAAAATAAGTCATAAATATCTTCAAAAATGGACAGTTGGCCCATTCCCACCGAGAACAGTGTTTCTCGCTATCGAGAGCCAGCCAGCTCCCAATAGCTACTGCCGACTCCCAATGTGGTATGGCCGACTCCCAATGCTCTCCTCTATTACACTGTTTTAAACTCAGTGTAGGGTAGCACAATGGTCAAAAATGAATTTCTGGGGTAAGCATAGTATGAATATGAAGGGTTTGGAATTGGTTTTGGAGCGCGAGCTTATGTTCCTTCGTTGAGAATTCGAATCACAATCAACACAACTTCATCATCGAGTGCCCAGGACAAAGCGCTCAAGTCTTGTAGGCGGTCAAAAATGGGGTGTCTACAAAGAGGAGTATCCTTTTTGAATTATAAACCAATAATTCACACCCCTCAAAAGCTAAGATGCAAGCTTAAACACCTCAACAAAGAACCCTCCAAGTTTGGTTTAGAGAGTTTAGGTTAAGAGTATGTAAGTTGCAAAAGAAAGAGAGAAATGTAGAGAGAGAAATATTTTTCAAACTTTTGCTCCACAAAATTTTTCTAACCCTATATAATAAAAAAGGGTCATCTATAAATAGAAATATATGAAAGACTCTCGAAAACATCCAAACAAATACAGCTAGTATGGTGCATGCATCTGTGGAGATAGCTGGCCAAAAATATTTGGTTTTGCATAAGTGGCCGGCAGGCCACTAATAGGGGCCGGTCGTACACCATTAGTGGCCGGCAGGCCACTAATGGGCTTGCAGGTCTTAGATGGTCAGGCTTGAAAAGCTACTGTTTTGGTCTTAAAAAAAATGGTGCAAAGTTGGCATGTTTCTGAGGCTCAAAGTTGAGGCTTCCTACTGAGGAATTCGAGCATTTGACAAGCATATACAAATTCATCATCGAGTGATCACTAAGTGGCACCCAAGTCGTAAGGGCGGTCAAAAATGGGGTGTCCATAGGTAGCCACTAAAGCAATAATTTTATGCCATATGCCTTGTTTTACTAAAGGCCTCATACTCTCTTAACAAGTCATAATTTTTATTTATTTTTCCTTCATAAGGCCTACTTTGAAAAGCCTCCACACAATATGTCTAAAAAAAAAAGAAAGAAAAGAACCGTCCCACCACACCCGATTAATGCAAGTTTTTCCAAATAACACACAAAAACATTCATATATATCTAATTTTTTACTTTTATATCTTCCATTTAAAATCTTTTGAATTCTTATTACTCATCAATATTTATTTTCTTATATGTTATATTATCCTTTTTTCATTAATATCATCCACTCTTAAAGGTAATAAGTTACCCTGAAACTTCACTGCCAGGAGACTATAAACTCGGCCTTACCCCAATACAGGTTTTACAAATTTGAAAAAAGTCAGTCCTAATTTGGTATAGGTTTGTCACAAGTATCAAAACTTTTTTTTTAAAAAAAAGAAACACATTGGAAAAAGACTTCACAAATTTTGAATTTGTCCCTTTTACAAAGGTCTAGCTTAAAATAGGTCTTCACTAATCTGAGGTAGGTTCTATAAATTTAGTCGTCACCCTTTTATTGGATAAATTATCATTTATTTTCATTTCATAAGCTAAAATTACCCTCCAAAATTTAAGTTATGGAAATTGAAGGGTAAATAAAATTAACCTAACACATTACAATATAAATAGTGGAATGCGGCAAATCTTATCCCCTTCTATTTTAGAGTCTGGATCCTCTGCCGTGATCCCCTATAGTGCTCTATGCCGTGGTTGCCAAAAGGACATCGTTTTAGTTACATAATTTTTTTTCTTCTCTTTTCTCTTTCCCCCCCTTTCGTTTCTCTCTCATTTTGCTTGAATCCTAACTCGTTGAGAGAGGCAAAGGCGAACAAATGGTTTTATGGTGACTTGAATGTGAAATTAAAGTAGGTCCCAACCATTGGTTGATGTGGGATTAAATGAGTTTAGATTCTTTGTAACAAAATCTTTACACTACAAAAAGAATGACAAAAAAATCATTAAGAATTGAATGAGAAATTGTCTCATAAAGTTGGCCTCATGAATGAGGTATTAGGAATTGTGTATAACCACCAATCCCACATTGATTGTAGAGGAAAGTTTTGATGGGTATTTAAACCTCAATATTTTGATGAGGACATGAGACCTTTGGGGTATCCAAATTTTCCGAAGGAATGGAGTTATGGATGCTTCAAGGATGGGCTTGGGCCAAAACTATGGTCCAAGTTGGTTATGGCAAAATTGTCACACACGCGCGCAAGCGCTCTTCCCCCTCGGACCGGACTGGATCGGGTGTTCCGTGATCTGTGGATCTTAGGGCTTAAGGCTTGTTGGAATGGGTTAGGTTTGGGCTAGGTCGGATTGGTGGTCCACCAACCTAATCTTTTTGGGCCAAGTCTGCTACAGATATACACATATGTGTATATGGAGTATATAACTCATATACTAATTGACCCATCAGTTTTGGTGCATTACTCCAATCGTTTTGCAAAAGTAATGGCTGCATTTGGTACTAACCTTGATGGCTGGAGGCTCATCCTCTCTCCCCAATTGTGTATAAAATGAGGCCCATCTTCCTTAATTTGTAACATAATTTTTGCTCTCATATTATAGTCAAGTCAGTCTCCTTCTATAATATATTCTTTCTGTGTGAGAAAGTGATGCCATTGTCGGTTCACCAAAGCTAACAGAAGGTATTTCTGCATTAGTTGGTCTAAACCGTCATATCTTGGAAGACAAAAGTCAACGTACCTCCAGCACCCACGGTGAGGCGGCTAATCGATTTTACGGAGACTGTGGTATCACACAGGCTTCGGTTTGCGTTTCTTTGCCTAATTATGTTTTATGTATATCTGTTCATTAAGTTGTATGGTATAATCTCGTGATTTTTTTTCCTGTAAATCAATTTCATTTCATATGAATCTATTTGTCTATTTTATTTAACTACATAAATTGGACAACAAGAGCTCCTTCACCTCTTCAAATGGCTCAAACAATACACCAGTGAGAGGCCGATTGTTCGAGCCCTTGGAAGCGCAATCCAAAAACCCATTTCTAATCTTCACTTTCGAAGAAACCCCAAAACAAAGGATGCAAAATTCAACAAAGAAGACGAAGCAAAGGACCCAAATGGATGTACTCAGGTTGTCCCCACGAAGGTTCAAGAGAGAGAAAGCTGAAAACAATTCTAAAAAGCATGGTATTTGTAGAGAGAGAAACAAAGAGGCTTGTAGAGAGATAAAATGAAGAGGAGGAGGAACATAAAAAGATTAAAGGGTTTAGGGGTGTTTATGTGGTGTAGTGAGCAGAGTATAAGATACATGAGTTTGGATCATCTGTCATCGTCATCTCTTGGTCTCGCTGTCGCCTCCTCACCTCGCCTTGCTTTGCTGCCATCTCCGTGTCTCGCTTCGTCAGTCAACGATAATGAAAAAAAAAAAAAACTCTCAAAACAATGTCATTTTAGACCATGACAGAAACGTTGTAGGAAGGCACGAGAGAAGATCTGGACTCCTTATTTTAAGCCTCAATTGGACAAGTTTAGGAATTTTTGGAGACAAATGACATGAATAATTAAAGTTAGTAAATTAGCAATTGTTTGACATTTGTTTATTTAGCGTATTTTTGATTTTTTTTAAAAATGTATAAAAAATTAAAAAATAATATAATTTAAATAAATATATTTTATTTAGATCACTTCCAATCAATTCCTTCAAATAAAAATAGAAAAGAAATAAAAATAAATAAAAAATAAAAAAAGAGAGAAAAAAAAGAAAGAAGATAAACGTTGAAGGTTGTTTTACATTTTTGGGGAGATGGGAAAAGGTGATAAACAGAGGGGGGTTATTCTGTGTCTCATTCCACCTTTTGGAAGGAAAAGACGGAGAGATAGAGAGAGGGAGAGAATTAGATAATTTGAGAGAGAAGGGAATTGTAGAAACAAGGGGTTAGGAGAGAGAAAAGTCTCTGCAAAAGAGCTTTGACTCTCTCTCTCTCTCTCTCTCTCTCTCATTCATCCATGGCGTATTCACACCTTGAATTTACCTTTTTGCAGCCTTGTCCCAGCAACCCTTTCATTTTTTCCATTAATTTAAGCTCTTGACCTTCAAACCAATCTGGGTCTTCTTCAGATTTTCGCTTATCACCCCAAAGAAGGAATACAGGAAAAAAAATTCACAGGTATTGTTTGACATTCATAAATTGGCTTCACTGGTCTTCTGGGTTTTCTTTATTTTCTTGAAAAAAATAAAATAAAATTTGTTCTCTTTTGCAAACATTTTTTTTCTTTTTCTTTTGAAAATTATTCAAAATCATCCAAAGTTTTTGGAGATTTCTTTAACAGACACTTTATCTTTATCTAATCCTTTATGGAAAGAAAGTCATATCTGTAACTCCCTATTGCAATTTCATTTCCTTATTTTTAGCCCTTATATATATATATATATATATTATTCTCTTTTCCTTTATTCAAATCCCATAGAATTTAAAATTTGTTGCATGACCTGACATATATTTTCTTAAATTTTAGCTTAATTCCATTGTCCTT